>OX328102.1:18593964-18978964 GCA_946811185.2 Hippopus hippopus
GGTTACTTTTCACTATTTCCTCCTTATATTGAACCACAGAATAGATTCAATATCCATATTCGATTACGTTTTACGCCGCCTATTTTTTTTTTTGTAAAGATCGGTCTCATTTATCTTGTAGGATTAAACAAACAAGCGGAAGATACAGATCGAAGATCGGAATGCGCGTGGACTATGCCGTGTACATGAGCCTTATCTATCACACATAACGCTGAAAATGTTTACCCTTTACCACACAGTCCCGAGTTTTAACGACCAAGAAGAAAAGGCCTATTATAGGAAAGGAGAAAATGCTGGTATCCAGCATTTTCTCCTATTCCCACAATGTTTTCTACCTTTTCAAAAGTGGGATATCTAGTCTTGAGTCACAATTATTTTGTCGTCGGCAAAAGCTTTCATTTGGTGCAAGTCTAAAATTCTGTCGATTTGTAAAGGGTTTAGGAGATTAGGAAACAAAAGATTTCAGGTTAGGTTAGTCACAATGATTTCCTTGTTCTCAGATCCAAGATCAGACAGCACGTTCTGTACAGTCTGATACCCCCGATTTCATCCATGGCGCTGATAGGGTCAAGTCCTGAGATTATAGGGAACAGAAGAGTGTCAGGTTTCTCGAACCGACTTCCTTGTTTTTTACCAACAATGTATCTCTATATCATTTTTTCAAAAACAGCAAACGTAAGCAAAGCTTAAGGAACCTTTACAATGACATTTCCCAAGCATGTTTTTCAATGAAAAAATTCAAAACATTTTTGTATTCACGAACTATCATTTAGTATGAACGAACGAAATACTATTACTGCATCGTCCATACGAAATGATATTTCAAAAATACGGCATAATATTTGTCAATACGAAATGATATTTCGTCAATTTGAAATAATTTAGAAATTTTCCTTTAACCCGTTACCTCACAATCCCGAGTTTGAACTGCCCTGAAGAAAAAGGCTTTTCTAACAGATTGTGGGAAAAAAATGTATTATCTCCTTTTTCTCACAATGTTTTCTACCCTTTCACACACTTTTTCACTATTTGAGGTACATATAATTTGTCGTCTGCAAAATGCTTTGGATTTGGACAAGTTTAGAATTTTGTCGTTTGGAAAAGAGTTAGGAAAAATGAAAAATGTTTGTAAGATGTAACACTTTTATGGTCCCATATAGCCTGCTACAGGCGAAAAGGGGCATTCGGACATTTGCGTAAAGTTTCGTCCCGGATTAGCCTGCGAAATCCGCGCAGGCTAATCCGAGACGATACTTTCCGATCGTGGATGATTTTCTGTTTCACGCAAGTCTACTGTAAGACCAAATGTAATATTGACGTAAAGTGCCGTCTCAGATTAGCCTGCGCGGACTGCGCAGGCTGATCCGAGACGACACTTTACGCAAACGTCCGAAAGCCCCTTTTCGCATGTTGCAGACCAATTATTTAGTCTGCATAGTTTGCTATCTTTTTGGAGACTCAAGAGCAAATAAAAGATAGTTTATCTATTCCATTGACTAATTTCAGCCCAGAAACTCCGTGTTTTCTTTCCTTTGTTTGCTTTTAGTTTGAATGGTGTCTAATGCCGTTTTCAACATTATTTCTATTATATCGCGGCGGCCAGTGCACTTTTGATTCTCTTGGTGTTTCTTTACTAGTACCAGTACTTTGCACAATATACTTCCTAAGAAAGGAATCCTGTCCCATTGACTATCACCAGTCGTTGGAAAGAAATTGACACCAAACAAGGCATTCGAAGCAGCTACCCCCCTTGTTTGAAGCCTCGTATATTACCGCCTGAGTGTCCGTGTTTTCTATTAGCTTACCTTAGACCAAGGTGCTTATCTGGAACTCTTAGGGTTGGTCATTGTCCTGCGTCTGTCCATCGTCGACATTTTCCTTAAATGTCTCATCCTTGACCATCAGGGCAATTTAATCAAACTAAAAAAAAAAAGTTTGATTGTCTTTTTTTCAAAATTGTGCTAATGGTTCTAATTTGTTGCAGAAATGAGGTGAAAAGTAGTTAAATGACTTGGAATATTGCTTGGAAATTTTAAAAGAGCAACTTTTAAAAGATCAGATTTATAAATTTTGCATATTTTACCGTTTTATGCAATTTTCTAAATCTTGATTACGGTGTTTTATCAAATTTGTGTACATGTCACTGATACAATACCAAACATTGAGCACCAATATTGTCTGTTTTTGCTTGATCATGTTTTTCTACCCCAAATATTGTTCACGTTCTTCCAAAAGTATTGTTGTTGAAATGAGAAGATTTCAAACCATAACAAGTAGAAACAGGCAGCATTGGCTCTTCATCTTTTGCACCCTCTGATGTGGCGCCAAATTGCATGTTCCTGGTTTCAAACCATAACAAGTAGAAACAAGTGGCTTTGACGCTTCATTTTAGGAATCCTTTCATATGGCGCCAAATTTGCCTGTACCTTGCTCCAAACCATAACAAGTAGAACCAGGCGGCATTGGTGTTTTATGTTGGGCACTTTTTCATTTGGCATCAAAATTTCCTGTTCCTTGTTTCAAACCATAACAAGTAGGAACAGGCAGCATTGGCGCTTCATCTTTTGCACCCTCTCATGTGGCGCCATTTTTGCATGTCCTTGGTTTCAATCCATAACAAGTAGAAACAGGCAGCACTGATGCTTCATATTGGTCACCCTCAAATAGGGCGCCAAAATTGGCTGTTCCTGGTTTCAAACCATAACAAGTGGAAACAATCAACATTGGCGCTTCATATTTGGTACCCGGTCGTTGGGCACCAATATTGCCTGTTGTTGGTTTCAGACCACAACAAGAAGAAACAGGTGGCACTAGAGCTTCATATTTGACACCCTCTCATGTTGCGTCAATATTGCCTGTGTCATGTTCTCTTTAACTACCATTTTGTATTCTACCGCAAACCTTGTTGATTTGAAAAGATAATGAACCATAGCAAATCAAAACAGGCAACATTAGCTCCCCTCAGTGGGTGCCAATATTGCATGTTTCTGCTTGATCCTGTCTTTCTACTTCTATCTTGTGTTCTACCGCAAACCGCAAACAATTGAAGTTCGAAGAGCATAGACCGTCCCAAGTAGTAACAGACGACACCTTCGCACCACTGTTTCCTGCTTCTATTAATGAGCCATGCTCTATGTAAAAGGAGGTTAAATGCATCTCTGTGATGTATTATACCAAGCAAGTCATGGCATAATTATGAATCCAGAAAATCCATTTTGTTTAACAACCCACTGAGGTAGAATACATGTGGTCCTTGGACGTGGAAAATTGACCAATAGCAAAAAGTTTCGACCCTTGTCAGCCTGCGCGGACTGCGCAGGCTGACATGGGTTGATACTTTTTGCAGATGCATTTGTGGATGTACGTCCTACTGCAACCATCGATAAAGTGAAAAGATCATGAACCAGAACAAACAGAAATAGGCGACATAAGCGCCTTACATTATCTCTCAGAATCGGACGCCATTATTACCTGCTTCTACTTGTTCCTATTTCTTATACTACCATCTTGTGTTCTACCGCATAATTTGTCAAAGTAAAAGGACAAATAAGACGTAACAAGAAACATGCAACGATAGCGTCCCACATTGGGCGCAAATTACATATATTGCCTAATTCCCTTTGTAGGCCTATTTGTTTGTCTGTAACTATCTTGGGTTCCATAGCAAACATCGTTGAGGTAAAGACAGTTTAATTATTTCAGGGTCACATATTTAAACTCGACTTCTTTCAAAGACTAAAGATACAATCCACTCAAACCCAGAAAAAAATCTTTTATACTATAGGCTTGACTAACAAGCGGTCAAAACAGTCAGACTGCGCGTTCTGTGCAGGCTGAACTTGATCTATACCGTCGGCAATAAGGCTTTGTTTTCGCCTTGACGCTGAAAGGGTTAAACCATTAAAAAAAAAGTGGAAACAGGCAATAAATACATGTGCTGTGATTTTTATCGCCATACCACTATAAAACTTCCTACTTCTTATTCATATTTTTTTTAACATTTCTTAAACACGCTAAACATCTTACACCTTGAACATAAAGCATTCTACAAACGGAAGTAAATGTTTTATCTTATCACCGGTGCAGTTGTGTTTGGGCGCATCCTCAGGGTGATACTAGAAAATATCTTTGCAAAAAAAAGTTATGCAAGATGAAATGTTTCTGTTTCATTAATGAATCGTTCTCAGATCTGTCCTAAGACACGGCATGTTATCAAATTTGTCGGCATCGTGATATTTAAGAACTTTTGTATCGATTTCCGGTTTCATAATCTTTTGCCTCTCTACCAAACGACAAAAGTTTAGACTTGTCCAAATGGAATACATTTGTAGACGACTAATTTGATGAATGTAAAATAATGAGGTTTGTCTTCCAAAGGGTTGAACAAGTTGTGGAAAAAGGAGAAAATGTTGGTTACCAGCATTTTCTCCTTTTCTCACGATGTTTTCAAAACCTTCATTTATCAAGGGTCGTAAAAAATCGGGGATATTTGGATTAGGTTTAAGGATAGGGCACCCTAATGGGATTCGTGTAACATCGCCTTTCATCACCAAAATCGTACGAATTCTGCTAAGACTCGGGTAATCCGTAATCGATGCGGGGAAGCAGCGTCTATCGGCCGATCGATTACGGATTACTGGAGTCTTAGCCGAATCCGTACGTTTTTACGGCGGCGAAAGGCGACGCTACACGAATCCCACTAGGAAGCCCTATTCTTACAAGAACTACGTCTGAAGGAAATGATGACCAATCAAATGATGTACACGGAAATAGAGACAATGACAGCTTTAACTTATAGGCCTATCATTGACGACGAATGTCGTTTTTTTTTTTTTTCTGGCATGTGCATAGTAAACAGACCGAAAAAATGTAATATACAGTGGAATCTCGTAAGTTCGCACATCGCTGGTTCGCAGCTATGTGTTAGTTCGTATGCTATCTCCGGTCCCGATATTAATCCTTCTTTATCATTGTTTAATTCTTCCGGATTCTTCAAACGTCCGTGATTCGTAGTTCGTAGTATATTTCATGTCCCCTAAGTATTATCTATACACAAATTCATAACTTTAGTTCGTACGTCAATTAATCCGCTTGCAAACTTACGAAGGTGTGAAAAGTCGCGACCAGCCTTGATTTTCACACCTGTTGATTGACGATGTCGATGGTACAAATCAGTTTTGAACTACGAGTGTAATTAAAGGCGTCAGTTGGTTTGTAACGTCAATTGATCAATTTAAACGACAATTAACATCTCCTGAATTCCTTAAAATATCCGACATGGGATTAATGATGATAACGGACTGAAGTGCTCTGAGTGCTTTGATCTCCAAAAGGGAAATCACTCAGAAGGTATTCAACAAACGATGAAACAACGGATAAATCTAGTTGGTTTTTTTTTTTGTCATGATAAACATCGGCGCTTTCTAGCGGCTTGTTTGGCTTCAATTTTGCAAATTGGCGCCAACTATATCACGTAGCAATCGTTTTTTGACGAACCCAGCAAAGTCACATGGTGCAATTTTAAAATGGCTACGGGATAGTGACGTCAAACGTAGCTCAAGGTTCTTTCAAACGTTTGGATGGAATTGAATGCTGTTATTTTATGACGCTAACTAAATGATAAAATTTAAATATGATTTTGTAATCGATTCTATAGAGATCGATTCTCTAATACAATTTTGGCATTTTTTCTTTATCGGACCGTAACTCCGTGAACCAACGATCCGCAAGGCTACCATTGTAGGCCTAATGAGTACCAGTTTAGGGTACTGCAAGACATGCTACGTAAATCCGATGGTCTATTTCCGTAAACGGCACCGAAAATATCCGAGCACAGTCTCACTTTCTGGTTCGTACTACATTTAGTTCGAATAAAAACTCCGGTCCCTTGCGCTACGAACTACCGAGATTTTACTGTACATGTACCATACTACTCTTCCTGGCCAACAAAAATCAAATTGAAAAAAAATAACCTTATGTTACAAATATCAAAATAAATAATTAGTAAATTGTTCAAATTTTTAGCTCCACTGGCCGAAGGCCAGCGGGCTTATGTCATGGCCCGGTGTCCGTCGTGCGTCCGTCCGTCCGTGCGTGCGTCCGTCCGCCCGTCCATACGTGCGTTAACTTTTATTTCAAACATCTTCTTCTCTGGAACTACTGACCCAATTTTGATGAAACTTCACAGAAATGATCCTGCCACGGTCCTCTTCTGAATTTCTTGAAAGAATTTGAATCCTTCAAAAACTCTGGTTGCCATGGCAACAAAACTGAAAAATATTGAAAATCTTTGAAAATCTTTTTGTCTGAAACCATAAGGCCTAGGGCTACCATATTTGGCGTGTAGCTTTATCTAGTGGACCTCTACCAAGTTTTTTCATATTATAGCACTGGGGTCAAATTTGACCCAGCCCCAGGGGTCACAAGTTTTATATGGGCTTAATATAGGGAAAACTTTAAAAATCTTCTTGTACCTAGCCCTAAGGCCTAGGGCTACCAAATTTGGCGTGTAGCTTTATCTAGTGGGCCTCTACCAAATTTCTTCAAATTATAGCCCTGGGGTCAAATTTGACCCTGCCCCAGGGATCACAAGTTTTACAAGGGCTTATATTGGGAAAACTTCAAAAATCTTCTCATACCTTGCAATAAGGCCCAGGGCTACCAAATTTTGCATGTAGCTTTATCTAGTAGGCCTCTACCAAGAGGGCCCAAATTATAGCCCTAGGGTCAAGGTTGGCCCCCACCCCGGGGGTCACAAGTTTTACGTGGGCTTATATAGTGAAAACTTTGGAAATCTTACTAACCATTAGACCTAGGGCTACTAAATGTAGCCCTGTCTCAAGGGTATCATGTTTTACAGGGTCTTTTATTGAGGAAACTTCGAAAATCTTCTTGTTTATAACCACACATTCTAGACCTGTATCATTTGGAATGGGGCTTTGTCTTATGGACCTCCACCAGGATTCAAGTAATTATGGCTTTGTGGTCAAAAATGGCTTTGCTCTAGAGTCATAACTTTCTCTTAGGATTTTACAGAAAAAAATTTGTATGTCTTCTAGTTCGAAACCAACTGGCCAAGTATTGTAATTTTGGCTTGTAGTGTTTTGACTTATTAGCCAGTGGAGCGATACAGGGCCATCATGGCCCTCTTGTTATACTTTGCTTTTGTCCGTAAAATTTGATAGCTGCCATGTATATGTATGTTCACAGAATGCTATGTTCTTCAGCAAACTAATATTTTCTGCTTTCTTACATGTTTATGATATTTCTTGCAATGAACGCTTTGTATGGTGTTGTATTGCGTTGAATAGTATGCATTGTATTGTTTTACCTGCACACGACTTTCTTGTTCCATTAGAGCATTTAACCCCATACTAATCAATTCTGAGACCTTGAGAAAGAAGGCGATTGAAAACATTGAGGGAAAAGAGCAACATAAGCGCCTTACATTTTATCCCTTTTTCCCCCACAATGTTTTCAAGGCTTCTTTCACAAGGTCGTTAAAAGTTTGGATTGGTTTGTAAAGGGTTGAGCGGGGAGTAAACTCATCTAACGAGAAAGCATGATGAATGCCTCCTTGTCAAAGTGATTAGCTTCTCCTTATTATCTCCCTTTACCTGTCGGCTAGCGCTCCGTGTGGATGAATACATAATAGGAATATGGAAACGAAACAAAAATGTATCAGAGAGGGACGCACAGACAGACAGACAGACAGACAGACAGACCTTTTTATCTTTTGCCACAATGACAAAACAGCCGAGACCCGGCGACAGTGCAGTCGGTAGCAGGTACAGGACTTGAGACTAGGGGGTCGCTCGTTCGATTCCCTAGCTTCGCCAATTGTTTTCCGTGGATTGATGATAGTAATTGCGACAGGGTTAATTTCTCTCTAACCGATGATTATTGTTTCGATGATGGTAGTGAGGTAAAGCAGCCAGTGTCTCGGGAAGAATATCGTGCAAAGTACGTGTAAAAATAACTTCCAGGAAAGCATGGATAGGTGCACTGGTCGTCGCTATATAACTCACATAATGTTGAAAACGGCGTTATACACCAAAAAAAAAAAAAAATAAATAAACATGCACGAAAGAAGTTATCAGATTGTGATGACGTATTAACATTTAAAGCACCTTTCACAACTACATTTGCTTTTGCGGCCAGTGTAGATCAAGATCAGGCTGCACAAAACGTGCAGCCTGATCTTGATCTACACTGTCCGCTTTGCTGAATCATTATTGATTACAGCCATCATAATATTGCAATTTTTCCAGTCGTATTTCTAAATAAAAAATGTAATTAAGGTCTATTCGGCGCTCTAAGGGTTACTTCACATTATTTTGTGTCAGTAGCCAAACAGCTTTATCGGAGGATTGAGGATGATCATCCCTTATCTCTGTATTTACATCAAATGGATGATTCATAATGCCGAATCGTCTAATACTGTCAAAAGCGTATTATACTCTGGCTCTCCATATAATTTTCTAAACCATAAAGTACATTGATTATATTGGACGGCATTAACTACCACTCCACACCCTATTATATACATGTATATGATCATCAATGTGGTATGCTTTTAACTCTTTACCAGACGACAAAATTTTAGACTCGTCCAAATTTAAAGCACTTATAGACGACCAATTAAATTTAGCTCAAGCGACAGAATTTGCCTTTGAAAATATAGAAAACATTGTTGGAAAATGGGAAAATGCTGATTTGCCAACATTTTCTCCCTTTCCAAAAATATTTTCAAAGTGAAAGCACTGAAAGCACTGCTGAGGTGGGGAAGCTTTAAATACAACTCAAGTTGAAATCCAAGTGTTATACCAAATAAATGTAGGGCTCCATTATATGAGAGTAAAAGATGAACAGAAACAAATGTTGGCTTTATTTGTAATTCAAGGAAATCCCACATTGCATATTAAATTCCACATTGCATATTAAATGTTTACTTGCCTGACTGCTTTCTTGCTGGAGTATTTTGTAAAACCCACAAAAAAATCTGATCCAGCTTAATGCTAGTTCAAAACATTTCGTTTTTATTTAATTTTTCATATTTTCATACATACCCAATGGATTTCTGTAAAATTTATTTTTTTGGGTCAATCGGTGTTTCTCCAATAAATCTCGCGGCAATTCTTTTAGGGAAGGGGAGCTTGGTTTATTTTCTTTATGACATTTTATCGCAATAGAGGCTTCTTACAGACTAGCGCTCTGTCTAAGCTAATTATGCGTTATTTATCTAGAGGGAAGTTTACCGATGCATGCCCATCATGGACTTTCTTGTTTAATTTACACCCCTCTCTCTCTGTCTCTTTATTTTTTATTCATGTTTTCAATTTATTTCTATGCTTCATTTGTTACAAAAAGACCATTTTTTATGGATCGCTCCAAATTTTGGCACAAACATCGGGGACCATTGGGAGAAAACTTATTTGCTTACACATTGCCAATATTTTTGTTTTTCCAGTTGGACTTTGGCAGTAGGTCCTCCTTATTCTATCTTCTTGTCGCTATTCCTACTATTTCAAAATGTCGCTATTCAGACAAGACTATTTAATCATAATTTATAAAAAAAAAGTTTCAATTTGAAATGGTAATTGTAAAAGTTGAATGTTTCCTCGCTTTCAAATACCGTTTGACGATTTTTTGTATAGTTCGGGTGCAAGTTTGTCTGTGAATTTTAGAAAATTCTCGAGGGAAAGCAAAAAAAAAAAAATTTTTTTTTTTTTTTTTTGGGGGGGGGTGGGGGTGGAGTTTCAAACTGATTTCACAGGAAAAAAGTGTGAAGAAATTATTTTTGACCAATAAGTGGACCAATAAATCAAAGAAATTTAAAGAAATTCTTCTGTGAGTACTCATGCAGCTTCTAGTCGGTTCTCGACGCTTCCTGTCTTTTTATTGCACTTTTTGACACTTCTTGTCGCTTTTTAGTGAGACCGATACGGAAACGCGTATTCCTACGATTGCTTCTTCCCTCTTATCATAGTAGGTGGTTCTAAGGCTGGGTCGTAATTCTATTATGATTTACAGTTATATAAATCTATCGGGCAAGTCGTGCAAATTTCCTTTTCTTAAACGTCGTTCGAGTCTTAGTTAATGCTAAACTGAATAAAGCGTTTTCTTTATGGTACTATTTTAGTAGGTATTTATTGCGATGTTAGGTACCCATCAGTCAAATTTATTTGGTCTACTTTCCCACATGGTGAATCTCATTTAGGGTGCTTCGCACCACAACTAAGAAAGGTATTGTTGCGGGAAGACGGAGTTAAACTCCAATTTATAAGGTCTCTCCATAACTCATGTTTTACGTCTACCCTTTTCAATAAATTAAAAGAAAAAAGTCACGGAAGAAATCCTTTTGCTTTAAACTTTCTACGACGGAGAAAATAGTTTCGTCTTTGATGATAGTTTATAAAGATACCTTTAGCCAACCCAACTCGACCCTAAACCATTTGAAAACGGTTTGAATAATATCAGACGAAGGAGCGCCATAGGGGCAAGCAAGTAGTACCATTGGCGCCACTAATCTTTATATCTTTAAAGGCATACTAACTATGAGGGAGTCAAAATGCAGACAAGACTAGATCAAGAGTTGTCAACTTTTGTTCTAATATACATTTTTCTACCAGCAACAGGAACTTTGACAGATTCCACTTTAACTCATTATCAGACTCGTAACAATATCCATACTTTGTATGGTATGAATTGTTTTGTCTCTAATTTGACCCCCGAATTATTTATATTTGACAGCCGGTGGGCCTTTCATGATCTGGCAAGGGCTTTGAAGCCAAGACAACCTGGAGAAAACTCAAGCCGACTCCGTTCAATTTGTTTGTTTAGATTGGAGTTTAACGCCATTTTAACAGCTTAGGTCATAGCATGGTGGTCAGTGATGCACCCATGTGTTTCCTGGCTTTTTCACACCATTACTGACACAACTCTCTTTCCAAAGCCACTGACTACTTTTCTCACATTCGTCAGAGGCGAAAGTTCGCCGCAACCGGGTATCGAATCCGCAACCTCCAGGTCACGAGTCAGATACACTAACCACTGAACTACCTAGCCGGGCGGGTACCCGACTCCGTTCAAAACAGACAAAATTTTTTTCTTACGCTTCTTTTGTATCTGAACCCTTATCATGCCATTGGCGACTATGTACATGTACGCAATTGCGGAGAGCGTAAATTAAGATCAGCCTGCACACCCTCCGCCGCTATGTCAGAAGTGTCGGTCACATAAACCAAATCCAATACCATTACACATTAGGGAATCTTTTTGTGTAATCGTAAACAATTTAAAGTCGGTAGGGTAAGGGTTAAGTTGAATAATTTCCCCATTTCGTGACAAAAATATTTACGGAAGTTGTCTATGTAAAAGCAATGTGTAAACAAACGAAAAAAACCTTTCCTATACCCTCATTGTCCTGCAGGAAAATATCATACGCTCGTATGAACTTTCTTGGTATCTGCGTCAGTACATGTGGCTGTACGTCCCTTGCTCCCGTGTTAGGTTCCCCGGATATTCGGGATTTAAAGAATCTGGCATGAGAGAAATTTTTACTAAACGAGTCCCAAAACAGTGTTATTTTAAAGCAAGCCTTTGGCAAGTTTTATAATATTTTTTGTCGACGTGCTTAATGATATTGTACCTAAAAAGCCAAAGAAGTCTGGTCTTTTTATTAAGCAAGTGTATCTCAAAAATTAGAGTACATGATGTATTCAAACACAGGCATTTACATTTACATGTGGCCTGTTTAGCTGCTTTGACAACTGTGTCATCACAGACAGAAAACGGTTCGAAAAGAAACTTGCATATAATGATTTTTGTTTTGAATCTTAAGATGATAAAATTGGCAGTTTGCACCATTACCAAGTTTTACAGCTAATTTCACAGAGAAATCTTGGTCAGCAATGATTTAGAAATGTGGCGTATGATTACAGAGCTTTCACCGAATACTGCACCGTTTGCTTATCCAAAAACGTGTTTTAGATAAGAAAATAATTTGTGATGGCTGTATTGCACTGAAAATAAGGGTGGCTATGTGATAAAAGAAAAGCTTAGCATTCGACATGTAAAATTGTTCGCTTAATGCTCTAGAGCATAAAATGTTTATTGTTTATGGCCATAGTTTCTCTCTCTCTCTCTCTTTCTCTCTTTCTCTCTCTCTCTCTCTCTCTCTCTCTCTCTCTCTCTCTCTCTCTCTCTTTCGTATGGCTGTAGATTTGTTTGGACATTTTTGTAATAGTCACTGTTTGTCTAGTTCCCTAACTAATTATCCGATGAGATGTGACACTTTCTTGATTTAAGAGTTGGACAAAGAGTTTAATTTAGAATGGTTTGTAGACACACCTGATATTCTCTAAGAATACTTGTTGCCATTTGAAGCATCATTCAGGAAAACGAGAAAGTTGCGATTTCGGAAAATCGGAAAATATTCATCTGATTTATTTTGCATTCTGGGGATTTAAAAGTAAAGATCGTATATGACAGGACATTATTTCTCAGTTTTATTTCAAATTGATGTACAACGGCAATAAACTGAGTCTGCGTACTTCACTGAAAGCAGACGAGACGATCCCATGACACCGGTTTCTGGTTTATAAAATGACGTATCCTGGCCGACAATTATACCGTATCCTTCCTGTTCCGGAGTGACTACAGTGACAGTCACGAGACAAAATGGCGCACTTTTATCGTTCTTTATTGGCTTTTGACTGCGGATCTACATTTTCGGATGAACGTGCACCCGCTCCCCGAGGAAATTAATTCGGCTGTAAAAATCAAGTTTGAAGAATGAATTTTCCAGCCAAATATTTACGACAATACGTTAGCGACATGTTTTTGTCCTTTGCATTTTATGGGATGAATCACTATTAACTTAGCATCAACGCTTTTGTTAAATGTGCAATTCTGGAGAAATCATGGAAGGAACCATGTTCTCAAGAGTCTCCTGTTTTTACATCATTAGATTTTTAGAAGGTATTTCGGATTCAAAACTGCAGCTTTCGATATTTCGAACAATGTTAAATCTTAAAGCGGAAAAACTAGTACTAGTACGTCTAAGTATTAGATGTATTAAGCTTTTTAAAAAGTTTGCTTTTGAAAACATTTTGGCAAAAAGGAGCAATAACTTGTTAAAAGCAATTATTCCCTTTTCCTCAGAATCTTTTCCATAACTTTTAAAAATGACATTTTCTATTCCAGCAAATACCTGTCTCTTCACGGGACTGATTGTTCTCGTGAGTAGTAGTGGTCAAAAGAAGACCAATAAAAATCCAAAACAGCAACAACAAAAACAACAACAACAACAACTTAAATCCAGCACTTTTACTGCACTGGCCTATCAGAAAAGATTGAAGAACAGGTTTAAAACATTTTTTTCGGATGATAGCAGAGATTAAGATCTATCCTGCTATTTCTTATGGGACTTTTTGTCTTTTTATGACCGCATGGTCAACAACCAATAAGAACTCTGTTCATTGTGATTATTCTGTGAGGCATATCGACCCTGCAGAAAAAGCCTTTTGAAAACACTGTGGGAAACGGAGAAAATGCTGGTAAACAGCATTTTCTCCTTTTCCCACAATGCTCTCTACCCTATCAAAGACAAATTTCATCATTTGAGCCACATTTAAAGTGTCGTCTGCAAATTCTGTGAGTTTAGAAAGGTTGAAAAAATTGTCGTTCGGTAAACGGTTAACGAACATTAATGTTGAGGTGTCCTTGTTAATTTTTTTTTGTATAGATCAACAGACATTTATTTAATAGAAAGAAACAGCAAAGCTCTAGCTTCGTTTTGGAAAGAGAACCACAGGGTAAAAGAATGAATTTTACTGGTAGCGATAAGTCAGTGGTGTGAAACCAAATATAGCAATCATGATTTTTATAGCAAACTTTATGCTAGGGAAGTACCAACAGCAAAAAGTATCGTAATGAATGGAAATGCATTTTCTATGTAAGATAAAATATAGTTTTCCCGGGAGATTACGTGGTATCGTAATTATAGGGTTACTGCAATTTTCCATTTTTGAGAAAATTTGGCTGGTACATTTGATATAGTACAGGAGTATGCAATAAGGTTATCATTCGCCCCTCTCTTGCGACCAACGACCACAATTAACGCAAAGGTTAGTAAATTGTTGTGCTCCAAATACGACAATATCGCAAAGCTAAAGCAGTGAATGCAGACAAGAGACTTAAACATGGCATGAATTGGCATTGTAAACCATTTTCTACACAATCCCATGTTTTAACGTCGTTTCGGAAGAAGACTTTTGAAATCATTGTGTGGAAAGTTAAATGCTGATCACCAGCATTTTCTCCTTTCCCAGCGATGTTTTCAACCCCTTCACACAAATCACAAATCGCTTTTGCCACATTTTATAGGTCGTCTGCATATGCTTTCAGTGTGGACTGGTCTAAAATTTTGTCATTTAGTAGAGAATTAATAGAAATGCTTCAATTTCGGGTCTACTGTACCTTCAAGAAATCACTTCATACTGCTTGAACGATTTGGATATGATCAGCTGTACAGAATTAGATGCAATGATAAACTGTAATACTGTGTATTTAATATAATTAATATAATTATGCCTTCAGCGTGCAACCGTTCCCAGGGAAATCGATGTGCATAAACATGTAGCAGTAATAATGTGATTCGTTTAGTTTAAACCTATTTATTTTACATCGATTGTGACACGAGTTCGTACAGTTTATTACTATAATAACCAGTTTTGACGATTGCTTATAGAAACCTGAACAATTACCCTACCCATGAGGTAGCTAATGCAAAAGTTGACCAAGTTGATCATGGGGCTCGAACTCTCTGTGTCTACACCACTGGGTTGCTGCAAGTCTACCGGAAGTCTGTTCTTGACCTACACTGTTTGCAAAAGTGTACTTGGTCACTCTTACCAGTCTTAGGGTTAAAAATTACCAATCATCAAGAAGGATCAAGATTACTTTAATTTAAACCTTTACCATCCAATCACGAGTTTTAGCGACGCTAGGGTAAAAAGTATTTTAAAAACATTTTGGGAAATGGAGAAAATGCTGGTAAGCAGCATTTTCTCCTTTTCCCACACTGTTTTCTCGCATATCAAAGACAAGTTTCATCATTTCAGCCACACTTCAATTGTCATCTGCAAATGCTTTTAATCTTGGCAAGTCAACATTATTGTCATGTGGTAATGAGTTGGATGTTAGAAATTGTCGTTTTTACGACGCTTTTAAAATCGTGTCTTATGTATTTTTTCACTAACCATAAAGGGATTTTACCAGATTAAATTGACTGATTGATTGTATGGTATTTAATGCCGTTTTCAACATTACTTCAGCTATATTGCGGCGGCCAGTGCACCTATCAATGCTTTCCTGGAGTCTCTTTTACCAGTACTCCGCACAACTTTCTTTCCAAGTCACTGGCTGCTTTCCCACATAAGCATCGTCGAAACAATGGTCAGCGGTGGGGGGGGGGGGGGATGAACCCTGTCGCAATGACTATCATCGATCCTCGAAAAGAAATTAGCCGAGATTAAAGAAAAACACGATTAAGTCAGAAGGAAGTTAAACTCTCTGGTAGTCTATACGAAATTCCCTTTTGCTTTTTCGGATGTTCTAAAACTTCCTTGAAGTTTTCTTATGTATACATGCATACATATATTAGGCCAATACATACATCATAAAATACTTTTGCGGGAGCTTAGCTATCGTTTTCTTCAACATGAACTTCAATCAAGGAGTTGAAGAATTGGTTGATAATGAAGTTCAATAGAATGGGTAATAGTGTAAATGAAAGTGGAAAAACATGTCAGTTGTGTTATCTGCCGATTATTCGAAGGGTCTATAGGGACCTGAATGTTGAGCTAATACAGGAACTACCGCCATATATCTCTACAGCTATAGATTAGTATCAGCATGCTATGGTCCTTACTAGACCGATATAAAAGTATTGTTAGTTTCATGATAACATCGGTAGTGCTTTGCTAGAAAATTCGATTGGGTCATTATTGTTCAATGTAACTTGTTCATGCTTATCGGACAGCGTAGATCAAAGATCAGACTGCATGTTCTGTGCAGTCTAATCTTGATCTACATCGTCCGCAGAAGATCGTTGAGTCGCTCTTGTCAGCCTAAGGGTTGAAATACGAATGTAGCAAGCTTTTATGCAAAGTGAAGTTATAGAACTTGTAGTAGCTTTCGAAATAGTCAGTTCAATCAGTTCAGTCCTTATAAATTTCCTAGTACTGTGAATACATTTATCTTTTGGAAAACAGCTTTCTTCCATATCGAAAACTAGACCAGTCACGGTATTTATCCACGGTCTCGAGTTCAGTTCGTTGAATGTAATCATTACATCTCTGTACGTCTTACACTAATTTCAGTCACGCAAGAAACGGATACGTAATCGAGTGAATTAGCCAATGAATGCATAATAATAATAAGTAATCTCGTGGTGTTATGAACTCAGTTATATTCTGGACGGCAAAAAATCTTACCAACTGAAACCACAGCGAAGAGAAAGCTTTATTATACCATCAAGATTTTTTATCTGGTTTTTACTTAATTGTACATTATTGTTGTATTTCTCTATGTCTTAACCTGTTACCAGAGAAACCCATGCTTTCACGACCCAGGAACACAGCTGTCGAAAACATCTGGGGAAAGGCAGTAAATGCTGGTCACCAGCATTTTCTTCTTTTTCCACAAAGTTCTCTATCCATTCAAAGACAAAATTCATTCTTTCAGCCACACTTGATTTGTCTTTTAAATATATGATTTCAAAATGGACGTGTCTAACTTTTTTGTCATGTGGAAAATAGTTACTCTAATATAGTTTTGGTACATCTGTGACTATGAAACAGTGAAAAGCACAGAAGAGATGTTGCAGATTTAGGATTCGTATAAACCACAAAAATCTATCTATCTATAAACCATTAATTACTTAACCCTTAGGCTGCTAAGCGCGACTCACTGACCTTTTGCGAACAGTGTAGATCAAGATCAGACTGCACAAAACGTGCAGTCTGATCTTTGATCTACACTGTCCGATAAGGACATATTGTCCCCCCAAAAAATACTTCTGAAACATCAAAATTTGGGGTTTTTACTATCAGCTCAAAAAATCATTTTATTTATTTAGCAGGATAAGGGTTAATTACAGCTTCCCGCTAGAGAGCTAGCTACGCGGGGCCCGTTACCAAACAACACCATGTTCCCAAACAAAGAGTCGCTTTGAAAATATTTTGGGAAAGGAGAAAATGCTGGTAATCAGCATTACTGCTTTCACCACAATATTTTCTACCCTGTAGATGAGATCTGTTCATCTGTACCACTTTCGGATTTGTCGTCTGTGGATGCTTTCGGAAGAGTGTAATATTCGTCGTTTGGGAAACAATCAAATCACATATTCGTACGTATTTTGGTTCTCAAAAGCTTTCTTTTCAAAAGCTTTCTTTCTTAGGGTCGTTAAAAGTCGGGATTGTCTGGTAAAGAGTTAATACAGATTTTGCCTCAATGGCCATTGTTGAAATAGATTATCACGCTGGATTTAATGAATTAAATATATGTATGATTGTAAATAGATTTGGTTAAGGTTCAAGAAAACTCAATCGTTTATTTGTAAAAGAAGCGACACGGAAGGGAGAGATCCGCTTACTTTAAGCGATCTCTTCCTTCCCCTACTTATTTCTTACGCAATGTCCATCTCTCCTTATTAAATTTCTCAGACATATCAAATCCATCTGTAATGCTACATGTAAATATCAACAGTATTTGCATTTGTAATTGTGTATTATGTAAATATTTATGGGCTTTAGGCCTGAATACTTTAATAAACTATTGAATTGAATTGAATTGAATTGAAATTGAATTGATGGCAGAGGTGGACTCCAGATAATTGTTTACTAGATTTATCTCGTCATTTCGTTTTTCCCTGGACATACATGATTCAAGTCGCGAGTATTATCCAATGGTATGATTGAAAAAAAAAACGGAGATTTATTTGATTTATTTTGTCATTTTTTCACGAATCGAAAAGCTGAACATATCAAATACCGGACTAGAATACTATTACAACATCAAGAATTTTTGTCTGACCTTTCATTCACTTGTTTTATCCCATGCAAATCTAATGAACAACCTCGAATGAAAACTTACTAATACTGCACACCTGATTCGGGACAGAGTACAGTTACACCATTGATATACTTAGCTCGACCTTTTATTCAATGAACATGGTCATTGTTAAATTTTCAACAAATGGCTGTATCATCCCAGTGATATCGATTGAATAACGATTGGTATAGAATACAGTTACACCAGCAGTATATTCAGCATGGCCTTCTATTCAGTGAACATTATTATTGCATCTCTAAACAACTAATGCTTTTATCATCCCATTCAAATCAGTTAAAACTTGGGTCGAAAAGCTTCTCATATTTGTTACCTGGTTTAGAACCTGATACGATTACACCAACAATATATTTAGCTTGGCCTTTTATTCAACGAACGTCATTGTTGTATCTCCTGCACGCTATCGACTAATACTTTTGTCATCCTATTTAAATCGATTTAAAAACATGAGATGAATATTGCTGATACTGCATATCTAAAACAAGACAACAGTTACACCATCAATACAATTAGCTTGGCCTTTATTCAATGAACACCATTGTTGCATCTCCCGTAAGCTTCCAACTAATGCCTGTATCATCCGAGTCATATCGATTGAATACCACAGAATGAAAACCTGCTAATATTGGCATTATGGGCGTGGCTTTAGCAGACTGTAATTAAAACTTATACTACGGAGAAAACGTGTTCAAAAGGATATAAGTGATTTTGTTTAACCATCAACATCTAAATTTTGAAATACCTAAGGAAAAGGATGTGATTCTTATAAAAACTGTAACTGTTGTGCTTCTTGTAATTCATCATATCTTGACAATGCAGAACAAATTAGAGCCGCGAGTTATATAATGACTGAGTTACCTTTTGATATGTGTACCGTTATTGGATTTTAGCATGTCAACTTTGTTTCTACAGGAGCTGAAAGTATGTTCAAAGGCTTTTCATTCTCTTTGTTACACTTTTTTTTTAACTCTTTCAGAGCAAATTATATCAGCCGTCTCCACGACAAAATTTTGGACTTATGAAAATTGAAAGAGTGTCTGACGACAAATTAAATGTTGTCCAAATGATAAAATTTGACTGAGAAAGGGTAGAAAACATTGTGGAAAAGGAGAAAATGCTGGTTACCAGCATTTTCTTCTTTTCCACAATGTTTTCAAAAGCTTCATTCCCGAGGGTCGTTAAAACTTCAGATTGTTTGGTAAAGGATTTACTTGACCTCTTACGACGGTGGAGATACGATCCAGTGGCACTCATAAAGATTTGATTTATATAGGGTTGATCTAACCAGCGGACGGTATAGATCCAAGATCAGACTGCACGTTCTGTGCAGTCTGATCTTGTCTATTCGCCCGCGAAAGCCCATTTTTTTCCCCATGGCTCTGAAGGGGTTTGATTCTTTATTCGAGGTGCTTTTTTGTTTGTTTTTGTTTTGATGCATAAGAATTACAGGAAAGATTTAGCCTAGGACTTTCCAATATTGTTTTTTTTTTATGTCTGTCACAGTATGTCCGTTACTTTCTGTCTGTCCATGTTTATGTCTGTTTCTGTCATTGTTTTTGTCTGTCTGCACGTGTTTCTGATGGCTCAGGTATATGTATGTGTTTGTTTTTGTCTGTTTTTCTCTCTATCTATGTGTTCATGCGTGCCTGGCTGCCTGTCTGGCTATCTGCCTGTCCGTCTGTCTGTCTGTCTGTCTGTCTGTATGTCTCTCGCCGTCTCTCTCTCTCTAGTTGTAAAAAATACTCTTTTACTGACCTAATGCTGACCTTACCTTTTTTGGGTAATTTATTGGGTTCCTTTATAATTTCATGGGTCGAGGGAGAGCTTTGTTAATGTTCTTGACTTTGCTTTTTAGTTTTATTTTCGCATTACATACGAAGCGCGACCCAGTATTGTTTCGCAGACTAGGTACATCAAGATCAGACGGCACAGAATGTGCAGTCTAATCATGGATCCACACAGTCCGATAAAGTGATACTTTTCCCGACAAAAAAGATCTTTATAATAGTAATCCCTAATCAGTTACGATTGGCTGTAATTTTTAATGTCATTTTTTCTGCAGTTAACTCATTACCACACAGTCTCGAGTTTGAATGACTCTTAGAAAGAGGCCTTTAGAAAACACTGTAGAAAAGGGAGAAAATGCTGGTAAACAGCATTTTCTCCTTTTCCCACGATATTTTCTACCTATCCAAGGACAAATACTATCATTTAAAAAACATTTCAATTGTCGTCTCTAAATTCCTTCAATATCGATGAGTCTAAAATTGCGCTGTGTGGCAAAGGGTTCGCTCTTTAGCGCAAAATACTCTGTCGACGGCTATAATATAATCCACTGAAAGCCAGAAAGATTGTATCATAAAAGCTTGAATAAACAACTAGACGTTAAAGATCCAAGATCAGACTGCACATTCTGTGCTGTCTGATCTTGATCTATACAGTGTGCTTAAGCCTCTGTTTTCGCATATGGCACCAAAAGGGTTTGGGATCAACCCTTGACCTGCTAAATAACTGAAATGAAACTTTCAAGTCGATAGTTAAAATCTATATTTTGCCGTTCCAAAGTTATTTTTGAGGGAAAATGTCTCCTTATCGGACAGGGTAGATCCAAGATCAGACTGCACGTTCTGTGCAGTCTGATCTTGATCTTCACACTCCGCAAAAGGTTTTTGAGTCTCGCTTAGCAGCCTAAGGGTTAAGGGTCGGGAGAAATAAAAGACATAAAGGGGCACACTGTATAGATTGGTATCACAGAACATGACTCACAATCCTCCAAATCTGTTTTAATCACCCTGTATCCCGGGGGCTCAGTCTCGGAGTGATGTTTATTCCTCGCACCCTTTCTTCCCCCCCGTGTCCCATAAATGTAGCTAAGTCATTAGCATTCTGATTCATGCTCTGTGAAAAGGGGGTTTAATGCATCTGCAAAAATTATCGACCCAGTTTAGCCTGTGTAGTCTGTGCAGGCTGACCCGTGTCAAAACTTTGTGCCCTTGGTTTTTTTTTCGTTTTGCAAGTGCAAGGGCCTTACTCAAAATTTCAGTTTGTTATAAGCCAAAATAAATTTTAAGGTTCCACACTTATGTGATGACTTGCTTGGTATATATAAATGCATCACGGAGATGCAATAAGGGCCCCTTTACCCATAGCATGGCTCATTAACTTATTACATCTATGTGAGTAATAAAGTAACTCCTAAAGACGAATTCTAGTGACTTATGGCAACCCAAGTTCATAAAAAATCGTGTCAAAAGGAGACAATGCTAGTGTCTTCTAACAATCTTATGCATCTCTTTTAATCACCCTGTACCCGGAGGGGGGTGGGGGCTCAGTCTTGGAGCGGTACTTCTTAACCCACACTAATATGGGGAAATATTTGCCGAAAAAGGGAAAGGTATGCGAAAATAACGAGTGCCGTAAAATGTGGCTAATATGGGGAAATATTTGCCGAAAAAGGGAAAGGTATGCGAAAATAACGAGTGCCGTAAAATGTGGCTAATATGGAGAAATATTTGCCGAAAAAGGGAAAGGTATGCGAAAATAACGAGTGCCGTAAAATGTGGCTAATATGGGGAATTATTTGCCGAAAAAGGGAAAGGTCCGCGAAAATAACTCGTGCCTTACGGCACTCGTTATTTTCGCATACCTTTCCGAAATATTTGCCGAAAAAGGGAAAGGTCCGCGAAAATAACTCGTGCCTTACGGCACTCGTTATTTTCGCATACCTTTCCCTTTTTCGGCAAATATTTCCCCATATTAACCACAAGCTGATGAAATAAACTCTATTTAAAAGTGTTCGTCTAATGCATCACGGAGATACATTAAGCCCCCTTTTTCTAGAGAATGGCTAAATCTTATTGGTGTAAATGCACTGCTTGTGAAATTTTAGTTTATGGCTGTTTTGTTGCCCTGTTAAAATATTGACGACATCACACAAATGTCGTCATGAGAGTTAATTTAATGTTAAAGGCCTAGTAGAGACCAAAAGTAAACAACTCGGGTTTTTAGAACGCTTGTAAATCATACTATTTAAAAGTGTGGGAATAATTGTGGAGATTAAAATATACTATTGTAGGGCTGGCCCAAGTGTTAGTCGCTGGCAGAAAGATGAATTTTAAAACTAGGTTAAAAGCAAATTCTAGCGATTTGGCAACTTTTACCTAGTTTCAAAATTCATCTTTCTGCCAGCAGCTAACAGTTGGACCGACCCTATACTATAACAGATTGTCATCTTCACAATGATTTCCATACTTTTAATTTGATTGATTAATTGATTAATTGATTAACTGATTGATTGATTGATTAATCGATGTTGTTAAAAATACCTCGCTTTCAACATTATTTCAGTCATATCACGGCACCAGCTCACATATTCATGAATTTCCTGGGTTTTATCAGTACTAGGCTAGGTCTCTGAAATAGTTTTAAATGGTATGATTTAGAACTTAAGCATTTTAACATCCGCATTGTTTACTATTGGTCGCCACTGTGCTCCTATCTCACAGTTTTTGCATATTAGAAATGAACCCCTATTCTGCTAAATAAGTGAAATGGAACTTTCAAGACGATAGTAAAAACCTAATTTTTACAATTACAAAGGTATTTTTGAGGAAAGATATCTTCTTATCGGACAGTGTAGATCAAGATCAGACTGCACAGAACGTGCAGTCTGATCTTGATCTACACTGCCCGCAAAAGGTCAGTAAGTTGTGCTTAACAGCCTGGGGGTTAATCAGGAAACTTTCACATGTCTTCAGGAATGGATGTAACATTGTTTTGTGCAAAACACTGAAATAGCTACTGACAGAGGGGACCCTTTATTGACGGAATTAGGGGAACATCATCATGTATGTGTGTTTATGTTTTTTTCTTTCCTCGTAAGACCAGAGGTTACAAGGAAATGATGACGGAGGGACAGGATGAGAAAAACTATTTCTCCCATAGATACACATGTTTTTATATTCCTGTCTGTATTGTTTGGATAAACAATGGAGAAGATTGTTTTCTCAAATTGCGTTTTTTCTGTGTATATATTAGATAAAAAAATATATATATACTGTGTGTCAGAATATTTGGAATGGTCTCCCTATTTCAGGTACATGTATATTGTGTTGCATCATTTTTAGTCTAATCATTTTTATTTTACATCGATTGAGAAACAAGTTTTTGCATGTTATAGTTATCTCTCGAGATTCTGCTTCCTGGAAACTGCAGCAGTACTCGCGTCGAATGTGTGAGCCAATGAACGGCCCCAAAGTTGACATTAGTTTTATTTTGGAACACTGTTTTCTCTTGAGACAATCTTACAGCAGACAACTTTGAAAATATCTTCTAAATTATAGATAGTCAACGCGAATTAAAGTTTACTGCGAGTATCCTTGAGTCATGCTGTATGAAGAGGTGGTTTAACTCGTCTACAGACAACAAAACTTTAGACTGGTCCAAATTCAAGGCTTTTGCAGACGACAAATTAAACGTGATACAGAAATTGAAATATATATTTGGAAAGGACGAAAACATTGAGACAAATGGAAAATGCTGGTTACCAGCCAGCATTTTCTCCTTTTCCCACATTTTTTTTTTCAGTGGCAATTTTTCCAAATGGTCGTTAAAACACTGGATTGTGTGGTAAAGAATTAACTCTTTACCAGACGACAAAATTTTAGACTTGTCCAAATTCTTTTAGCATTAGCAGACGACAAAATAAATGTGACTCAAAAATTGAAACTTGACTTTAGAAGAGTAGAAAACATTGTTGGAAAAGGAGAAAATGCTGGTTACCAGCATTTTCTCCTTTTCCCACAATGTTTTCAGAAGGCTTCTTCTTCTAGGTCGTAAAAACCAGGGATTGTTTGGTAAAGAGTTAACGCATCTGCAAAAAAAAAAAGTATCGACTTATGTCAGCCGGCGCAGTCCGCGCAGGCTAATATGGATAGACACCTTTTGCTTTAGATATACTTTCTGCATGTCGAAAGTCCATTCTACCATATGATTTTGCAAATTTTGGGACAAAATGGTGATACTATTTTAAGCATTGTTGACCGCTGTCTTACATGACAAGCCCCCTCATTGGCTGTAGATCAGCCAGTCAGAAAGGCTTTTTTTTGGACCAAATTGGCTGTAGCTCAGCCAATCAGGCAAGCTTTTCTTGGAAAATGGAAATGGACTTCATTAACCCTTGAATTGCTTTCGACAACTTGAGGAGCGTTTGTTTATCAAACTGCACAAAACATGTAATATAACACAATACAATACAATATTCTTTTTTGGCGTGAAAAGGCCTCTGGCCAACAATGCAAAATTAACACTTTAGATTTCAATAAATAGTAATGTACCAACTTCCATAAACATTACATTAATTTTGTTACATACGTATATTTAGCTTAACTTTGATGAATTTTTTTCTGGGTTCTTTCTTTAAATGATGAAGGTTTTCCCTAGTAGTATTAAGTTTAAAGCAAGGGAAAAAGTTCATTTTACTAACTGTTTTAAACTTTTCGCGTGTATTCGTATCTTTGCTCTTCGCTTACCGAGATATTTATTGCTTATCTTGGCTCTACTCTTACCGAAATATTTGTTTTAAGACATTCTGGTAATAAATTCAATTGATTTGCAATACTTTCGTCTGCAGCCTGAAAATACATCATATATTTCAATGGTTTTAGTGTTTAGGATGCTTGATGAACTTTTAACCCTTGGGCTGCTAAGCGCGACTCAAGGATCTTTTGCGAACAGTGTAGATCAAGATCAGACTGCGCAGAACGTGCAGTCTGATCTTGGATCTGCACTGGCCTTTAAGGAGATATTATCACCAAAAATATATAGTTGAAAAACCAAAACTTGGGTTTTTATTATCGGCTTGTAAGTTTCATTTTACTTATTTAGCAAGGGTTAAAAATGTTTGTATTTTTGTGCATAGGATCTGATGGCCTCTTTTCTCGTCAGGAGCAATTTCCTCTTTTTTCTCCAGAATGTTTTCAAAAGTGTTCTACTTCAGACGAAAAACGTACAATTAGATTGTCGGCTGGAGATACAGAGTTATGTGAATATGGAGTAAATAAAAGATATAAAAGAAAATGATGTTTATTTTCACGTTTACAGATCAGTTTACTATGTTTATGTTCCTGCTCCACCTGAACCCAATACCTTCTTGAAATAATATTTGTGGCAGACGACTATGAAAAATTCTTGGTAAAATACGGATTATCAGCATATGTTATGGTTTTATTCATAAATACATGTGAAAACATTCTGACACGAAAAGAAATACCTCTTGCTCATTGAGAGCAATTTCTCTTTGTGTCACAATGTTTCTGAAAGTCGTCTGCTGCAGGCCGGAAAGGTCGTCTGCGGGACGTAATATGCTAAACGTAATGCCCAAATTGTGCCATCTTTAACACAATTCGATGCGTGCCGTTATCAGACATACCAAAAGATTTCAAATGAAGAATATTAGTTTTTTTTCCCAACTGAGTTGAAAATGTTGTGGGAAAATGACTTATTGCTTGTTGGTATTCACTCTGGAAACAAATGTTATTCTAAAATACCATTTACTCGAACATACAATAGTGCAGAAGTTCTGTTGCATTCATTTG
This sequence comes from Hippopus hippopus, assembly GCA_946811185.2. Taxonomy (NCBI): domain Eukaryota; kingdom Metazoa; phylum Mollusca; class Bivalvia; order Cardiida; family Cardiidae; genus Hippopus; species Hippopus hippopus. The sequence continues at coordinate 18,619,695 of OX328102.1, forward strand.
AAAGGGAATTTCTGTCTATGTGTGACATATGGCCTGCAACACGCGAAAAGGGGCATTCGGACATTTGCGTAAAGTGTCGTCTCGGGTCAGCCGCGCAGGCTGACCTGAGACGGCACTTTACGACTACATTAGATTTTGTGCTACAGTAGACGCGCAAAACACAAAATAACATAAAAACGGAAAGTGTCGTTTCGGATCAGCCTGTGCGGACTGCGCAGGCTGATCCGAGACGACATTTTATGCAAATGTCCGAAAGTCCCTTTTCGCATGTTGCAGACCATATTAGGCACATCACTGAAGTCATTATGCCTAAAACGTGTACTGAAGTTTCCAGTGATTGTTTCGATAATCCGAATATACTGATAATGCGAATATACTTATCATCCGAATATACTGATAATCCGAACCACTCATACAACTGTGGTACTTTTGGTTGGGCACTGCGAACAGGGTTGTTATGACTGATGCCTTTTTTAAAATACATAGATACTTAGAGTTTAGAAGAAAGGAAAAGAAGGGAGATCAGTGAAATAAGTGTGTGGGGGTGGGCAAACACTGTCCCTGAAAAAATGGGGTTGGGCAAACATTGTCCCTGAAAAAAATAAGGAGCCTGGCTTTCGGCCAGCTACTATGGTTAGTTTAACCCTAAGGTCCTGTGTAGATGAAGATCAGACTGCACAAAGCGTACAGTCTGATCTTAGATTTACATTATCCACTATGCAGATATTGATCAAAAGCAGTCTCAATATTGCTTCAGTTTTTGGTCTTTTCCTATTTTATATGTGTCCAGTATGTTTATTTTGGGCTCAAAGAGTAAATAAGAGCTATGCAGTGCAATGAGCAAAAATTTGATTTTGTCGATCGTGAAAAAAATGACCGCTTACTGTGATAAAGCAGTCTGCTTTCTGCATGCTGTAATTTCTTTGTCTAGAATCATCACGAAATAATGATAATAAAAAAAAGTCTTTTTCAGACGCGGGAAAAAAAATTAATATAAATCATTTCCCCTTTCAAACCATGTATTTGCCTCTTGCAGTCAACGAATTTTGAAACAGTTTTGGCAGTAGGAGAAATTGCGCCTATCCATTCATGTGGTTGACTTTAATTCATTTTGAAAAGCACCTTTGTAAACTATAAATAATCAAAACGAATCAAAGTATATTACTGTAAACGGAAACATTGCGGCAAAAGGAGAAATTACTAATGGCAAGCAAGTTCGGTTTTCGTCACAATGTTTTCAAAAATAGTCTGTTTCCAAAGAAAAACTAAAAGTCGTCTGTTTAAAGTCGCTATTTCTGTAACCTCTCTGTACTTTTGTTCTTATTCTTCTGTAATTATATTTCTATAGTACATGGCCAAAATTTAGATGTGTCTAAATTGAAAACACTTGCAGACGATAGTTCAAATGCGGTTAAAACAATGTGAGTTGCATCTTAGAGGGTAGAAAATGTGGAAAAAGAAGAGAGAGAAAATTCTGGTTACCAACATATTCCACTTTTACCACAATGTTTTCTAAAGCCATGTTTCTTAGGGTCGTTAAAACACGGGATTGTTTGGTAAAGGGTTTTAATGCTGTTTGAAGTCGAACCTCATGAGTGAGTCAGTAAGAAGCATGTTGTTTTATGGTGGAAACATTTAATATGGAATTTTGTATGTATAAGCACCCATGCAGCAAGCAAAACCGTAACCCTTCCATTTGTACCAGCTCACTGTTTTTCACTATTTTCACCTACACTACTTTGGTTCTTACTTTTGTGTATTAATATTAATGTCATATGTAGTAGAATCTCTTGTTAGTGATTTAGAAGTATACTGTTTATGGAAGAAATTTTTAATATGAGGTTGGAATTTGTATAATTTCATGCAGCATGTAATAAACACGTAACCCTTCGATGTAGTTCCTGCTCACTATTCGACACAAGCTCTACTTTCAGCACCTTCAGTGCTTTGATCTAAATAATGGTATAGGAGTTTATAGCAGACTCTCCTGAAAGAGTGAGTTAGTGAGTGCATGAGTGAGTGAGTGAGTGAGTGAGTGACAAACAAAATATAATGACCTATGAACTAGGAAAATAAAGTCATTTGTCACGATATTTAACTCTTTACCAGACGACACAAAATTTTAGACTGGTCCAAACTAAAAGCATTCGCAGACGACAAATTAAATGTGGCTCAAATTGATGGAATTTAGGTCTGAAACAGTAGGGAAAAAAAGTGGTAAAAGGAGAAAATGCTGGTTACCAAATTGAACGCATCAAATCAAATGTGGCTCAAATGATGGAATTTAGGTCTGAAAGAGTAGAAAACATTGTGGGAAAAGGAGAAAATGCTGGTTACCAGCATTTTCTCCTTTTCTCACAATGTTTTCAAATGGCTCTTACCAAAGGGACCATTAAAACAAGCGATTCTATTTCAAAAGGGTTAGTGTATCACAATTTCCTAGTCGTCTGCGCCTGCAGTCAGTATGCATAACTGTAAAATTTTCGAGTGATGTAACATCTAATTATCACCAAACGCTGCAATTTTACACTTGTCCGTATTGAAAGCACTTGCAGACGAAAAATGAAATATGACTCAAATGACAGCGTTTTACTTTTTAAGGGTAGAAAACATTGTTGGAAAAAGGAGAAAATGCTGGGTCACCAGCATTTTCTCCTTTTTCCAACAGTGTTTTCAAGGGCCTTTCCCTTCAGTCGTTAAAACACAGGATCGTTTGATGATGGATTAACCCTTTGCGACACAATCTTGAGTTTTAACGACCCTGGGAAAGAAGACTTTTGGGAACATTTAGGGAAAAGGAAGAAAATGCTGGTAACCAGCATTTTCTCCATTTCCCACAATGTTTCCTATCCTATCCTTCCCAAGAAAACTTTTTCCTTTTGACCCACATTTAATTTGTCGCCTGGAAATGCTTTGAATTTGGACAAGTCCAAAACTTTGTCGTTTGGTAACGGGTTAAGTATTAGCGTTCGCAAATATGTGCAATCATGTTTAACTCTTTCACTTCTGAAGAAATAAATTGCATTTTCTCAAAGGCTACAAATACACGTCCGCTGTTAGATCAAGAGACAGTTCGGTCATAATCTAGATTACAGCAGTGTACAGCGTGGATCAGAGATCAGACTGCACGTTCTGTGCAGTCTGATCTTGATCTAACTTGTCCACAAAAGCTCCTGCTGTCGTCTACGGTATGGAAAGAGTTAAAAGACACAGAAAACATAGATTAGATGTATTGCGGTATTCCTACTGTTTTGCACCTGTGTACAGTATATGCATATTCACAGGCACTTGATTTTGGACGAAAGGAGATTTTGGACGAACTACGTCCGACACGCCCATCTGTATCACTTACCGTAACGATCCACACTCATTTGTCAGTATTTGTTATATACTTCTATTTTTAGAGTTTTATCTTTCATCGTGTTTTGTGGTAATTTATCTTCAATCTGGTACACCGGAAGTATTAAAACGGATAAATACAAAGGGATCTAGAAGGGTCGAAATTTTCGAGGCCGATATTTCCCCCCTCACCCCAACATCCCACTTTGAAATGGAAATTTCAATACCACTGTGCATCAAGTGCCTGTGTGCATAACTGTAAAATTTCCCAGTGATGTAACATTTAATCTACATAATGGAAGCAATGTGATATTTTTAACTATTCTATCATTCCGAAAGAACACGAATATGAGATAATAAAGGGATGGAATGTAAACCCTTCTCACACATCGTCGGGTGAAAACTCTGTACCAAACGACAAAATGTTAGACTACACCAAATTGAAAGGATTCGCAGACGGCTAGTTGAATGTGTCTCAAATGGTTGTATATTTCTTTGAAAGCTTAGAAAACAGTGTGGAAAAAGGAGAAAATGCTGGTTATAAGCATTTTCTCCTTTTCCCACAGTTTTTCAAGTACTTCTTACCCTCGGTCATTAAAACACGGGATTATTTGAAAAGGGTTGTTTGAAAAACTTATTACCAGTCTGAAACAAATTTATATGAGACTACTTGAGAAATTTTGTTAACTCTTTACCGAATGACAAAATTTCAGACTGGTCCAGATTTAAAGAAGTTGCAGACGAAAAATTAAATGTGACTCAAAATGAGGAGAATGATCACTGAATATGTAGAAAACATTGTGGGAAAAGGAGAAAATGCTGGTTACCAGCATTTTCTCCATTTCCCACCATGTTTTCAGAAGGTCTGTTTATTAGGGTCATTAAAACACTGGATAGTCGGCTTAGGAATTAAACACGGATAATGAACGTAAATTAAGGTTAAACATGTTAATATATATATATGTGAAAATATTGTGGCAAAAGGAAAACTTGTACGATATTGCTCTACCACAGTGGTTTAGGCTGTAAATAATCCCGACTTCTAACGACCTTTATGAAGTAGGCTTCTGAAAGCATTGTGGGAAAAGGGGCAAATGTTGGTAACCAGAAGAGACATACGAGAAGAAATGTTTGAAGAAGGAAAAATACTTTGTTGAATACACTGTAAGAAAAGGAGGAAAGGAGAAATTTGCCGACATTTTTTTTTTAATAAAAATGCTCTTTATCTACATAGAATTAGAATATCATGCTTGTATGTAAGTGGGTTACGAAAATTCTAGGCGCCAAATGAGTTACAGTGCAAGTTTTTTGAAGGAAAATGCAAAATTAGCCTTCTCTTAAACAATTTAGTGCTTTTACCACTATGAGAAAAAACTTTTCTAACAATGCTTTCTTCCATTTCAGAAACAAATTCCATCATCTAACTTTTAGGCTGCTAAGCGCGACTTACTTACCTTTTGCGGACAGTGTAGATCAAGATCAGACTGCACAGAACGTGCAGTCTGATCTTTGATCTACACTGTCCGATTAGGAGACGTTTTTGTCCCCAAAAGTAAATTTGAAGTAGCATTATTCGGGTCTGAATTTAATTCATTTAGTAGGATAAGGTGTAACCCTTTTTAAAAGGACAGAATTTTTAGAATTGTCCAAATTGAAAGCATTTGCAGACGACAACTTTAATGTTACTCAAATAATTGGATTTTTCTATGAAAGGTAAGAAAACATTGTGGTAAAAGGGTTACCAGCATTTTCTCCTTTTCCCCTCAACGTTTTTAAAAGCTTTCCCGTGAAAACTCGGTGTTGTGTGGTAAAGGGTTAAGTTATATTTAATTTATCGTCTGCAAATTCTTCCAATACTGATGGGTCTGAATTTTTTGTATTTTGGTAGAGATAAAACGACTGAAGAAGAGAGAACAAAAACGTGTCGTGTAAAGAGTTTAATTGAATCACGCTGTTGTGTTCCCTATGTTATTTCATTATTATGCAAAACATTTCGGAGGAAAACTCGAACAATTCAATTTTAATGGGTAACATTCAAGTCCCTAGCGAAATATCTTTGTTTTCAGGTCGTGTGAAAATTTGTTTAGGAAATAAAGTGTAGGAAATACAATGTGTAAAATGTGTCTTGTAATGGAAATTACGGGAGAAGAGAGAGAAACAGACAGACAGACAGACAGACAGGACATGACCTTCTGCAAAAGGGACGAGAGACAGACAGACAGACAGACAGGCAGGCAGGCAGGTAGAAAACACAACATTCGGACCTCTGAGAGACTAGAGAGAGAGAGAAACAGAGAGACAGAGAGAGAGAGACCCAGTAGGGTGCATGACATATCAGAAAACATATTACACATTGTTTAAGATGAGCGATACATTATACTCATTGCATTTTTTGTATTTTTCAGCCATTAGCTGTCACGGGAAACTGAGGTAATTCCATGTGAAGAAAAAAACATGCATATTACAAAGCAGATGTTCCGATTATTCATTTTCCACGGTGAGTATTCTTCGCTTAAGCCCTTTTAGCGCCGTCGGCAAAAACAGCGACTTTTAAGGACAGCACAGATCAAGATCAGGCAGCACAGAACGCACAGTCTGATCTTGGATCCACACTGCTCGCTTGTTCATCACTCTGAGTTGCAGTGGATTGTATGTTCAGCTGTCAAAAGAGGCCGAGTTCATACTTGAGCCGTACTTTGTGAAAAGGGGGCATAATGTATCTGCGAGAAGTATCGACCCAGGTCAGCCTGCGCAATCCGCGAAGGCTGACCTGGGTCGATACTTCTCGCTATTCGTCAATGTTCTGTATGTCCAAGGACCAGTCAACCTTATGATTAAGTCGATTGTTTAAAAAGTGGTTATTATGGATCCATAATTATGTAATGGCTTGATTGGTATGACGGATCACGGAAATACATTCATTCCCCTTTTGCCAAAGCTCAATTATGTTTTAGCGCTGAAATTGGTATTCATAGCTTTTTCATATACTGTAATTCTTTACGTAACAGCAAATTGTAAGACTGGTCCAATTGGAAAGCATTTACAGAAGAAAAAACTAAATGTGGCTCGACTCTTTGCATGTCTCTTGAGAAGGATATAAAACATTGTGGGAAAAGGAGAAAATGCTGGTTGCAAGCAACAAAGAGAAATCTGATCATGCAACCCTTAGGCTGCTTAGCGCGACTCGCTGACCTTTTGCGGACAGTGTAGATCAAGATCAGACTGCACAGAACGTGCAGTCTGATCTTTGATCTACACTGAGGGAAGAGGAGACAATGCTGGTTAGCAGCATTTTCTCCTTTTTCACATTGTTTCAAACCTTTTTTAAAGAGAAATGTAGTCACTTGAGACCCATTTTATTTGTCGCACAATAATTGTTGTGTGTTGTCCGTGGTTGTGAGGTTGAGCGTCGGCCTCGTAACCATAAGGTCCCGAGTTCGGTACCCGGGAGCGGGTGTCAACTTGGGATTGTTTATAGGCCCACACATTCGGCGCGAGTACTGGTGTAGTTCCCTGGAAGCAGAATCGAGAGGGATTAGTATAAGTTGTAAAAACTTGTTTCTCAATCGATGTAAAATAAATAGGTTTAAACTAAACACAAATTGTTCCAATTTGGACACTGTTGAAATTATTTCGTCTGGTCAAGAGTTATCTGGCGCTATTAGGGTTAAATTCTCTTTCAAAAAGAGACTCTTCCTGTAGCGACACAAAATCTTACGTCTCTGGTCTATTTTCTCCCGATCAGAGGTGAGAGGGGAAAGCACCCTGTCGCATTGACTAATATCAATCCTCGAAAAGAAATTGGCCGAGTCGGAGATTCGAACCCGCGACCCCTCTTCCAGTTTCAAACTCGTATTTTACCGACTGAGTTTCAGGGCTCGGTTTACAATAAATTTGGAACTGCACTATTTTTAGACGAATCCTTTTTCCTGTTGACATTAACGCAACAATGTTGTATGATAAAGACGATATTATAGTAAAGAGAACCGTACTTTTGCAGTGTTAGAGCCCATTTGGCCATGAACTTGTACAAGATATCGGGTTCAAGATCACACAGCCCTTTTGTGTAGTCAGATGTGGATCTATATTGTCCATAAAACCATCAAAATATATACGTGCAAAGTATTTAGAGACTTAAGGATAGGGTACTCAAATGGGATTCGTGTAAGATCGCCTTTCATCACCGAAAAAACGTACGGATTTGGCTAAGACTCGGGTAACCCGTAGTCGATCGGTCGATATACGCTACTTCCAAGCATCGATTACGGATTACCCGAGTCTTAACAGAATCCGTACGATTTTGGCAATGAAAGGCGATGTTACACGAAACCCATTAGGATGCCCTATCCTTAACGGTTCACCGACGGATCCAGTGCTTCAACGACCATTGGGAAGAGGGCTTTGAAAACGTTGCTGGTAAAGGAGAAAATGCTGGTAACCAGCATTTTCTCCTTTTCCAACAACGTTTTCTATCTTCTCTGATGCCTATCCAGTCATTTGTACCACAGTTAATTTGTCGTCTGCAAATGCTTTCGAATTGGACTTGACTTAAATTCTGTCGTCTGGTAGAGAGATAAACCCCTATCCTGCTAAGTAACTAACATGAAAACTTTCAACCCGAATGTAAAAACCCAAATTTTGCTATTTTAAAGGTATTTTTTTAGGGAAAAATATCTTCTTATCGGACAGTGTAGATCTAAGATCAGACTGCACGTTTTGTGCAGTCTGATCTTGATCTACACTGTCCGCAAAAGGTCAGTGAATCGCGCTGAGCAGCCTAGGGGTTAAGATTATCCAAGTATGAGCGTTACATGATAAAGCAGACCACGCGTTGTGCCACATTCCTTGGGAATTGAAAACAGATAAAAACTCGGCGATGCCAGATGATATCAGACAAAGGAAGGGAAGAAAAACATCCGCAGACAAATTCATGTCACTCTAATGATATGATTTACGAGTTTGCGTTGAGTAAAACAAACTTTATGGTTTACGTTCATTAGTTATTGTACAACAGCTAGGCCTATCGTATATATCTTATCTGTACATCCGGGGATCTTGTATACTTTAATCTCTGCATCTTTATGTGAAATTTGAGAAAATATGTTCTTTTGTAATTTCCTATCTGTACACACAAGATTCTTATATCCATTGATCTATGAATTTTTGCGTTAAAATTGAGAATTTATTTCGATTTGTTTACAAATTTTGACCTGGATAACCTATTTATGTTTTTTTTTTAGTTTTTTATTTTCTATCACGGCATTCAGCGTGTTTGGACTTACGACTGGGCCTAACCATTGGTTTTTTAGTATAAGAAAAGATATAGAAAATAACAAACATTTTAATGGCATTTTTAACATTTTTATTCTAATTAAAAATCAAAATCCAAACAATGGTATTGCAAAGTTGCAGTTCTTTTCCATCTGGAAAATCTAATTGAACTGGACAGTAAGGATCCAAGACCAGTCTGTGTGTAGGTCTTCGTTCAAAAGCGCATTTAGTCTCACTATGGTAGCTTTATGGTAGAATAAAATTGGAAATATACCTTGAAAAATAATTGATTCATTTGAGAGGCATTAAGCACTTTGAATTTTTATTGAAATACCTTGACAGTTCACAAGCTACTGTACTTACTCTTTTTATACTGAAACAAACTTGCAATACGCCTACACAATCTGTTTCTGTTCAAAAATGGTATGCTTAATGACGAAAACATCGTTTACAAATGGCCAAATAAATGTAAATTTCATGAAAGGATTAATGTTTTGCCAATGTATTTGACATCAAGAAATCAGGTTTTTGCAGATAATATGTTTCAGTCATCCATTTGAAACCATTAATCGTTTGTTTCTCTTTTTAGAGTCAACTGTAGCTTACCTGTCTACGAAATAATCCTGTGAGGTTTAACGACCAATTGAAAACATTGCTGGTATTTTCTCCTTTTGAAACATTTTTTCCTGTTCTTTCAAACAAAAATTTCATCAGTTGTTTGTCGTTTGCAAACGCTTTCAATATGGCTGATGAGAAAATCTCATCATCTGTTAAAGACTTAAAAAATAGTCTCTGTGATACTGGGTTGACTACAAAGACGTCCTCATGACATCCTGCATAACTATACTGAGAAATTTGTAAACCTGTTAAAGACTTAAAAAATAGTCCCTGTGATACTGGGTTTACTACAAAGACGTCCTCATGACATCCTGCATAACTATACTGAGAAATTTGTAAACCTGTTTTTCCTCTTCTAGCGCATAAAATATATGAGACACGCTCCGTGAAAATGTGGCTTAGTGCATCTGCGAAAAGTATCGACCCAGGTCAGCCTGCGCAGTCCACGCAGGCTGACCTGGGCCGAAACTTTTCGCTATTGGCCAATTTTCTGTATATCCAAGAATCAGTTTACCCTATGCTTAAGTAGGTTAGTAATTATTTGATGGCTTGATTGGTATAATGTATCACGGAGATACATTAAGCCCCTGTAGCGCTCAGGTTTCACGGTCGTATTTCAAGTTGAGTACGGAAGTTTTTGAGTACGTTTAATCAATCCCGATTTTCTCATTTTTGCAAGGTAAGTCATCTGTCAGACCTACCTAGTGTTTTCTTCCTTTCATTTTATGACCTATTCGTGATATCTTTCCTGATTATCAGCGCGTGTCTGTCTGGGTTTAGAGCTTTACGATGGATACAGCGGATAACCAGGTCAGCCGCCATTTTTGTTTGTTTACTGTGCGAGTTGCATCTTGGGATTGTTACCCTTGGCAACGTACTGAAGCGCCGTACTTTTGAATCTTTGTTCATAAAGGTAAATCAATGTTATATGGCTTAAATCTTGCCCCTAACGTAATATTTCAATGCAAATACCCTATCTATTAGTCTGAGAGCACCTTGCAGAGTTCCTCATTTGGCAATTTCTTCGGATCACTGGGATGCACTCAGTTTTATTCTTCCCGCAGTCGTGGGAATCTAGAAATGGCGTGAATCCCGCATTTGAGGGATGCTGGAAATGTGTGAGTCCCGCATTTCGGGATGCGGGAAGCGTTTGCTATATAAACCCCGCATTTTTGGGATTCCAGGACTCCACATTTTGTTTTCTTTGGTAGCACCCGTTTATTATTATTTGACTTTAATTCGAAATTAAGCTTGTTATTTATAGCAGTAAACTATTTAATTTAACCCTTTTCGGCATAAATAGTAACCTAGGAGTAATTTCATTGATTATTTGGAATTAATCGTACTTTGTCAAGCTAAAAGAAGCATGCTAGAACTACTTTGACTTTGTCACGCGTTAAAGTTTAGGAAAATAGGATTACACCATATTCAGTTGTATTTCTTTTGCATCCTTACGTATTGTAAGGCTATTGATATTGTAAATTGTTGTTTTGCTCAAGATTTAATGTAAAACTTCAGTTAATTAAATTATTCATTGTGTTAAATTTTATGTCTGCCTTTGGTATTCTTTTACTTTACTGGTTCAAATTCTTAGATTTTATTTGGAGTCCACTTTTAGTTTATCCCTTTATTTTCTACCACACCTTGACCTTGTCGCCGACTGGATGAAAGCCTGTCTGTCCGTCCGTCTGTCCGTCTAGTCCCCGAAGGCGTAACATATTTCTTGGTGGCAGAGGTGGGATCTGCTTGTTCCATACAGCAGATCCAGTGAGACGAATCCACTTGACTAATATTATATAGATGTACATAGCCATCCTATAAGACGACTTAGACAAGTTAAACTGGTATTTATCCCTATGCTGTAGGTACCCAGAAGTGAGACGGATACTCAAAGCCAAATTGTTTAGTAGCTAAATATGCATAGCCCTACGTTGTAGATAGCAATTGTTAAATTTATTTAATTAGTTTATCAGCCAATATGAGTAGTCCGAGGTAGGTCGATAGTGAGGTAAGCTTCAGACTCCCACCTAACCAGGATGAAGAGTCCGAAGCAGGGGACGTGGAACCCGAAAGTAGGTCCAGGATAAGACAAGGTACTGCTACCAGCCGACCGATGTCTGGTTTTGCTGACAATGCTGATGTACGAGAGACGTTAGGCAGCATGGCCTCAATGCTGAAGGATGTGGTGCGTGAATTGCAATTAGTAAAGAGTACCCAAATCCAATCGTCTAAGGATCAAAGTACAGTGGGCACTAGTAATGTGAATAATAACACTGACAGTGATCAGAGCAGAAATACACCTGGTTCTAGCGTACAAGGGTGGCGTTATAGCTCTGGAGACTTCCGTTCGAGCCATGATGCGGGTATGCGATGCCAAGAAAATAGATGGGAGATTTCAAATCAAGACGAGACAGACAATTGGTCCGGAAGACAGGGTAGAGGCAGAAAGGCTCAGGCGGATGGTGATAGGCACGGATGTGCCGACGGACCGTCAGACACCTGCCAGTGTAACATGCCTGGCAGGCATAGTAACACGCACCTATCTAATTTCCATCAGGGTCAGTTGCTCAGACCAGGCTGCACTCAAGTGAAGTTCCCTCCGTTTAGTGGCAAAGAAGACTGGAATACATGGTTAGCCAGGTTCGAAGTGATTGCCACTAGGTATCGATGGACGGATGAAGAAAGACTAGACCAGCTTTTACCAAAGCTAGAGGGAACCGCAGCCCAATTTGTCTTCACTCAACTGTCGCCTGAGGTACTAAATGATTACCAGCACATAGTATACGAAATGAACAGCAGGTTCCGGGTAATTGAAACTGCCCGTTCTTTTGCTGCAAAGTTTAGCCAGCGCACCCAGAAACCGAATGAGACGGTTGAAGATTATGCAGCAGATTTAAAGCGATTGTATGACAAAGCGCATGGGTTCCGCGATAGAAGAACCAGGGATGAGGATCTCGTTCGCCGCTTCTTAGATGGCCTATACGACGAAGAAATAAGCTTCGAGGTAGAATTCAATAAGGAACCTAGAGATATTGACGAAGCTGTTTATTACGCCGTCAATCTTATACAAATTAGAAATAAGTGCAGGAGGGAAAGGAGATTCCGCTCAAACACAAAACGCACATACCAAGAGGACGGTACGGATAGATATGAGTCAGCTGAAGAGGAGGATGCAAAGCTATCCAACTCAGTTAAGAGAGTCCCTTTCAAACCAAGACAGGATGGAATGGGAAAAACTCAGCACCATAACAAAAACCCAACTAAGGGGGAGTCATTGAGTGACAGAGAACTACTAGAGAAATTGTTGAAAAGAGTAGAGAGACTCGAAGGGAGTGACTCTACAAATAATAGGCCAAAAGCCGGAAAGCGAGAATGTTTCGCTTGCCATAGGGAGGGGCACTTTATAAAGGAGTGTCCGTTCCGAAGTACAAGAAACAATCAAGATGATGGGTTGAGAACTATGACAGACACTAGACAGAGTAAGCTGCCTTTAAACGGCCAGGGACCAGCCCTTGCGGCCAAAGGGAGGTCCAATTAGATGCGAGAAAGACAAAGGGCCAAAAGAATATAGAGTACCAAAGCGCTGCGAAGCAACAGTCTGGGGGAGGTAAAGATAAAGCAGGTGGCCTGTTGAATGGCCTATATGTTGAAGGGTTCGTTGAGAACGAACCAGTTATCTTTACAGCGGACACGGGTGCTTCGAGGACTATTATAGCAAGTCAAGTGTATGACAGAATGGACAAGGGGGACAGGCCAGAGTTGGGGAAGTCCTCAAGTTTGAAAGGGGCTGGGGGATCTCCTATAAGAGAAAGGGGAAAGGCTACCTTTAAACTTACCCTTGGGCCATTGGAGGTCATGACAGAGGCTATAGTAGCCGATATTGAGGATGAAGTGCTCCTAGGGTACGATATTCTTGGGGATGAAGAGAAGGGACAGGCAGACATTCTTCTTAGTAGGAATGTAATTAGATTAAGGGGAAAAGAAATCCCTTGTATTAAACGGAAGAAAGGACAGGGTCCTAGAAAAGTGACTGTGGTAGATGATGTAATCCTACCAGGTCTTACTGAGACTGTTGTTAATGTTCTTGTGGAAAGAACGGAAGACGATGATGTGTTGTGTGGTGATTTCATTGTTGAAGCCACAGACTCATTTAAAGAGGGATACCCCCTACAGATGGCAGCTACACTCGTGGACATAAATAAGGCACCTACCTGTAAGGTACGGGTGTTGAATCCCTTTCCCAGTGAAGTAAAGTTGCGACAAGATGCCGAGATTGGGAAAGCCGAGCGAATAGATAGAATTGTGAGTGTTATCACAGAAAATGAGTATACGCATGAAACTGAAAATTATGCTAGTGTAAAGCGCATACAAGTAGACGAAGGCCAGAAGCTTGAGCATGACAAAGGTCACAGTAACACCAAAGGTACAAGGGTACCTAGTCACCTCAAAACCCTTTTTGAGAAATCCGTAGAAGGAAAATCAGAATCTGAGAAGGCTATGGTAGCAAGACTACTCCAGGAGTATGAAGATATTTTCTCAAAGGGAGAATGGGATGTCGGCCTTACAAATTTAACAGAGCATGAGATTAAGACAGGAGATGCTGAACCAATCAGACAAAGACCGAGGAAAGTACCACTAGCATACGCTGAAGAAGAGAAGAAGGCAATAGAAGACCTGTTGGCAAAAGGCGTAATTCGCAAGAGTACCTCCCCGTGGGCTTCGCCGATAGTCCTCGTGAAAAAGAAGTCAGGGGCCATCCGCCCTTGTGTAGACTATAGACGAGTCAATGCATTAGTTAAGCCGGACGGATTCCCACTACCAAGGATACAGGATTGTTTAGACGCGGTGGCAGGTTCGACGTATTTTAGTAGTTTCGACCTTACAAGTGGATATTTTCAGATTCCGCTGAAGGAGGAAGATATTCCCAAAAGTGCTTTTTGCTGTAAATTTGGTCAATTTGAAATGACGCGAATGCCTTTTGGGTTGAATAATAGTGCGTCAACATTTCAGCGTACTATGGAACTAGCGTTACAAGGTTTGCAGTGGGAAACTTGTCTCATCTACATTGATGATATCATTGTGTTTGGTGCTACTCTTGAGGAACATTTGGATAGAGTAGAACAAGTATTTGAGAGAATAAGAGCAGCCGGTTTGAAGTTCAAACCGGAAAAATGCAGTATGCTACAAACCGAAGTGGTATTTCTTGGCCATGTAGTATCCAAGGATGGTATAAGACCGGATCCGACAAACGTTTCCAAAATCCTTGATTGGCCTAAACCTGAGAACGCAAAACAGGTGAAGCAGTTTGTAGCGACAGGCTCTTACTATCGCCGATTTATCAAAAACTTTGCGAAAATAGCAAAACCATTGACTGACCTTACAAAGAAAGATAAAGCGTTTGAATGGGAGGAAAAGTGCGATGCAGCATTTGATGCTCTGAAAAGAGCATTAGTGAGTTCAGACATAATGGGATATCCCCTGAATAAAGGCGATGATTTCATTCTTGATGTTGATGCCAGTGGCTGTGGGATTAGGGCAGTTCTCTCCCAGAAACAGGATGGAAGGGAGAAGGTAATAGCCTATGCAAGCAGAGCGTTAAATAAAGCAGAGAAGAATTACTGCATCACAGAGAAGGAACTGCTTGCGGTAAGATTTTTCATAGAGTACTTCAGACAGTACCTTCTGGGACGAAGATTCCTTGTAAGAAGTGACCATCAAGCACTCACTTGGCTTTTTAACATGAAAGAGCCAAGCGGAAAGGTAGCTAGATGGATTGAAATACTGTCGCTCTATGATTTTGCTATTGAATACCGGGCAGGAAAGAAGCAGGGTCACTGTGACGCTTTGTCTCGATGCCAAAACCCAAAAGAATGCAACTGTGCAGACGTAGACACCCTGGAGCCATTAAAATGCGGTCCTTGCAAAAAATGCCGGAGACGGGCAGAACTAATGCAGTGGTCGGGGTTGTCTAATACTGGCGAGAATCAAAGGGCTGAAAGGGAGGAAGCGGCACAAAGCGTATCCGAGAAGCGCGAAGTTTGTAAGACGACAACCCCTACTGAAAGCACGCCGTCAACGAGCACAGGCGTTACCCACGTTCCAGTAACCATGGTTACCAGAGGCAAATGGTTTTGGGTAAAGAATGCAGTGAAGGTAAGGGAATTGCAGCTCCAAGATCCAAACATCGGACCATTGTTGTTGGCTAAAGAAGACGAAAATAAGCCCTTAGCTAAAGACTATGTGACCGCAAGCCCGGCAAGTAGGCATTACTGGTTGCTGTGGGACCAGTTGGAGGTAAGAAATGGGGCGTTATTTAAGCGTTTCTATAGTAAGGCTGGTCTGGAAGACAACTTGCAGCTGATTGTCCCTATGCAGCTGAGGAATGACGTGCTACTACACTCACATGACTCGTTGATGGGTGGTCACCTAGGCTGTAAAAAGACAAAAGGTAAGATACTTCAGGGATACTACTGGTACTATTTGAGTGAGGACGTCAAGGCATATGTACGAAAGTGCGACACCTGCGCTTGCAACAAAAGGCCCCAGAGAACACCAAAAGCCGCAATGGGCAGCCTTAGGGTTGGTGCTCCATGGGACACAGTCGCCACAGATTTCATCGGACCACTTCCAGTAACCGAGCGTGGTAACAGGTATATAATGGTACTTACCGACCATTTCTCTAAGTACGTAGAGGTCATACCAACTAGAGATCAAACGGCCGAGACTTGTGCCAATGAGGTTCTTAACAAATTCATATCTCGGTGGGGTTGCCCGTTAACGATTCACAGTGATCAGGGAAGAAACTACGAAAGTAAGGTATTCCAAGAATTATGCAAGATATTAGGGATCAACAAGTCCCACACAAGTGTCAGACATCCTCAGGGAAATGGACAGACAGAGAGATTTAATAGGACACTAGTAAGAATGATAAAAGCTTACCTTGGTCAGGAGCAAGAGAGTTGGGACCTTCATCTAGGCTGTATTGCTGGTGCCTATAGGTCTTCTCCACATGAGTCAACTGGCGTGACCCCAAACATGTTGGCCTTAGGAAGAAACATAAGACTGCCAGCGGACCTAATATTTCAGAGTTGGGGTCAAGCAGGTCAACCCGAGGTCAAGTGCGGAGAATACATTGATAGCCTAAGAACTAGAATGCAAACAGCCTATGAGATTGCGAGGCGACATCTGGGAGTTTCCGCAAAAAGAAGTAAAGATTTACATGACGTTAGGATTGCTTTCCATAATTACCAAGTTGGTGATAAAGTTTGGTGTCTTTCTGAAGCGAGAAAGCTGGGAGTAACAGAGAAGCTCCAACCACTCTATGCAGGACCATTCATTGTAACCAAAAGGTTATCAGATATTAACTTTGTGCTATGCCTTGATAAAAGTGGTAAAGAAAGGGTTGTCCACCATAATAAATTAAAGCCATATGAGGGCAGTAAGAACCCAAAGTGGATGTCAACCATCAAGCTGAATTAGCAGCGATTCCAGCAGACAAAACATTAGTAACACTGTGAATGTGGTAAAACTATTGTGAGAGAATGTCACTTTTTGAACTATGCATATCTTTATTGTTACCTGTTGAGCCTTGTATCAGGGTATGGTGTAATCCTCCACTTTAGACCGGTAGCAATAACTTTGTTGAGCATGATGAGGAATGAAAACAAAATCCAATTTACCTTGTGAACGTTGAAGGTCGCAACTGTAAGGTCAAAATTCTGCACAAGTCTAAAAATGAAGATGAAGGTTACATTTAATATAAGAACTACTTACTGATGGGTAATCCTGGTTGTCCAACCTTCTGTATTTTCAGATATCCTAGTCCGAAGAACCATTTGAACACAATGTTACGAACCGACTCTGAGAAAGCCAAAAAGAAGGGACGTGCCTACAGATGCACCAGATGCTACAAAATGGGCAACCAGATGATAGACGTGAAGTACCGGGTGGCCGATCACGTCCTAAAGTACCACCTTTCATTGGACCAGGTGCCGTACTATTGTACCTTATGCCTTTTTCGATGCAACGAAGAGTCCCAGCTGTTGCAGCACGTGTCTAAGTACAAGAGGCACCAGATGTTTACTACCGAGAAGGGAATCGTAGACAGTAGCCCGTATTTAGTGAGAAACCCTCATCCATATGTGGTGGGAGACGGCGACATGGAGGCGATGTCTCAGGAAGAATCTCACAACATCTTCCTGCAGAGGGTGAGACCCGCTAGTGCGACAATCACTCGCCCAGTTGGGGAAGAGGAGGAACCAACCAGTGCAGTGTCAACTGGGCTAGATGAGTCATTCGACAGTCTAGAGGCGTTTGTCACCACACTGATTCCACCGGTTGGTCCACAAGTGACAGAAAAAGTGAGCCAGCCTAGACAGTCTGATGCGGTCGTCCAGGTGTCAGCAGACTTCCTTGCCTCACTCCTAAAAAACCAGACGAGTGCTTCAGGCGGTCAAGCCCCCAGTGTGCCACCAGCCTTGATTCCTAGGCAGTCAGCTATACCGACACAAAACCTGAGCCACTTGAGCGGCATGACCCATCCTAATGCGTTACCTGTAAGTGGAACTCCAAAGCGGATTGTGTTACATGTGCCCGATGACCCTGCCTATGCGCCAGCCAAGATGTCCCGAACCCCTACCCAAGGAGCCATGATGAATAGTGTCCATCCAGGACCAACCCTTAACACCCCTAGGATCGGGTACCCTTTCGTCCCACCTACCCCATTGTTAGACGAGAAGCCTGAGGAAGAAAATATACTACCGCAACTCCTGGGCGGTATTGAAACCTCAACCCCCGCCATAACCCCGCAAAGGCCTACCGCGTCATTTGCAACGGCCTCTACCCAGTGCACTCTACAGGACGAGACGCCGGCTTGGGTTGGCATTATCCAGACACTTGCCGAGAAGATGGCCGAGAGTATAGACAGTAACACCAGGACCCTCCGTGTGTTGGAGAAGACCACCCTTAGCGTGCGGGATACGCTAGATAATTTAACCAGGTTGGTGAGGAAGCTGTCCGATGAGAAATCCAAACCCTCCCAGACCCACTCCCTAGACGAATCCGACATTGATGGAGGGGACAAGAAGAGAAAGAACAGGGAGAATCATGACAGCCATAATATGAAGTCAGTTCTTGGGAGGGTGTACCCTGAAAACAAAAAACAACGCCACTAAAACCAGACACCGATGATTGGCCCTTTATCCTGGATCCACATGTCGTCCCGTCCAACCTGTTCTGCAATTGTAAGAAATGGACAATTAATAATTCCTGATAAATATTAGTTATTCGTTAGTTATGAGTGACAATCGGTATTATATGTCTCTAACACTGAAAAAAAAAAAAAAACGTGAAGTGACACTGTGGCATATTATTGAGGCTAAAGTTTAATCTCCGTATTGCATTAAGCAAAGACTGTTTTCCGATTTAGTAAATACTGGTGTTAATTTGGTAAGCATTAATTTTACTTAATTAAGTAATGAAAGGACATTTAATCTAAGTAGTACAAGTTTAAACAGTGAATGGTAGCAAATGACTGTTATCTTTTAAGTCAAATCAAAAAGTGCAATTTAATTTAGTTGAGTGCTCAAGTATATAGACACTGCTAGTGCTTATAAATACAAAGAACTGTGATGGACACTGTGCTTAAGTGATGGTTATAAATTAATTGTTTAAAATTGTTTGTGAATTTCATATATATTTGTTTCAAGTATTACACTTGAGCACTTCCTTTAAGTCATTTAAATTATTGGTGAAAACTGAAGCTACACCCTTAATAGACCCTGTTGTAGAAATTATGCCTTAAAGGGACACTGCCGCTTTTTACTCTTAAAGGGACAGTACCACCCCTGGATGGTATAAATACGTAATCGAGTTTAAAATGTTCTGTTTTTGCAAATATTAGCATGACAGTCGGAGCTTTGTCATGCTAAGAGGGGGGTAATGTAGCGCTCAGGTTTCACGGTCGTATTTCAAGTTGAGTACGGAAGTTTTTGAGTACGTTTAATCAATCCCGATTTTCTCATTTTTGCAAGGTAAGTCATCTGTCAGACCTACCTAGTGTTTTCTTCCTTTCATTTTATGACCTATTCGTGATATCTTTCCTGATTATCAGCGCGTGTCTGTCTGGGTTTAGAGCTTTACGATGGATACAGCGGATAACCAGGTCAGCCGCCATTTTTGTTTGTTTACTGTGCGAGTTGCATCTTGGGATTGTTACCCTTGGCAACGTACTGAAGCGCCGTACTTTTGAATCTTTGTTCATAAAGGTAAATCAATGTTATATGGCTTAAATCTTGCCCCTAACGTAATATTTCAATGCAAATACCCTATCTATTAGTCTGAGAGCACCTTGCAGAGTTCCTCATTTGGCAATTTCTTCGGATCACTGGGATGCACTCAGTTTTATTCTTCCCGCAGTCGTGGGAATCTAGAAATGGCGTGAATCCCGCATTTGAGGGATGCTGGAAATGTGTGAGTCCCGCATTTCGGGATGCGGGAAGCGTTTGCTATATAAACCCCGCATTTTTGGGATTCCAGGACTCCACATTTTGTTTTCTTTGGTAGCACCCGTTTATTATTATTTGACTTTAATTCGAAATTAAGCTTGTTATTTATAGCAGTAAACTATTTAATTTAACCCTTTTCGGCATAAATAGTAACCTAGGAGTAATTTCATTGATTATTTGGAATTAATCGTACTTTGTCAAGCTAAAAGAAGCATGCTAGAACTACTTTGACTTTGTCACGCGTTAAAGTTTAGGAAAATAGGATTACACCATATTCAGTTGTATTTCTTTTGCATCCTTACGTATTGTAAGGCTATTGATATTGTAAATTGTTGTTTTGCTCAAGATTTAATGTAAAACTTCAGTTAATTAAATTATTCATTGTGTTAAATTTTATGTCTGCCTTTGGTATTCTTTTACTTTACTGGTTCAAATTCTTAGATTTTATTTGGAGTCCACTTTTAGTTTATCCCTTTATTTTCTACCACACCTTGACCTTGTCGCCGACTGGATGAAAGCCTGTCTGTCCGTCCGTCTGTCCGTCTAGTCCCCGAAGGCGTAACACCCCCTTTTGCCAGAACAAGGCTCAGTTATAAAAGTCGACCTCTTTCGTAGGCTAAAATACAATCCACTGACTCTCAAAAATATTTTTTTGTAAAACTTGACTAAACACGCACACGGCATAGATAAAAAATCAGATTGCATGTTCATGCAACCTGATCTTGATCTATGCAGTCCGCGAAAAAAAGTTCATTATTTTGCCTATGGCTGTGATAGGATTATATGAAGATTTACGCTAATGAACTTGTACATCTAGGCCTATACATTTCTTTTTATTTATTTATTTATTTTTTTTTTCAGTTTTGATGTTCTCGGTATGTATTAAAAGCGTTTCAACATCAACAACGTCATCATCTAGCTCTGTCATAACTTCAAGTACAGCGTCTACAACAGCTACTCCTACAGACACTACTGTTTCCACAACTGTAACCAGCAGCACAATATTACCACCGTCGACTACAGTAGCCACTACTTCAAGCATTACAACAACTTCTACAGCATTATCGCCTACAACAACTACAGCTCCAGTTGCGACAACTAACAATACAGATAGTGGTCAAGCTACCTCGTCCACAACAACGGTACCGACAACTACAAGCAATACTACAAGCACAACAACTACAAGCAGTACTACAACAACCACACCAACAACTACAAGCAGTACTAGAAGCACAACAACTACACCGACAACTACAAGCACTACTACAAGCACAACACCTACACCGACAACTACAAGCAGTACTACAACCACAACAACTACACCGACAACTTTAAGCACTTCTACAAGCACAACAACTACACCCACAACTTCAAGCACGTCTACAAGCACAACAACTACACCCACAACTACAAGCACAACAACTTCACTGACAACTGCAAGTACTACTACAAGCACAACAACCACACCAACAACTTCAAGCAGTACTACAAAGGCAACAACCACACAAGCACCTGCGACAACAGCCGTAGAACAAAATGCTACTTACGTTTCAACTGTACTTTCTACAACTGCAACAACATCAACTACAATGACCCCTGCAACGACAGCTGTATCACAAGATGCTATCAATAATACAACTCTTTCTGTTACAACAACACCAACAACTACTTCTACACCTACAGGCACAGCCGCTACATCAATGTCGTCGATAACAACGCCTGCACAAGAGGATACTCCACAAAATATATCAAACACTGCAACTTCAACAGTCACAAATATGACGTCAGGTACAACAACATCAACAAACACGACTGTTACGCCAGAGACAACAGTTTCAAACACTGTTGTTACAGTTACACAGAATAATGCAACAGGTATCGATACTGCACTTTGTACTAACTATATATTTTTCTCTCTTAATTATATACTGAGCAAAACAATTTACATTTTTACATTTTTTTAAAATCCATCATCTCATTTATTTGCAAAATTGTAATGAACATTGCCAGGGGGGAAAACAGCAAAATAGAATATGAAAAAGTGCATATTTTTTTTTCTGCTATTTGTTTCTGTAAAAGTAATGGGAAAAAAAATTCAAACTTGACACCGTGGGTGCCTTTCCCTAAACTGCGTATGCACGAAATTTGCGTACACAGTTTTGGTAACCAAGCACCAAGTCTGAAAACCAAGTTTCACTGAACTGCATAACTTTATGATTAGATTAAATATTTGCATGACATTACGCCAGCTCATACCTTTGGGCAAAGCAGGGATCATATGTGTGTACATTCGATTCCCTCCCCCCCCCCCCCAAAAAAAAAAAAAAAATATGCGTAGAGCTACGCAGTTTAGAGACAGATCATCGATTTTTATCAAAGTTGAGTGACAAGATTTATTGGCAAGTTTTTTTAAGTCTATGAGTAATTCACTCCATTCTCAAATGCTAGGAAAACAACAGAATCTAGGAGAGACTGGAAGTAGTAAGTTGTAGTATCCCTAACTTATTACCAGATAACAAAATTTTAGACCCATCCTAACTGAAAGCACTTGTAGACGACAAAATTAGTGAGGCTTAAGTGATAATTTCTTTTCTGTGAATATGTAGAAAATGTTGTGGGTAAAGGAGAAAATGATGCTAATCAAAATTTTCTCCTTTCCCACAATGTTTTTTTTTTTAAAAAACCGTCTTCCTCAGGGTCGTCTAAACTAGGGATTTTGAGGCAGATGATTAAGGGAACCGTATCTCACAATATTACAAAAGTCTTCTGACTGGATTATGTGGTAAAGGAATAAAGAGTTCCCTTTATTTGTACTAGCAAACAAATCTAGATATTGTTTCTATTCTTAATTTCGAGACTAGCCCTCTTGTTGGCAACGATGTTCTGCTTCAGCCAAGCAGATGTCAGAATTGGAAATTTACAGGTAGAATCGGAATGAAAATACAGTTTCTTACATTGTTCCAATATCATGTTTCTTGCTTCCAGCGTGATTTTTATTTCAATACAGGGGAAAATGTCACAAATGTAATTACTGCTACAACACCATCAATACAAAATATATCTACGACTCCATCAGAAAATCTAACAACGATAGAGATATCATCTGTGTCCATGAATACCTCAGTAGGCGCTAATGTTACATCTGTATTGAACACCACACTCTCAGGGTCAACTACAACAACAACAATGGCAACAAACAATACCTTCAACATGACAACAGTACAAGCAAATGCAACACAGACAACAGCAGTCTTGTCAAACGTTTCAACGACTGCAACAGCTCCGGTTTCAACCACAGTGGCCTTGAATACATCGACGACGATGGCGTTGTCAACTACGAGAACTTCGGTGTCCGTCAACGATACTGTAAATGAAACTATGACTACAGTTTCAACAACGAAAGCTTCAACTACAGAGGATCCACGGTTGTCTGAAATCGATGAACTCCAAAAAGATAAGGATGGTATGTAGTAAACAATAAACTATGCTTCGCCCTAAGAGCTCAAAAAGATTGTATGAGACTGGGCTTTTTAGTTGGGGTTTCGTGCAATTTCTAAGTTGTTTGGGAAAGAGATGCACATAAGAAGACAATGTTCGAGAAAATCTCTCTCTCTCTCTCTCTCTCTCTCTCTCTCTCTCTCTCTCTCTCTCTCTCTCTCTCTCTCTCTCTCTCTCTCTCTCTTTTATAAAAAATGGTGTGTTAAGTGAGCTTTACACAAACTGATTTAATGATTACACACTGGCGACTCATTCTTTCACAAAACTGAACTTGGGCTCCACAGTTTCGTGCATAAGAGCACCCTCCACGTCATCAGTTCGAATGTCAGTTGAGATAGACCAAAATTTTCTGATGATTAGCGTATGTATGTTTGCCAGGGAACGAGTAGCAGACGACATAATCTTACGATAGTGGAATCTATGTGAAAATTGGGCAGACGACATTTCTCACTCTCTCTTCATATCTATCTACCTCTCTCTCTCTCTACCGCTGTTTCATCGGACGAAAAGAAATCAGACAAAGATTCTGAGGCAATGTCAATAGAAACATATCCAACTCATAGAGGATGAGCTTAGCGTCTTATTCAAGGAATGTTCGAGAAAGGAAGGCCCCTGTGTATCAACGGAATATACAAGTCCCATACTCTAGCGTAACTCACTTTGGGACTCGTCTTTGCTTCATTTGAAATATTATGAATACCATGAACAAGAGACTAGACAGGCTGATCTAAGTTGACACGCAGAGACGATAAACTGTACCTCTTATATTATTGGCTTGTGTTTGACACTATGTCAATAGTTCACTCCACCACCTTCCGCCACCACCTTCCTCCACCACCACCACCACCGCCACTTTCACCAAATGCACACCCGGCGCTCCAAAATGCGCTCCCGACGCTCTCAAATGCTCTCCTGGGGCTCCCAAATGCGTTCCCGGCGCGCCCTGCGGTAGCGGCGCTCCCTGCTTGTTCTATCATTTATATAGAATAAAGAACAATTCCCAGCGACTAAAGAAGCGTCCCTAACTACTTGTATGTACAAATTGTGACATTGCATGTTGTTCAGCAAATGGTCCAAAGAAAGCAAAGCAAAAGTTATCGGTGTGGATACATCCACATATTCTGTGAACCATGCTTCCGAAAGGCTCTTCTCCGGCACTGACTAGTTTACATTAGGAGCGGCGCTCTGGCAAAAGGATTTTTAATACCATGCATCTCCATGAAGCATTTTCCAAGCAAGTCATCACATAACTATGGATCCATAAAATCATTTTGTCTAACAACAGGCTGAAGGATAAGGTAGACTAGTCCTTGAACATGCAGCAAATTTACAAACAGCAGAAAGTTTCGACTCATGTCAGCCTGCGCGCACTGCGCAGGCTGACATGGATCGGTAATTTTTGCATTAAGGCACTAAAACTCCTTTTCATAGAGTAATGCTCATATATTTGTTGCTACAATATTCTATCTGACTGAGATAAAACTACATACATGTATAACAGATTTTCACGGAAACAAGCGAAGAGTTTGCCGAAGTATAGTTTTTGTCAGTTTCAATAATGCTACATCAAAAATCAGAACGGGTATTGGTTTGGTTTGTATTGCAGTTAAACGCCATTTTAAAAGCTAAGATCATATCGCGGCGGCCAGTGCACCTACGCATGTGTTTCCTGGCTTTCTCACACCAATACCAACACAACTTTCTCTCCAAGCCACTGACTATTTTCTTACACGCACTAGTGGTAAGAGGCGAAATCGCCGGATAGAAGGTTTGCTGCGACTGGGTATTGAACCCGCAACCAGGTCACGAGTCAGATACGCTAATCACTGAGCTACCCGGCTGGGCGTAGTTTGCATTACGGAGTTAATATATATATGCATATTTAGCCAAAAAAGTTTATCAATTCATAAGATTTTTTATGTTTCATTTTAAATATTTTTTGTACTGAAAACTATTTACTTGAACCCTCACCTAGTGACGTACTATCGCCTTTATTCTATAAACTGTACACATATTTGTTATTTATGGAAATTTTACGAGTTTCTCTCGTTTTTTTTTTGCAGCTCTACAGCAGGAACATCGTCGTTATACTGTTGCTGTGATAGCATTAGCTTCAACATTATTTGTTGTGTTAAGTGCAATTATCCTTTATTGTATGGTGAAAAAGTAAGTTTATTGTTTATTGTATGGTGTTTAACGCCGTTTTCAACATTATTTCAGTTATATCGCGGCGACCAGTGCACCTATCCATGCTTTTCTGGAGTCTCTTTTACCAATACTCCGCACAATTTTCTTTCCCAGCCACTGGCTGCTTTCCCACATAATCATCGTCGAAACAATGGTCAGCGGTGGGAGAGGAATGAGTCCTGTCGCAGTGACTATTATCAATCCTCGGAAAGAAATTGGCCGAGCCAGGGGTCGTAGCCAGGGATCGAACCCTGGACTCCGTGTTCTCATGTCCTGCACGCTACCGACTGAGCTACCGGGGCTCGGCGAAAAAGTAAGTACATGTGTATTCGTTGAATCACTCGTAAAACTCCATAAACTCTTAACCGGATGGCCCAATTTTGGACTTGTCCAAATTCAAAGCATTGGCAGAGCACAATTTAACTCTTTACCAAACGACAAAATTTTAGACTTGTCCAAATTGAAAGCCATTGCTGACGACAAAATAAACGTGACTCAAAAATTGAAAATTGACTGTAGAAGAGTAGAAAACATTGTGGGAAAAGGAGAAAATGCTGGTTACCAGCATTTTCTCCTTTTCCCACACTGTTTTCAGAAGGCTTCTTCCTCTGGGTCGTAAAAACAAGGGATTGTTTTGTAAAGGGTTAAATATGACTCAAATGATGAAATTTGCTTTTGATGGGATAGGAAACAAAGTGGTACAAGGAGAAAATGTTGGGTTACCAGCACTTTTTTTTTTCTTTTTCACCTTTTTTTTTTTTTAAGGCTTCTTTGTCAGGATCGAGGATCGTTAAAACTTGGGATTTTGAGTTAAAGGGGTAACTGGATGGCCTGTCCAAAATGATAAGCATTTGCAGACAATAAATGAAAGGATTTTTTTTCTTTTGAAGCTTTACCTGCTTAAATTTTAACAAAAATACATGTACATACAAACACACTAAAATACCTTATAAGCAAGACATTAAAATAACTATTAATACTACTACAACAAAGCCTTTTTTTTTGGTGGGGGGGGAAATGATAGATTCTGTCTTTAATAGGGGGATCACATTGTGGGAAAAAAAAAAGAAAAAATGCTGGTTGCCAGAATTTAAAGTGTCGTCTCGGATCAGCCTGCGCATTCCGCGCAGGCTAATCCGAAACGACACTTTCCGTTTCTATGTAATTTTCTGTTTTGCGCAAGTCTACTGTAGCACAAACTCTAATGTAGTCGTAAAGTGCCGTCTCGGATTAGCCTGCGCGGACTGCGCAGACTGATCCGAGACGACAATTTACGCAAATGTCCGAATGCCCCTTTTTGCGTATTGCAAGCCAAATGTATCCACCAGGCCAACCTGCGCAGTCCATGCAAGCTGACCCTGGTCGAAACTTATTGTTATTGGTCAATTTTCTTTTTCTGAATGTCAAAGTACCAGTATACCTCATAATTCAGCCGGTTGTTATGCAAGATGGATTTTATGGGACCATAATTATGTGATGACTTGCTTACCCTTAGGCTTCTAAGTGCGACTCACTGACCTTTTGCGGACAGTGTAGATCAAGATCAGACTGCACAGAACGTGCAGTCAGATCTTGGATCTACACTGTCCGATAAGGAG
Source organism: Hippopus hippopus (assembly GCA_946811185.2). Lineage (NCBI taxonomy): Eukaryota > Metazoa > Mollusca > Bivalvia > Cardiida > Cardiidae > Hippopus > Hippopus hippopus. The sequence goes on from OX328102.1 coordinate 18,646,711, forward strand.
ATTTTTTTTAACCTAAAAAATAACTTTGAAATAGCAACATTCGATATGTTACCATTAGCCTGAAAGTTTCGTTTTACTTATTTAGCAGGATAAGGGTTAATTTAATGCAGAACGGAGATTCATTGATCCCCTTTTGTCAGAGTATAGCTCAAATAAATGTCATTACCTCTGACATATCGATATCACGTGACGTGAGGACACATCATGCCATTGCTATGTCATGACAAGTTGGTCAGGGCTATAATAATCGGAGAGTGATGAGGGCGAAGAATGTTAGACTGGTTGTATTCAGGGAGCTATTATACTGCCAATGGCGACTTGCAAAGCTTTTGCTGACGGCGTGGATTTGAATCAGACTGTACGGAACGTGCAGTCTGCTCTTGGATCTGCATCGTCTCGCTAACTGATGCTAAACCATGACCAAAATAATTTGAGCCATGTTGTTTGAAAAGGGGGCCTAACGCACCTGCAAAAAGTTTCGACCTTGGTTAGTATTGGTCAGTTTTTTATATGTCAAGGGACCAGTTTACCTCATAATTCTGTTCTGTTTTTAGAAATTGATTTTAAGGATCCTCGATTATAAATTGACTTGCTTGGTATCATGCATCACGGAGATGCATTAAACCCCATTTTGCCAGAGCAGGGCTCATGTACAGTGGGACAAATGTCTCAACATAAAATTTCTTTTTCTTACAGATGCCGAAAACCTAAAGATTTCTTTCATGATATAGATGGCGATTTAGAAAATCCAACAGTAAGTACTGTTTCCCTAATTTTCCTATCGTTTTAGCCTCCTTCAAAAGAACATGGCTCATTATCCATTCAAGGTACATTAACATCCAGTTTGGGGACCTTTGCGGACAAGGGGTGTTTACTCATCCCACGCTCTTGCTGAATTTTCCACAATGATGTTTTTTAACAACGTCTGAAAACTGAATGAAATCCATTTGTTTTTTTTTTTTGTTTGTTTGTTTGCTCGCTTGCTTGCTTGTCTTTTGCGATATTTAAAAGTTGAATATCATAGAATTTCGACCTAAAAAGGTAATTTGAACCTTTTTTTTTTTTAAATCTTACATATTGGTGTTGTTGACATGACTCTTTACGTCCCTGCAGTTGACAGTTTTGAAAACCATTGTAGGAAGACCGACGCCTAATTGGCTGAGACTGCTGTCGCAGAAAATAAGGTGACTAGTCTTGGAATTTTCCATCAAAATCAGGGTCTGTATTTACCAACCATTCTTGAGAATATTCTTTGCCCTATACTTCAAGATTTTCAAAATTTAAAAGTAACACAACTTCTGATTGGCTAAAACCAAATGGTTTAGCCAATCAGAAGTTGTGTTACTTTCAGATTAAGAAAACTCTGGAGAATAAAACCGAAAACGGTCTTAAGAATTGTTGGTAAATACGGACTCTGGTGTAGAAAAAATCGGGAGTACATACCATGGCCTTGGCAGTATTCAATTTCATAGCCATGGTGCTGCTGTTGTTGTTGTTGTTTGCAAACCTTTTGTTCAATTCCTTAAATGTCTGTTTAGAATTTTTTAAATGCTAATTTTGTAGCCACAAAAGCGAAGTCATAAGCGCTTTAGTCGACCCTGGTCGCTCATCCAGTCGTTGAAACGCAGATGGAACGGCGAGGACCCAGCGCCAACAAATGGTGAATGGAGGCCAAGCCTTCAACCCGGTTCGAATGAAATGAAAAGTTTTCGGAATATGCCGCAAGAAATGTTTGACACATCGTAATATATAGAGGTGCTAGAAGCTATGGGTATTTCTCACAAATGTTTGACTCTTACACTTCAGGCTCTGGTTCTGGTCCATTTTTGCCTCTTTCTACGGGAAAACTTAATCTGATACATTGAGTTTCTAAGTTATCGAAGTTTGTAGCGGGATCAACTGATACTATCAGTGTTCGTTTCGTGTTTGCGTCTCAATAGTTACTTCAACGTCTTAGATTACTTTGATAGTTATATTCGTAGATGGCGAGAATTCTTTGAGCTAATAATCTAATACGCTAAATTGGAAACAGAATGATAGAAATTCTAGATTTTTAATTAAAGGTAAAATCGTCACTCAATATCATTCAGAAAGACTCCTACGAACCAAAATATCCACTGAGAACAATTTCTGGGGTACCTTTACTAAACTGCGTACGCACGAAATTTGCTTAAGCAGTTTTTCTAAGCAAGCACCTAGTCTGAAAATAAGTCTCACTGAACTGCATAACTTGACGATAAAAGTAAATATTTGCATTACTATTCTGACCATATTTTATACAAATACATCGTGAGTTATTATGGAGTTCCAATCTTACGATAAAAACGCTATTAATAAAAGTATTTACATGTACATAAACCACGTCGGCATGTCGATATTAAAGGCTCGCTTCACATTTTGAAGGGGGGGGGGGCACATTTTCCTAGCCACAGTTTTATCGTCTACATATTGCTTCTTTATGTGCACATTACTTGCGACCTGTTGGTACAGTCTCTTTCGTTTATTTCTCTTAGAGTTTGTTACAAAATATTTTGTTTAAGCCTATATTGTTTAAGTCTATATCATTGACGATAAAAATAATAACCACGATTAATCAGCGATAAGTTAACACACACGTTTTTGAGATCTTGTGATATGAGCAAATGTAACCTGCCAACCTTTTAAGGAGTTCGCGGTCTTTTTTCCCCGACCGTCTAAAAGCTGTTGTTGCGAGAGATTCCTACATTGACGAAAATAGTGCATTTTTTCTCATAAAAAGTTCACTTTAAGTCCTGAAACACGTGGTAGATAACTCCTACTAGTTTAAAAACTTTTCTTGCTCCTCACTCTTTTTAGTGGTGTCAGTGCTTTAATTCAAAATGAATGTTAAAGAATTTGTGACTCTTTACCATTCAGTCCCGTGTTTTCACTATCATGAATAAAGAATGTTGTTGAAAACATCCCGAAAAGGAGTAAATGCTGGTTACTAGTATTTTACTCATTTCATACAACGTTTTCTGTCCTTTTTATAGTCAGATCAAATCATCTGGGGCACATTAATTTGTCGTCTATGAATGCTTTCGACTTGGGCAAACCTAAAATTTTGAAAATTTTGTTCTGAAAAAAATGTCAAAGTCCTGAATATTACGGCTGAAAAAATGTCTTAAATTACCTTACAGCTCAGTCTTTTCAGTCGTGTCAGTGCTTTGATTTGAAATGATTTTTGAAACAGGTATGAAAAAAAAAAATATGTACTGTGATTGAGTTTGAACTGTTTCTTAGTTAATCACATTGTTTTGTTTCTCAAGTTTTAGTGGCAGGATTTTCTTGATCGGATGTCTTTAGATTTTCTACATTTATCTTTTCTCAGTTCTGTAGAATAAATAGATTGAGTTACTCAATCTTGCTCTAGTTACAGTTTAGCTTTGCAAACCAAGGTATTATAGTACGAAAAATGCATCGTGAAAAACATTATAAAACAATGACCACAAGTACGTCAACAAATTCCGAGTTCCTTTTGACTTACATGTATTTTCCAGTTAGCAAGAAAATAACTAGCGCTGATTCTGATGCAATTATAAGGAGACAGATAGAGTGGTTACTGGAGTTATTTACACTGACATGCTATTATTTTTCCTCACCTGACTCTTCTGGCTCTTTGAAAATCAGTGGTGTTATTATACTGTCAAATTTTTGTGTCAATGTTACAAAGCTTTTTTTTAAAATTTTGATCGTTTTAAACCTTATCGCGCTAAATAAGTGAAATGAAACTTTGAAGCTGATAGTAAAATTCCCAACTTGGGTACTTCAAAGGTATTTTTTGGGGAAACTATGACCTTATCGGACAGCGTAGATCAAAGTTCTGTGCAGTCTGATCTTGATCTACACTGTCCGCAAGAGGTCAGCGAGTCGCACTTAGCAGCCTAAGGGTTAAAACAGCTTTTTTTTTTTGTATTCTGTTGTTTCGAGTCTGAAAGTATGTTTCAATGCTAAGTTATTTTTCATAATTTTACATTAGTTTCATTTTCCATTTCACGAAAAATTAAAGAATACAGCTTAGATATACATGTAAGTCATTGGGGTTCGGAACTTGATGACCTATTGATGGGCACCGACTCTAAAAATGATCATAAATTGTACACGCGGAATAAACTTTTGGATCTTTTCTCTTTTCCTTTTGAGATAGAGATTAAATAAAAAGAGAACGAGATGATTGCAAATCCAAATTTTATCATGTATAAATATGTTTTCTAGAGAAAAGACAAAGAAATTCTTATCTTCGGGAGGATAGAAAAAATGTGAAAAAAAGAGGAGAAAATGCTAGCTGCAGCTTCTTATTCTTTTTTCCGCAATGTTTTTCAAAGCTCAGGGTTGTGACAACACTGGCATATTTGGTAAAGGAGTTTATAACAATAGTTGCTTGGATTATGTTTTATAAGCTAAACTCTGTACTAAGGAGGTTTGATGCATCTACAAAAAGTATCGATTCATGTCAGCCTGTGCACTCCGCACAGGCTGACAAGGGTCGAAAATTTGTTGCTGTGGGTCTATTTGCTACATATCAAAGAACCAGTCGACCTCATGATTCAGTCGTTTGTTTGGCAGAATGGATTTCATGGATGCACGATACTACGATGACTTGCCTGGTATAATACATCACGGAGATGCATTAAACCTTCTTTTGCAAGAGAAACGCTCATTTCTATTGATCGGGTTAGAGGTTACTGTGACTAATATTTTGCTGACAGATTCTTCGCTATTTAACACTTTCAACGGCAAAGGCGAAAGAAAGGACCATGCGGACGGCATAGATCCAAGATCAGACTGCACAGAACGTGCAGTCTGATCTTGAATCTATGCCTTCCGCTTGTTAGGTTTCCTCACAATCTAAAATTCTTTCTAACTTTCAGTGGCTTGGATTTTTCTGTGGTAGAAAAAAAATCGAACTTATTTATCTATTTTTTTTATTTTTTTCGCGTTAAAAGACTTAAACTCATTATCTTCCGCCAAAACATACTCGTACTTTGTATCAGACGACGTTGAAAATATTCTTCTTGAAGTACAGGAATTCAACATGAATTATTACGGTTCAATACGTTGATAAATTTGGAATCATTGTGCCAAAAAAAAGTATTCGTTGAAGATATTCATGTAAATATGTGGGTAATTAACCTGAATTTATACTTTCCCAAACAACATTTTTTTTCTCTTCCAAATTTAATTTACAATCTCTGCAAATGACAAATTTCTGCAGTGGTTTAAACTTTAAATGATCTGGAGTTCTTTTATAGCCGCCCAGTAGAAAACATTGTGTGAAAAGAATAGATTGCTTCATGCAAGCAATTTATCCTTTTCACAGAATGTTTTCAAAAGCCAACTTCTTTTGGTCTTAAAACAGGGCATCGTATGGAAAAAGTGTTAAGGATAAATACGAAAGTACCCTTCTATAACATTATGACAAAAATAGGTAATATTTTTTCGTTACGAGCTATTTCCTCTTTTTGCAAAATGTTCTTTCCAGCCCCCTCTTTGTAACTCTTTCACTACTGAATAAATAAATTGCAGTTTCTCAAAGGCTAAAAATACATTTCCTCTGCAAGATCAAGAAACAGTTCGGTCATAATTTAGAATATAACAGTGGACAGTGCAGATCAGAGATCAGACTGCACGTTCTGTGCAGTCTGATCTTGATCTACACTGTCCACAAAAGCTTCTGGAGTCGTCTATGGTATGGAGAGAGTTAATAAAAGAAAGTCGCCTGCAGGAGACACTGTATCAATTTTGTTTCCATTTGTCATTCTTTTCTGTACAACGAATTCTCGACTTTGACACTGATCACAGATTGCGGTAGATCCATGTGTTAATCCTCGATGAACTATACCACGTGTCCTTGGAGGGAGCCTTTTGAAAACCTCGAGGGAAAATAAAGAAATTGTTTGAAGCAAGCAATTTCTCTTTTTCTCACTACGTTTTCTATCATGCAAGAGAACTTAATACAATTTTTACCCTTTTGGAACAATTCATGTGGAATGATTCGATGTTTTGAGTTTGCACGAGTCTAAATTTTTTTTAACGGGGAATGGTTTTACTATGCATATTTAGTATCATGAATCTGATTTAATTTTGCCCTAAATGAGAGTCTGACTTTTCCTTGTAGGAAGGAGAATTTTTCCGGTCTTGATCTACAATACCAGTAAAGACAAAGTTATAAATAAGTCTAACAGTATTTAAAGGGGTGGAAAGGAGAGGAAACTGTTTAAGTCAAATGTTTTTATTTATTTATCAGTAGATTATTATTGTCGATATTGGGGCATATTTAATTCGTCCTCTCCAAATGCCTAAATTCTGGACAATTCTAAGATTTCATCATCTAACCATTCTAAATAGATATCTTGGAATAATTCTGTATTAAGAAAATAACGCAATTTCTGATAGGCTAAACAGTCTGGAATAAACCAATCAGAAATTGCGTTACTTTTAAATTCAGACAATTCTTGATCATAAGCCCACGAATGCAGTTTAGAGTGTTGGGTGGGCACGAACGCTGGTAAATTAACAAAATTGTTTGTCTCAAAAAAGGGTTATCGTTGACGTTTTCTTCGAACAATACGGTAAATAATTTGTAAACCCATTTTCAAATTTCTTTTCATTATTTTATTTTCAGTTCCGTAGACAAAGAATTCCATTCCGAATGAGCAACATAGACTCGTCCGATTGTATACGAACATCAACTGTTAATGACAACAACAAAGGAAGTCCGCGTGCAGCGACAACTTTCGGAAAAATTCGGAGATAGTCCTATATAGTGTTGATGTGATCATTTCTTTTCAGCATTTGTAAATAGTGTACATAATTTCATTCATGCATTGTAATTGTGAGTGACTTCGGTCGCCGACCATGGTCAAACTTGACCGAATTAACCTTTGTTCGACCAATGTGACGCCATCAAGTTTTTCTGGGCCAACCAGACAAATCTTGTTTCAAGATGGCTGACAAAGCTTCAATGTACAGTAAAGCATAAAATGTGTGATCGTAAAATATAAAGTATGCAGGTGTGGAATTGTTAAGTTGAAAGGGATTGATTTAAGTATTCATATTTATACATGTATTTAGTTTCAAGATTTGCTGTCCTCATCATTATAGGTTCGAGTATCTGCTGTAACTGTTGCACAAAGCATCCATAGCGCCCTGGGAAAATGGTGTTTGATGTATCTTCGTAATGCATTTGACCAGATCGTCGCATAACATGGAGCCGCTTTGTCTAAAAATCAGTTAAATCATGCGGTAGAATGGTCCTTAATCATGCAGAAAATTTACCGATAGCAAAAACATTCGACCGGGTTGACATGGCTCGATTCTTTTTACAAAAGTATGTAATCACCTTTTAAGAAAGCAGGATTCCTTAACTCTTTACCGAACGACAAAATTTTAGACTTGTCCAAGTTGAAAGTATTTGCAGACGACAAAATAAACGTGACTCAAAATTTGAAACTTGACTTTAGAAGAGTAGAAAACATTGTGGGAAAAGGAGAAAATGCTGGTTACCAGCATTTTCTCCTTTTCCCACAATGTTTTCAGAAGGCTTCTTCCTCTGGGTCGAAAAACCAGGGATTGTTTGGTAAAGAGTTAACTCTTTCAGTGCCAAATAAATAAAATCAACCTCTTTCGACAGCTCTAGAAACAATTCATTGAAACTTACAAAGATTTTGATTGTATAGACTTGACTACACAAGCGGACGGTAGAGATCAAAGATCAGAGTGCACGTTCTGTGCAGTCTGATCTTGATCTGTGCCGTCCGCAAAAGTCACTGTTTTCGCTTATGTCGCCGAAAGGGTTAAAATGTAAAGGTCATTCTCGCCAAAGACAGCAAACGTGTTCGACCAACTTCTTGTCCACACATGTGCATCCGCCTTCTGTAGACGAACTATAATTTGTTCTCCAGGTCAGCTCAGGCCCTTCATGTTTTTTTAACATTTTTATAAGATAACTGAGTTAATTTTTTTAATTCAAAAGCTTTCTGACTACAGGAATAATTTTGAAAAACCAGTGTTAAATCAAACATATGAGTGAAATATGGAGCTCGCAATCTTTTACATATATGTAATTATCACACGTCAATTATATACTCATTTTTCTGTGTCTGTATTTCGATCAATTAAGCTGCGTTTCCTTGGTTGACCAATCAACTTTTGTAAGAAAAGTTAGCTTGTGTTTGTTTCGTAATTTCATTCCTGATTTTAGCCATGCTCTGTGAAAAGGGGGCTTAATGCATCTGCAAAAAGTATCGAACAAGGTCAGTTTGTTCAGTCTGTGCAGGCTGACGTCAGTCGAAGATTTTTTTTTTTTTTTGGTCAATTTTCCGCATGTCCAAGGACCGTTCTACCGCACGATTCAGTCGCTTCTTAGATAAAATCAATTTATGGATCCATAATTGTATGATGACTTGCTTGGTATAATGTATCACGTAGACACATTAAACTACGTTTTCCCAGAGCTTGACTCATTTCTTTTAGACTGTAGATAAAAAAGCTTGTCAAAAATTTCATGCTTCTTTAAGAAACGCTTATGTTTTTTGGGCTGGATCTTTCCAAAGATATCAAACGTTTGACTTTGGTTTATCAATGTCAAAGGTCAAGGGCACTATGCAAAGTTTGCTGTTGATGGTACCTGTATATGTTCCCGGTGTGCACAACGTGAGGTTATACTGTTATGTACAAGTCCGACTGTACATACATGTATCTTATTTCAATCCAGATTGATGTTTGTTTGTCCCGTGTTCGTATTCTAATTTTGAAGTGTTAGCCAGTCAGACTGGATTGGAATTTAGAACCAGAATTTAATTGAGAATAATTTTGATGTTTAAGATTGTATGTCTGTGAATGTTGTGCACCAGTTTCCAATATGAGCAGAAAATAAGTATAAAAAATACGTATTTGGGTAAAAATGAGATATGAAATTTAATTGTGACTGAATTTAACGTGCATGACTGTCTTAATCATTTTGTAGATAGAGTGTGCTCGCGAAAGTGAAGAATGAAAATTATATATATTTATATGAATGGTGTAGATGGCTGAATTATAGTGAAATCCTGATAATTGTTTGTTTTGTAGTTGTTGCTGTTTTCATAATTCAATTATATACTCACACGCTAAAGAAACTGTGCATAGAATTTTAGGCTATTTTCCCAGGGATCCATGAATGAAAGTATACAAGTTTGGTACCGAATTTTAACTTATCTAATTTCCTACCAGGTGGTGTAACAAATAGTGATGTGTATAGACATTTGTTAATTGTTATAGCGCAGTAGGGGTCAAAATCAACTCAAATACATAAACGGTGATATTGGTTTTATTGCGAGTATGACCTCCATTTTTGCGAATTACCTGTACAATACAACGTTTCATGGCATCGACGTAACGTTATTCCATTCGACCTGCAGAGCATGCTCTAGTTCCTGCAAATTGTTTACATGATGCCTAGATCTTACCCTACGACCAAGAAGATTCCACTGACGCCTTCGCTAACGAAGATGTAACCGTGCCCATTTCAGACGAGCAACGCCATGACGTCGAGTGAGTATGCTCCGGACGTAAGGCCGTCTTGGTCTTATGGGCCGAGCACATTGACGAAGACGCCTCAGAACGGTGTACCTGCTGTCCGTACTGTCTCGATGGAGCGATAGCCGTTTGGAATCGTCGTCATGTGTGCGTCAGTTCCAAGAGGCCGGCAGCTTTGCGACCAGTCTGCAACTGCGCCTGTTTGCTGGAACCTTGCTCGCAGTTAACTGACAGTATTTCTGTGGCAATTAAAGGCCCGAGCAATGTCACTAGTAGAGTTGCCTCTGTTAAGCATCATCAACGCCTCAATTCGGTGACGTTCAGATAGTCTTGGCATTGCGAGTTTCGATTTCTCTGTAATCACTGTGTGTATTTCTTCTTGGATTCGCAAGAAAGAAATGAGAGTTCATCTGACCGATTTCGCATTTGACAAGCAGTTGCACGTGCAAATCTTGCGATTAGCCTGTTTTGAGACGTTACGTAACATTTAACCGATATTGACCGGATGTGACGCGCGTGTTTCACAAGGTACAAAAATGAAATACATAGGACCGACATAACTATAGTTATCCAAACTCGAAACGTGCACAGTTTCTTTTGCGTGCGAGTACGTTATAGCTGTCAGTGCACCTATTCATGCGTTCCCGAAGTGTGCTAATGATTCCCGCTTTTGATATACAATTAATTTTTCGTTTTTTCCGCATATGAAATTCGCCCTACCAGTCATGGGATGACCGATTTTGAAAACGAAATGAAACTGTGAAAGAATGGACCAGCATTCTTCCCTTTCCGCCACCCCACGATGTTTTCTATCCTTTTAACGCTAAGTCCCTTTATTTGACTTACCTAAATTTGTCGTTTGCATATGCTTTCGATGATCTAGTCTAAAATTTTGTCGTCTTGTAAACCTTGAACAGTATCTTTTTAGTATTATAAGAAATGTACGGATGTTTTAACGAGTAAGATTCATATTCAAAAAGATATTAAAACACAAAGAAAGACACATACTTTTCATTGTATATTTTGTAGCGAATAGATGGAAAAATTATTATTATTATTTTATTTCATGCTTTCCGGTAGGTTATCGAGAAATATCGGTGAAATATTTTTCGATATTTCATGGTTACGACCAGTGAAAATACCGATTTTTATATTTCTAACTCTTCAATTGAAAGCGGAAACAGTTGTTCCCGCACCTAGGTAAAATGCGCGTGCAGCACAACCAGATGGAAATATGACATAATTTACCTTGCATTTCTCGCGCTTTACGTAATATTGTAATGCGTTGCTATGCGGAGGGGGTAACCACGGGGAATAACCGAAAACTGGATTTTGATTAAGTTCCCCCCAGAAAGAGTCAAAAGCATGAAATAAATAGAATATTTGTTTTTTTCGGTGAAAGATCGAAATTTATTTCATTTCGTGAACATCATCGGTAATATTTTCACTCGTGGCATTGCCACTAGTGAAAATATTACCGATGTTGTTCACACCATGAAATATTTCGATCTTTCACCGTAAAAAACAAATATCCTCTATATCATTATTATTAAGATAGAACGCCCGAATAACTGTATTTCATTCGAGTATTTTTCTTGTCGAGTTTAGACTATGCATTCTGCTGTGATATGTCTGTATGAGTTGGCAAGACTGTTGTTAATACATGCTCAAGCCATGCTCTGTGAAAAGGGATATTAATGCATTTGCGAAACGTATCGACCCAGATCAGCCTGCTCAGTCTGCGCAGGCTGATCTGGGCCGAAACTTTTCGCAGTTGGTCAGTTGTCTGTTTGGCAAAGGACCAGTGTACCTTCAGTAGGTTGTTACACAACACGGATTTTACGAAGGTAGAATACTGTGATAACTTGCTTGGTATCATGCATCACGGAGATGCATGAAGCCTTCTTTTGCCAGGGCATGGCTCATGTATTTTGTTATTTACCCCTGAAGCGCTGAATGAATGAAAAAGATTTGTTACAGTTGGAAGAAACAGTCGAAATAATTCTTTTTTCAAGTTTGTTTCGACTAGAATGTGTTTCTAAAAAGCATGTGTTTCTAAAAAGCGGACAATGGAAATCCAAGATCAGACTGAACACTCTAGGCAAAAGCAACGGAAGCCAGGTCTTATGTTTTAAGGCTAAATCCTATGTTTTTTTTTTTTCTTACGGATAAGAGAATAAACAGCATAACAGAAGCTTGGGTTAATTTCGTCCTATGTAATGACGTTGGCTATCTAATGTCACGATAAAGTCATTTTCACGATTTTGTATACTTTAAGAGGTTACGAACTGATAGTTTCGAATTCATATTTCAATTAACTTGAAATTCAATAAGTCTAATAACGCGTCATAACCATTAGGGGTTTACAAGTCTACAAGCCTACTTTATACTGGAATTTTAAATATTTGTCCAATGAACTCTTTACCAGACGAAAAAATTCATACTAGTCGAAATAGGAAGCATTTGCAGACTACAAATGAAATGGAACTCAAAAACTGAAATTTGTCTTTAAAATAGAGGAAACATTGTAGGAGAAAGAGAAAACCTTGCTACCAGTATTTTCTCCATTTCCCACAAACTTAAAAAAAAACACTTCCTCAGTGTCGCAAAACTCGAGATTAGTAGGTAAATGCTAAACTCTTTACCAAACAACAACATTTTGGACTTGTCCAAATTGGAAGTGTTTGCAGACGACAAAACGTATGATTCAAAATTGTATTTCGTTTTGGGATTGGTAGAAAACATTGTAAGAAAAAGGTGAAAATTATGGTTACAAGCATTCTCTCCTTTTCTCACAATGTTTTCAAAACATTTCTTCCTCAGGGTCATTAAGACTCGAGATTAATAGGTACTAGTAATTGCTTCGAACTGATAACTGAACGTCCTGTTGTCGAAAAAACCAAGACGCGCCGTGCATTGTAATCTGAAACAGAAATCCCGTCATTTGAATCAAATTTATTTAGACGTCTGCAAATGCTTTGAAAATGAAAAAGAATGACATTTTGTCTGGTAACCGGTTGAAAGTGGGCATCGTTTTCACATGCAGAATCGCCAAAAGCATGTGTACCACTATAAAATGTGTATTTGGTTACGTGTACAATGAGCACCCTTGATTCACCCGTTACTCAGTTGTTATGACTCTAGATCTGCAATCGAGAGATTCGGGACCTGATCCTGCTTTTGGCAATGTTCTTGTGGCACAGCCCCCATAGTAAGGTCGACGCATAGCAATGCCTCGCGTTGTTGAAACCCAGTAGACACTTAAAGACGGGAAATATCGCTGTGATGTTGAACCTTACCCTGTATCAAAGGACCACGTGCTTTCGCTATCCTGAGGAAGAAGGCGTTTAAAAACATTGTGGGAAAAAGGAGAAAATGCTGGTAACCAGCATTTTCTCCTTTTCCCACAAATGTTTTCTATTCTCTCAGAGACAAATCCCATCGTATCAGCCACAATTAGTTGTCATCTGCAAATGGTTTCAATATAGGTGAGTTTAAACTTTTGTTGTATAGTTAATAGGAGATAGGTATGGTTCAAAGGACGTTGAAGACACGACTTTGGCAGCTCCTCCGATGAATTCAGCGACACAAGGTAAGTTTTATTACGTTTTTCTTTACATTAACTTTTTACCCAACGGCGAAAGTTTAGAATTGTCAATATTCAAGACACTTGCAGACGACAAATTAAATGTGGCTGTCATACGATTGACTTTTGTCTTTGAGAAGGTAGATGTCACTGATGGGAAAAAGTAACAAGCCATTTATCCTATTCTCACAATGTTTCAAACAGCTGTCAGTTGTTTGAAAATTGGGTTTCAAATATTACATGCTATATAAACTTTAGCAGATTTGATTAACAGATCTTAGTTTGGTGTTTAAGGCTATATTCAATATTTTTCAAGTTGTATCATGGCGGCCAATGTACCCATCCATGCTTAAGTTTAATACACTAATGGTTGTGGCAGCTTTGTTGCCAAAAGAGGATTTTTTCATCATTTGTAGGCTGCATAAAGCCACGGAAAGGTCCAAAGGAGCAATATAGAGTGAAAAATATCAGGTTCAAAGGGGAATAGCACCTAAGTTCTTCACTAAAACCTATGTAGTAGTCACTAATTAGAATGACCCTTCTCTTACCTAGACCTCTTCAAAGGTCCTACGTGGTGAAAGTGGGAGCCTTGGGCTAAACCAAGGGCTTGTTTTTTTTTTTATGAGGATGGTAGAACCCGGGAAACACATAAATAAGTAATCAGTTGCCGTACAATGGCTGAAATAAAATTAAAAGCGGACTAAAACACCACCAGATCACTAATATGAACCTCTGCACATTTTCGTGCTTCCAGAACCTAATACCTGTTCGGACGAATAATAATTTAACTAATACTCTACTCTGAGGATGCAGTGGCCTTTTGAATGGAGTGTACATTAATACCAGACTGATGCTGTCTGATCTTGACTCTACACTGACGAATACGCATTTTCGGGTAGATGAAATTTGAAATCGCAATGTTTATGTTGTTCTGATGTTCGAGGTATTTTACAGTTATCTTGTTTAGCATCGTAATGTTTGATTCTTTACCGGATGCCAAATTTTTACTTATCTTAATTGAAAGCTTTTCCATAAGACGAATTGAAATTAAAAAAAAAAAAAGTCTCAAATGATCGGCACCATTTTCTACAGTCTGCTAGTTACCGGCAATTTCTCCTTTTCCCATTTTGTTTCTAGAAATCTTCTTCTTCTTCGGGGCTGTGAAAACAGTGAAATATGTGATAAAGTCTTTAAGAATGAACAAGCGATATTCATATTCTTAATGAATTTATGGTATTGGTATACTTTTCTTAAAGGTAGCCTTATAAAGAGTCCACTATCAGTACTGTCAGCGCTTTGGTATTTAACATCTCTTTCAACGCCATAGGAAAAAACAGAGGCTTTAGCGGAGTGCAAACAGAAAGATCAGACTATTTGAAAGGTAAGAATCTTTCTTAGTTTCAGTGGGTTGTATTTACAGCAGTCGAAAGCGGTCGAATTTATATCTTTGGCACTGAAAGAGTTGTTCCCCCAAACTGAATGCCTTTGCAGCCTTCAGAAAAATGTGGCACGAATGGGGGGGGGGGGGGGGGGGGTGTCTACGAAAGGGTAGACAACTTAAGGGCATAGGAGACAGTGCTGGTTAGCAGCATATTTCTTTATTTTCCCCGCGACTTTTTTAACCCTTAGGCTGCTAAGCGCGACTCACTAACCTTTTGCGGAGAGTGTAGATCAAGATCAGACTGCACAGAACGTGCAGTCTGATCTTGGATCTACACTGTCCGATAAGTAGATATTTCTCTCCCTAAATAACTTTTAAATAGCAATCTTTGGGTTTTTTTATATCGACTTGAAGGTATCATTTAACTTATTCAGACTTCTTCAAGGTCGTAAAAACATAATAACTAACATGAGTCCCTCAAGACCATAGTAAAAACCCAACTGTTGCTATTTTGAAATTATTTTGGGTGGAAAAATATATCCTTATCGGACAGTGTAGATCCAAGATCAGACTGCACGTTCTGTGCAGTCTGATCTTGATCTACACTGTCCGCGAAAGGTCAGTGAGTCGCGCTTAGCAGCCTTAGGGTTAACAGTTTACGAATTATTGTATTTAGACTCGGAAGCTCAGTGGTATTTGTTTAACTTTGTTTTATACGTAGGTAGGTGTTTGTGCCGTCGTTTTCAACACCATTTCAGTCAATGGCTGCTCTTGCTGCATGCAATCATCGGACAAAATCAGCAATCCTCGGAAAGAATTCGGGTCATGTGCATTACAGACCAAGCTTCCGCGGCTCTAGTAATCAATGTAAGTTCGAATCCTCTCTACATGCCGAATTAATGAAATGGAAGCCTTGGTTTACACTTATTGATATCATTGATGTTACCGCTTAATAATACCTCGTCTTCTGTTATGTCGGAGAGCAGACATCTGCTTTGAAAATGGTATTGTGCGCGCTAATGGTGAAGAAATACCCTTTTTGCTATGACATGTGGGTCATTATGAGGTAAATAAAGGCGAAATAAAAGATATTTGTTGACTTTTGTAAAGTTGATTAGGTGTGAAATAGTTGTTTTAAGTGACAGTGTTTGGCTACGTTTTTTTTGTCCTCTGTTCAACCATTTCTTTATGATAAACCTTCGCAGTGCTTAACCTAGATATAATTGCTTTTGCAGTCAGTGTATATAAGGATCAGAATGCACAGAACGTGCAGTCTGATCTTCGATCTACTTTGTCCCCTGCTTTGCCAGATATTCAGACAAGATAAGATTTGAATTTAGAATATCTGGATCCGTTAGTGCTGATTGAGAATGAACATTTCATTTTTTTTACCTGTACAAGGGTTTAATCTCTTAACCCTTTCCCAAACATTCCCTGGTTTTCACAACCCTGAGAAAGAAAGCCTTCTGAAAACATTGTAGGAAAAGGAGAAAATGCTGTAACCAGCATTTTCTCCTTTTCCCACAATGTTTTCTTCCCTTCCCAAAACAAATTTAAATTTTTGAGTCACATTAATGTTGTCGTCTGCAAATGCTTCAAATTTGGACTAGTCTAAAATTTTGTCGTTTGGTAAAGTGTTAACACAAATCACTGACGAAATAAAACATATTTTCAATCAAGTAAAACAAAATACCTTATTATTTAAACTTTAATCTTGCTTTTTGGCCAGAATGTCTAGCAAATAGCAAAGCAGTGGAATAGATCAATAATCAGACCTGCAACTTACTTGCAAGCTGATCTTTTTCTTCACTGACAGCAAAAACAGCTACAGCTGTGATACCACTTTCAACACCATCGCCGAAAACAAAGGCTTTTGCGGGTGGCATTGAGCAAGATCAGACTGCACAGGACGTGCAGTCTTATTTTGGATCTAAAGTGCTTGCTTGTTTAGTCAAGCATATATGATAAAAAAAAAAAACTTTCTGGGATTCAGTAAATTTGTTTTTTTCAGCCGTCGAAATAGGCTGAGTTTATGTATGTGGTTCTGAATGAGTTAACTCTTTACTAGACGACAATATTTTAGACTTGTCCAAATTCGAAGGAAATTCTGACGACAAATCGAGGGTGGTTCAAATGATGACACTGCCTTTAATAGAGCAGAAAGCATTGTGGGAATAGGAGAAAATGCTGGTTACCAGCATTTTCTCCTTTTCCCATAATGTTTTCAAAAGGTTTCTTTCTCAAGGTCATTAAAACTCGGAAATGTCTGGTATAGGGTAAACTCTTTACCAAACAATACTGTGTTTGAACAACCCTGTTAAAGATAGCTTCTGAAAACATTTTTGGAAAAGGAGAAAACACTGGTTATCATTATTTTCTCTTTTCACACGATGTTTCCTACCGTTTCTCATCATTTAGCTAACATTTTGTTTGTCGCAAGTGATATTACGAGTCTTGAGTTTATTATGTAAAGAGTATGTGGTGAAAATTGACAAGGTAACAATGTTATGTATATGACTTTGTAATATAGTACGTAACCAAATATAGCTTAGAATTCTATCGTTGGTCAACCGTTTGTTTTCTGAACTGATTTCCGTACACCAGCGAGAGAGAGAGAGAGAGAGAGAGAGAGCAGTTATATTTTATTTGTCACCACACGACCTGGAAAGATTTGAAAAACTTCGTAGAAAACGTTAAAAACACTCGTCACCAGCATTTTTTTCCTTTTTCCTGTGCTCCTTTTCTGAGTCTGTAAAAGACTAATGCCATCATTTGAGACAGCCTCTACATGTATATGTTATCTGAAAATGTAAATGAGCCATGCTCTGTGAAAAGGGGGGTTAAATGCATTTGAGAAAAAAAAAGTATCAACACATGTCATCTTGAGCAGTTCGCGCAGGCTGACCTATGTCGAACCTTTTGTTTATGGTAACTTAATTTTCTGCATGCCAAAGGGCCACGCTGCCTCAAGATTCAGTCAGTTGATAGACAAAGTGGATTTTTATGGATCCATAATTATACGATGACTTGCATAGTATAATGCCTCACGGAGATGCATTAAGCCCTGTTTTGCTAGAGCAAGGCACAAATGCTATAGTAAATGAGCCATGCTCTGTAAGAAGGGGCCTTAATGCATCTACGAAAAGTATCGACCCAGGTCAGCCTGCGCAGTCCGTATTTCCGTATGGCCAAGGTCCAGTCTACCTCATGATTAAGTTGATTATTAAAAATGTGGCTATTATGGATGCATAAGTATGTGATTGCTTGCTGTGGTATCATGCATCGCGGACATGCATTAAGCCCCCTTTTGCCAGAGTATGGCTCAAATATTTTTGGCTAGAGGCCAACGGTGCCTAGCCTTAGTAACCACGTTTCAGACTTTTGCACGAAAGCTGCAACCAATCTGAACATCATGTATAAATGCGCGCTATTCGCTGTCTGTCTCTGATTTGCTAGACTGTGACTGCAGCTGGCGTTTTTGATTGGCTTGAAACGACACACCCTTCAAAACCGCCTTACACCTTACCTATTATTCATCCGTGATGTAAAACAGAAATTAAAAGAGGGGTGGTCGGTGTCTATATATACCGAGAAAGTGCAAATACGCATGCAGAGCATGGCGCAACCAACACCCGCCTTTACTTTGGTCGATGGAAGTTAACTTTTTACTAAACGACAAAATTTTAGATTCAAACTGAAAGAATTTACAGACAACAAATATAACTCAGAAGGGTAGAAAACATTGTGGGGAAAGGAGAAAATGCTGATGACCAGCATTTTATCCTTTCAGCTCAATGTTTTCAAAACCCTTCTTCCTCAAGGTCGCTAAAACTCGGTATTGTGTGGTAAAGGGTGAATCGGACGACCGGCAAATAAGCGGAACAAGATGAAGGTGCTTGATGGTTGTATTTGTTTATTTCAGAGAATGTAAAGTGAAAGACGCTTATGGGAAAATAAGACACTGAATAAATTCAAACCTTCGTATAAATAAATAGATAAATAAATAGACGAATAAATAAACGATGTTTTTAACATTTTAGACAGAGACACGTTTGTTTCGCAACATAAACCACCGGCCCATCTTGCAATTATACAGACTGCATGAGCCATCCTCTGTGAAAAAGAGGCTGAATGCATCTGCAAAAGTATCGACCCCCAGGTCAACCTGTGCAGTCCTCGGAGGCTGACATGGGTCGAAACTTTTTGCTATTTGTAAATTTTTTGCATGTCAAAGGACCAATCTACCTCCAGGTTCAGTCGGTTTTTTGATAAAACAGATTTAATGGATCCATATTATGTGATGAACTACTTGGTATAATACATCACGGAGATGCATTAAACCCTCTTTTGTCAGAGCATGGCTCATTTAATGAGTTCAATAACAAAGTGTTTAAGACCTAGATTTAGTATAGGCAAGAATATTTTGGCAAACAAAATATCAAGCTGTGTAGATTGTACAGCACATTGCACGTTGTGTGTAGTCTGGTGTTAACTAAAACTGTCCTTGTAAGGGACAATTAATCCTCAGAATTTCATAGGTTTTGATAAGGACTTTCCAACGATAAAATATCATTCTTTATTGCACAAAGCAGCTTGAGTCTTAACTTGAGTTGTTTTTGTGTACAGTTCAGATGCGGACAGGCCTACAAAATAGCACCGTCTGTTATTTTTTTTTTAATCTATTACTCCCGATACTTAAATATTTTAACTTGCAACTTTTATTTACAACGTTGCGTTTCAATTAAGGTTTGTTTCGACTGTGGTTATGTGAGAAAGCAGACAGTGGCTTGGAAAGAAAATTGTACGGAGTACTGGTATAATAGACTTCAGGAAAGCATGGATAGGTGCACTGGCCGCCGCGATATAACTGAAATAATGTTGAACACGGCGATAAACACCATACAATCAATCAATCATTCATTTAAGGTCTGTGGTCATAGATTTGTGACAAAATTCCTGGATGTTTTGACCATTTTTGTCATATATGATAGCAGTCAATTTGTACACAGACGTAATTGCTCCGTCTATACTTAGTATTAGCCATGCTCCGGCAAAAAGGGGTTCAGTGCATCTCTGTGGTGCATGATACCAAGCAAGTCATTACATAACTATGGATCCATAAAATCCATTTTGTCTGACAACCGACTAAATCATTAGGTAAAACAGTCCTTTGATATCTAGACGTAACATGAAATTTGTAGACAATCTGAAAAAAAAAATAAATGTGTAGAAATGAATTATAAATAAATGAATGATGAATTCGTAAAATGAAGAAATCAACTGCTGTGTAATTATTTTGGGAGGAAATGAACAAGAAAACGTGTACGGAAATTGGCATTCAATGTCATTCAGTGCATGCTCTCTAAACATAGCATGTAATTTCGAGACACATTTAAGATAAATACGTGTACGCTTTAAATAAATAAATGAATAGATTTATTAATATAAATAATAAATATATGAATCGATGAATCTATTAAATGAAAAAAAAAGATCGTCGTATAAGTTATATTTCATGAAACCGAAAACTATGGAAACGTGTGCGAAAATTGACATCCAATGTCAATTTCATAAAGAACCGTAACTGTTTTTATTACATTCTGTTACTAATAATAGTAACATTTTCTCCTGAAAATGGTGTAATATCAGTGTCAAGCGAGGGCAGATATGACTGATATCTTGCCCGTTGACAAGATATTTGTTCTAAATCTATAGCAACAGAACACTCGCTCGCAAACTAACGTTCTCAGAACACCCCGTTTGAAAAAGAAAATGGCTGAATCAGTCCGTCAACCGCTATCGGACAAATCTTAAGAATTACAGACATTCATTGAACTTCAAAACTAGCAAAGACATGATAAATAGAAAATAGACTGTTGTTGTGTTGGATTGGGTAAGTTTATCGGGCAAGGCGTAGTGTCTGTAGGCTAGTAGATCTACGAATTTTATCCGTTGAGCCTGCGGAACCGAGCCCGAGAAACTTTCCAAATTCAAAGCACCAACCATCTATTCTATTTATCCTGTTTCTAATTTATAATCCGAATCATACTAAATTTGGCTCGGAAAAACACAAATATCGGCACCTTTTAAACTGTGATTAAAGATGAAGAACTGTTTATTTAAAAAATCTTGTACTGTATGCAGCTGCGATAGTGATGATGAATGATGCATGATTACGTCATGAACGTGACGTTTACCCGCGGAAAATAGCTGCATCGAATGAAGACAAGAATTTAAAGTTTTTAAACATGTTAGAAATAGGAAAAACTCGAGCAAATGATCCATGAATATAATAAACAGGTTATTACACGGCTGATGAGGGCCGGAGAGCGATATCGGCCCGCCACCTCGAAATCTGCCCTCGGGCTCAAGCCCTCGGGGCAGATATCAAGGTGGCGGGCTGATATCACTCTCCGGCAGCCGTATAATAACCTCTATATATGAGTAAGTTGATAACGTCTACGATATTCTCTCTCTCTCTCTCTCTCTCTCTCTCTCTCTCCTTAATTCTGCCTTTAAAAAGACGGGGTAAGTTCGTTTAAAGGTCATTATACCTAAAGCAACCCCACAAGCCTTTTCTGTGTTTAAATTCCCCCTCCCCCCCCCCCCCACACACACACACACACTAGAACGGCCATAAAATTAAAACTTCAGGGTTCTTTTTATAATTTTTACTGGCCCACTATTTGAAGTGCTCGTTATAATGAAAACCTAAAGGTTTCTTTATATTAGAGATTTCAGTTGATGTAGATTTCGGTACTTAAACATGCTCTTAGCTCATTGCATTCCGCAGAATCCTTTAGAAAGCATTATGAAAAAAGGATATTCTTTTCATAATTTACTCTCTATTTTTTCATATGTAATTATTTACATGAAAAAGGTTTTAGGAAACAATGTTGAAAAAGGAGAAATGCTCCTCACCAGCATTTTCTCATATTTCCACTCTGTATTCTGTCCTTCCAGATACCTATCCCACCATTTAAGCCACATTTAAGTTGTCGTCTGCAGCATGTTTTTAAGTCGGACAACTCTAAAATTTTGTCGTCTGGTAAAGAGTTCAATGTGGGCGGCAAGAAATTCCCAAATCTTCCTAAATCTACGAAAGTCTTTCCCAAATCTTCTAGTAACTCAGATCGTCGAAAGTGTGAATTCACAGTATGTCACCATATCAGTCTGTGTACACGTGGCCTACTCAATTTGCAGTGGCCGGTTATTGTGTTTGGTTTGAATGACTGTGGCAAGCTTAAAGATTATAACCTGTATTCAAAGGACATATTCTGTCTGACTTTATCCACTAACTTAGAGAATCAACAACCCACAAGTTCTTTGAAGCGGATCCTGTCTTAGGCAGTTCCTTCAGTAAAATGAAAACCAAATATTCGTCAATTCGTGAATAGATCTACATTCTTTTTTCGGCGTAGCTATATGATCTCACTTTTGACCTACTTTCAGTACTAGGAGGAAATGAATAGTTACACATTTTGTGATTGGCCAAATATAGGTAAACTTCGCAAAAAATAAAAGTCACAGTAGAAATTTATCGACATTGGATAAAAGTGTTTATGACAAGAAAATAATGTAATGATCACATTTACCTGTGCAAAGATGTACTTTTTGGCCATGCAGATGTTAAACTCTAGCTAAACATCCATAATCTAAATCATATGGATAAACTAATAGCAATGAGTATTGGCGAGTTTTCTATTTCGGTTAGTGTAAGAGATTTGGTACTCGTTTTTCCTCGCGTAAAACCGAATAAGAATTGAGACGGCAGGTTACCGCTCTATTGTCTTATACACGAAAACGGGTTGTGAAACAACTGATTTCGTTTCTTGTCACAATAAAAAAAGATGTTATGTTTGAATTTGGTGATTCAATTCGAAAAGTGAATAACTATGCCCACCTGCGGGAACAATCGATTTTATTGCGTTGTTAGCGAAGAAACTGGGTTTCTACTAAATTACTCTGAATAAAAGTAGGTGGGTGTGGTCAAGCATTGACAGGGGTGATAAAACCCCGCCTTCTGATAACGACAAATAGTCGATGTTTGAAAGGTGCTTCATTTTTGTACAAAAACATGCAAATCTACTTTGTTTTCTGTTTAAAGATTTCATCGTATGGTCTAAACAGACCTTTATTTAAACATGATTCATTAATAAAAAACAGAACAAAAGATATATCCCGAAACATGGCAGAATGTCGACTCTCATTTTACGTTAAACATGAGAATTAATATATTGCTCAATAACGCTCACTACGAGAACTTCCTCATTCCTAAATCTAATTGAAAATTCTGCTTTCAACCACATGCAAAACAATTTAAAAGAGGCTACTTTCAAAACTGTTTTCATCATTTCTCTTCATATTATACTACAAACGAATTTAAATATTCATATCCCAGTGCCTCTTACGCCGTCTGTCTTTTTTAAAAGATATTTCTTGTTATCAAATGCTAATTAAGTGCACAACATAACGCCGTCATTTCCATTCCCAGTATACTTTTTTTTAAAAATAGATGGGTAGGATTAAGGACAGATTCGGGAAAAATTTGGATAGATTTGGGAAAGATTTTGGTAGATTTTGGAAGATTTGGGAATTTCGTTCTGCTTGTTCAAACCTTGACTCGTCTTCAAGATGTGATGACTTACTAGTAACTCTTTACCAAACGAAAAAAAGTTATACTTGTCCAAATTGAAAGCATTTGCAGACGGCAAAGTAAATGTCAAAAATTGAAACTTGACTTTAGAAGAGTAGAAAACATTGCGGGAAAAGGAGAAAATGCTGGTTACCAGCATTTTCTCCTTTTCCCACAATGTTTTCAGAAGGCTTCTTCCTCTGGGCCGTAAAAACCAGGGATTGTTTGGTAAAGAATTTTAATTAAGTAACCTGATTACATGGCTGTATCGCACGAATCACCAATCTAGACCATCATCCACCTCGCTGATATCGTCTCGCGAGAAGTCACTTGCAAACGTTTTTTGACGAGACAACAAGGTATTACTGTGATGAATATTTCCGGTGAACCTTAGCGGTAACGAAAGAAATGTTTTATTCCGCCAGGGCATGGTGTACTGCTCGAATCCGTTATCTCTGGCTCTTGGCATTAGATAGTTGTTCGTTTTCGATTTCATGTTGTACTTTTCATAGATTTCCCGCGCAGTTTTCGAGCTTTTTCGCCCCCTTGGATCAGTTGCCACTAAATGGTCTTTGCGTGGATTGTTTTCCACCGATTTTAGAACACTTGAAGAACTCCGGCTAATGGTTTGGTCCATTCCATTTTGAACAACACAGCCATTGGGCGATGGTGGTAGGATCATTCTACTGCTGTTCTGTTCCCTTTTATGGTCACTGTATCGGCTTGAAAGCCTGCTATGTCTATTTTTAGAATCAGGATGGACGCCATGGTGATAGGAGAATTTCACCGTTGGTAGTGTCGGGGTTGCGTTGTCGTTCAAGATATTGGCAATGTCCGACTGGAACAACAACAACAACAGCAATTCATTTATGAAGGTAAAAGTTTAATGAAATATTTCAATAAAAACTGTAAAGGTATTTTTTACAGTGTTGCCCTCATATACAAAATGAACAATGGCTTGTACAGAATGTTGTGCAAAGCACAAAAAAAAAACTCCAGGAAAGTCTGGATAGGCGCACTGGCCGCAGCAATATAACTGAAATAATGCTGACAAGGATGTTGAGCAACAAACAAGCAAACAAATAAACAATCAGGAATTATTGCTAATATAACAATACAAATGAACCATGCTCTGTGAAATAGGGGCTCAATGCATCTGCAGAAAGTATCGACTAACGTCAGCCTTCAGTCCACGCTGGCTGAGCTTGGTCGAAAGTTTTTGATATTTGTCGATTCTCTACATGTCCAAGGGCCATTCTACCTCGTGATTCAACCTGTTGTTAAACAAACTTAACTTTATGGATCCATAATTATGTGATGACTTGCTTGGTATAATAAATTAAGGAGACACATTAAACTCCTTTTGCCATTGCCGCTGAGTGCATGGCTTTAAGACTTCTGCCTTACCAATGATCAAAGTGACCCATAACTATTAAAAAAGTATTACAAAACTTGATTGGCTAAAGCAGCCACTTGATTAGAGACAGGACCATGAAAACATGTATAACCTTTACCACAGAATCCCGAGTTTTAAATTTTAAAATTAATCAGTTTGAGAAGGCACAGAATTCCTCTCTAAAATACATCGTTAATTACTTAGCCTTTGCTGGTTTAGTAAATATTTTATTTGAGAACGTACTTTTAATGTGCATCATGCAATACACATGTATACATACCAGTGTTTTAGCGTGTTCTGTGGAGGATTTCATAGTGGGTTCTGGCGTCATTTCCGAAATGGTTACACGGCAGATATTTCCACTTTCCATATGTACACTAACACTCTGACGCCAGTTCTCAATATAACGTCGTTTGGAACTGCTAAGTCCTTCAGACATGTTGTCTACTGTGTTTGGCTTTTAATTTCAGTAATTCTTATTTAGCAACTATACATCCAAAATCCATTTTGAAATCCCGTTATTTGGATACCTCAATTGATGGGCCCTATGTACGAAGCATTATGTTCCGTGGTGACAGTGCCAAGTGTCCAGTACCCATCATGTATTAATTCTCATATTTTAACACTTTTATTCCAGTTGACTATTTCAGTGCGAGTCATTTATAGCCGTTTCATGTTGATCTTCTTATCTGTATTACCTGCAAGAAATAAACAAGTATATAAATTTTATCACATAACCTCCCTGGTTTTCAGTGGAATATAGCCACTTTGAATTTTCTTATCATACACATGTTAGAGACAAGCATTATGTGACGTCATAACTGACGTCTTCAATATTACTTTCAGAGAAGTGGGTACGGTTACTTATGGAAATTTATACGTGTGTAGGCTACATGTGTATGGTTTTGTATGGTTAGCAAGCCTCTGGCTAGCTGAAAAGCATTTTATAAATTTAAATTTCATCTGAAAGCATAAGAAGTCAGTTTCGTTTTATTACATAACGATATCTCACGAATTATAGGTTAGAATAAGCAAAACCATACATGCACACGTAGTAATTTCAATGAATAAAACCCGATTCTATTTTCTGAAAGAAGCCGAAAATGACGTCAAATATGACGTCGGACAATGATTATCTCAACCATGTGTAAGACAAGAAAACTCGATATGGATATATTACACTGAAAACAAGGGAGATCATATAATAAAATAAAATTTAAGTCATGGTGATTATTCATGTTTTATAAGGATGTTTTCAAAACTGTCTGCTGCACATTTTGTCTCGAGATATAACGAGTTAGCTATTTCAGTGACCAGACGATAAAACATAATACTTGTCGAAAGCATTAGCAGACGACAAAAAAAATGTTGCTTAAAAGATGAAATTTATATCTGAAAATGTATATAAAGTAGTGGAGAAAGCATAATACGGAAGAAAGCGGCATTTCCTTCTTTTCTCACATTGTTTTGAGACTTTATTTTTAGGAGATTGTTAAAACGTGATTTTCTGAAAAAGGATTCAAAGGTTTCAGCTTTGAAAAAAAAAATATTCATTGAATAAAAAACCTTACGTTTTTGTCAAAGTTGTGCCCGTGAAATGCATTCATGTAACCATGGAAATAAAAAGAACAAAATACCTTTTACTCCAAGACGCAAACACATTTTTTCACCCATTTGTTTATTGCCCAGCATACGACAAATGAACTCAGACCGAGCCTATTAAATTCAAGACCAAATAATAGAAGCACTGGTACATTGCAATAAATCGAAACATATGATATAATAACACATGCATTTAGGTCCAGTTCATTAGGTTGTTTAAAATACCGGTCAATTTTGTACGGTCTATTTTAAACTATCGGTTACGTTTTAACAACTCAGCTGACAAAAATAAAACGTAAATAACTAGAGTGTCATATCTTGTCTTTTAATCCTCTACCAAACAATCCGGTGTTTTAATTAACCTGAGAGAGAAGGTTTTTGAAAACATTGTGGGAAAAAGGAGAAAATGCTGGTTACCAGCATTTTCTCCTTTTCCCACAATGTTTTCTACCCTTTCAGTTCCATCATTTGAACAATATTTAAATTGTCGTCTGCAACTGCTTCCAATTTGGGCAAATTTAAAATTTTGTCGTCTGGTACAGAGTTAATCAGATAAGAAAGAATTTAACTACTAATTGTTTGGGAATACTAAACATAATGTGTGAGAAATTCTATATACCCGTAACCCTTAGAGCGCAACACAACACAACTGACTAAGTTTAGTTTTAACCTTATTTTTTTACATTGATCGAGAAACAAGTACATGCACTTACTCATTGTGTATGTACATGTACCATTCTCTATGTAAAAGGGGTTTAACGCATCTGCAGAAAGTATCGACCCAGATCAGCCAGCGCAGACGTGCAGGCTGGGCAGTGCCGCAGCTCATATTTTGTTTTGGGGTATTTCTTTGGTATGCCCATGGACCAGTGTAACTTAAGACTTGGTTGTGGATATTATTGATCCATAATTATGTGATGACTGGATTGGTGTAGTGTACCACGGAGATGCAGTAAACCACGTTTTTTGCGTATTTCGTTGTTTAGTCTATGAAAGACTGAATCTGGGGGATAGAATGGTCCTTTGACAAGCAGAAAATTGACCAATATAAAAAAGTTTCGACCCCCTGCGTAAGCTGACATGAATCGATACATTTTGCAGGTGCATTAAGCCACCTTTTCACAGTGGATGGCTCATTCGAATTTTTAGGCTTTATGGGCTAAATTTTTCTCATAAAATATTGGATACTGTATATTCAAGATCAGACTGCACAGATCGTGCAGTCTGATCTTTTATCTATAGTATTCACAAAAGCAAGTTACGCATAAGTTGTTGCATGCGATTCATGGGTTAAAATCGGTTATATTCTTTATATCTAGTCACTTGGCAAATGACTTGTATTGTTTAAGCGCGTAGATAACCTTGAACACGTGTTTTTTTTTTCTATATAACTCTTTGGCAAACAATCTCGTGTTTGAACAACCCTAGAAATGAAAGCATTGTTTGAAAAGAAGAAATTATTGGTAACTAGCACATTCTCTTTTTCTCACGATGTTTTCCAACCTTCCAGAGAAATTCCAGCCGTTTGCAACTCCTTTCAATTTTAGAAAGTCTAAAATGTCCTTCTTTTAAGTAGAGTAAAATCAAAGTACTGACAATACTGAAAAAGTTTTTTTCCCCCTTCCAAAATGTTTTTTTTTTTCAGTCGTCGATTTATCTAGAATTGCGACACAATTTGGATCCCTGTCATTTTTGTTTCCCATAAAAGCCATGTGCTATTTAATTAATAAATCGAATTGGAGGCTGTTTTATCAGTCTGTCTATCTGTCTGTCTGCCCGCCCGCCCGCCCGTTCTTCTATCTATCTATCTATCTGTTTCTATCTATCTATCTATCTATCTATCTATCTATCTATCTATCTATCTACAAGTAAATCAGGAAATATAAAATCAGCAAATTTAAAATCACACATTCAACGTGGTTTGACTAATACCAAGAGTCTTTCTGCAGAAGGTACTTCTTTTACACATGAAAACCAAGTTGATTATGATTATAAAACTCTGAAAAGCTCCTCTACAACAACAATAACAACAACATGGAAAGAACAAGAAAATAAAAAAAAAAGAAGAAGTCAAAAATAAAACGATAGTTCGTATACCTAAAAGTATTCTACTTGATTCCGTGATTTGTTCCCTTTTTTTTTTTCAAAAGACATTTGTAGTCTGCAATAATCTTTTTTCGTTCTACACGTTCAAGTATCCAAGTAAATTAGGGTATATGTCTCAGACTGACGAAACAATAGCTTTTCCACCTTTCACGATTAATCTGTTCATCCTCTTTCTAATTTAGAATCTATATATCATCAGTTTTTTTATATCCCTAAATTCACACACATTTTTGATATTGATTTTGTAACAATATACAGTGTATCATAAAGTAGTGTTAATCCCTCAGGATTTCCCTTCACCAAACAATCTAGATTTTTAACTAACCGGAGGAAAAAGGCCACTGACTACATCGTGGGAAAAGGAGAAAATGCTGGTAACCAGCCTTTTCTCCTTTCCCAACAATGTTTTCCATCCATCCAAAGACGAATTTCATCATTTTAGCCAAACTTAATAGGCCGTCTGCTAAAACCTTTCAATGTGAACAAATTGAAAAAAAAGTATTCGTCTGATAAAGCGTTAATAAATCATTGTTTCCGTCTCGCCGCTTACAGGATTACGTTCTTATTAAAATACTTTGCCTTATACTTACATATACATGTATTTTGAAGTATAGGTATAAAGCAGAGATCTACCCTGAAACTGTCAGACAAATGAGAAAAATGCTAAAATTCAAACAATTTTTCCATTTAATACAAATATTTCTGTAAACAAACTCACTGGTTTAATAGGCCTAATAATAATGGTTTGATGTTCTTGCCCTCTTGTTTCCATTTTTCATTGATGTACGGATATCGAAATTCGTGTATGAGGTTACCGGCTAAGGTTGACCCATCACCAAACGACAAAACTTGTCAGGGTATCGGCAGACGACATATTTAATGTGGCTCGAATCAAGGACTTTCTTTCTGATAAAGTAGAAAATATCGTGGGAAAAGAGGAATAATTTTGATAATTGCCTTAATTTTGGTTATCTTTAACTTGATAGGTCAGTAACACTGAACACATTAATGAGCCATGCTCTGTGAAAAGGGCGCTTAATGCATCTGCGAAAAGTATCGACCAAGGTCAGCCTGCGCAATCCGCGCAGGCTGACCTGGGTCGAAACTTTTCGCTATTAGTCAATTTTCTGCATGCCCAAAGGACCAGTCTACCTCATGATTAAGTCGGTTATTTAAAAAAGTGGCTGTTATGGACCC
The DNA here is from genome assembly GCA_946811185.2 of Hippopus hippopus. Classification (NCBI taxonomy): domain Eukaryota; kingdom Metazoa; phylum Mollusca; class Bivalvia; order Cardiida; family Cardiidae; genus Hippopus; species Hippopus hippopus. Next base: position 18,676,151 of record OX328102.1, read on the forward strand.
ATAATTATGCGATGACTTGCTTGGTATCATGTATCACGGAGATAGATTAAGCCCCCTTTTCACAGAGCGTGGCTCATTTCTAAAAAGTGAGTGAGCAAAAACGCTATAGAATTTTCAAGAAATATGGAACAAATATCAATAAACTGCACAGTTGTTTTCGTTCTATTTCTGTTCATTAATTACATTCATGTCTACAACTATGATTGAGCCATGCTCTGGCAAAAGGGGGCTTAATGCACCTCCATAATCAAACAAACCAGGGATCATATATACATATCTAGATACGATCCCTGATTATGCCTAACAAACCATCACATAGTTATTGATCCATAACAGCCACCTTTTTAACAATCGACTTAATCATGTGGAAGACTGGTCCATGCACATACAGAAAATTGATCGATAGCGAACTGCGCAGGCTGACCTGGGTCGAAACTTTTCGCGGATGCATTAAGCCCCCTTTTCACAGAGCACGGCTCATATCTTTTTAAAAACTACCAGAAGCATTACTTTAGCCTACCCTAAACTTACCTAAACTCTTTATTAGGCAACAAAATTTTAGACTCCTACAAATCAAGATCATCTGCAGACGACAAATTAAATGTGGCTCAAACGACCTTTGGGACATTTCTTTGAAAGTGCCAGAAAATATTGAAGGAAAGAAAGAAATACCGATAACCAGCATTTACTCCTTTTCTCAAAATGTTTTTAAAAGTTTTTACCCTCAGGGTCGTTAAAACTCGGGATCATTTGGAAAGAGTTTACTTATTATACCCCAGCAAAACGAATGTTTTCGGGGGTATACTTGAATCAGCCTGTCTGTCCGTCCGTCCGTGTGTCGGTGTGTCCGTCTGTGTACAAAATACTAGTAATTTTGTGTCGCGAACTCCTCCTACAGTTTTGCTGCTATTGTATTGAAAGTTTGTTGATACATTGATCGTATACTGAAGTTGTGCAAGACGCAGTTTTCAATCATCTACTCCCTATGATTCAAGGGTAATCTCCCCTTGAACTTAGAATTTTTTTTTGTTAAATTGCCTGTTTCTGTCAAAGCGCTGGCGGGGGTATTAAGTCACATTCACTGACAGCTCTAGTTTTCTCAGTTATATTTCTCCTGAAACAAATTGGCCGCCGCTACCAACCAACATAAAAATTTATAAAAAATGCAAATACATTGAACTGCGGATATTGCTCTGTATGAGTACTTTCTCTTTTTGCTTCAATGTTTTCGAAAATGGTTTACTGTACGGCAAAGACGGTCGTCTGCATTGTGGTTTTGTGTTTATCGCCAAGAAATAAATCAAAAGGTTACATAGAGGGGTGAAACGTGAATAAACAAATTGTTGTTACGTGATACTAGCTATAGTGTAACCGAATTTTTAAACCGATTCTTGCCATATAGAATTCTCTCTCTAATAGGGGCTTTTGCGAACTAGATCAAGATCAGACTGCACAGAATCGTTCACAAAAAATGCTCTCTGACCTTGGATCTAGTATACTGTCCGCTTCTTTGATCAAGTCTAGGTTCCAGTCGATCGTATTTCAACCGTCCAAGAGGTCGAAATTACATACTCGACACTGAAATAATAATAATAATGATGATGATGATGATGATGACAAAAGAAGAAATAGAAAACATAGTGAGTGGACAGATGTTTCTTTTCTCACTATTCTCACTGTTTCCACTGCTACCAATATTCTATGTCGACAGAAACGGAACTTGTCTCAAGGAACTTCGACCCTAAGTTGACATGAAAACTATTAATCTGGGATTAAACCTGTCGGCGTACAGATTAACAGATTTCCTTCCTGTGGAAGCAGTTTGGCTTCTTGGCAGACGGACATCTTTTGAAAACATTGTTGCAAACAGAAAAAATGCTCGTTACGAGCCATTTCTCCTTTCGCCACAATGTGTTTAGTTGTGCTTTTGAACTGGAGTTCATGGCTTAACCCTTTACCACACATTTCCGAATTTTAACGACCTTGAGGGAGAAACGGATTGAAAACATTGATGTAAAAGAAGAAACTCCTGGTAACCAACACTTTCTCCTTTTCGCGCATTGTTTGTTACTTTTTCAAAGACACATTTCATCATTTCAGCAACACCTTTTTTTTTGGTCTGCAAAAGAATTCAACATTGACAAGTCTTACATTATGTCGTGTGGTAAAGGGCAAATTATGTCGGTTTTGCATATTTTACTTTGATGTTTTGAAAGTTGTTCTCCGTGATACATTATATACCCCTATAGACCCACCTAGCCACAAAATTTTGGACTCAACCAAGTTTGAAGCGTTTGCAGATGACAAAATAAACGTGGCTCAGGTGATGTTTTCTGTCTTTGATAAGGTAAAAAAACCATTGTGGGAAAAGGAGAAATTGCTATTCACTCGGTATTTTCCCCTTTTTACACAATGATTTTTAAAAGCCTTTTTCGCAAGGGTCCTTAAAATTCGGGGATGTTAGGTAAAGAGTTATACTGAGCAAGTCTTCACATAATTATGGACGTGTAAAATCCATTTTATAGAGCAACCAACTGGATTATACATGTAAATAGTATGTCCTTGAACATGCAGAAAATTTAATAATATTGCAAAACATTTCGACTACGCAGGCTGACATGGGACGGTAATATTTGCAGATTCACTAAGCCCCCTTTTTCACAGTGCATGACCCATTTATATTTCTCAATACAGTAATTATAAAGCTCGGCAACAACATCATGTTTACCTGCACAGATAATCCTTGCGCTTTCGACGATTTTTTAAAAGTGGAAAAGCAGCAAATGGCTTGGAAAGAATTTTGTTTGCTGTGAGCTTGTTCTTTAATGAATCGCACGAAATCTGGGTAAAAAACTGTATGTTTAGTATTCGGTCAAATCTTAACTCGGCGATAAAAATCTAGCTTGGTCCCAATTGAAATCGCTTTTATCGACGAAAATAAAATGTAGCTCAAAAAATGGTTTCAGCCATGATCTGTGAAAAGGGGGTTTAATGCCTTTGTTAAAAAGTATCGATTCATGCCAGCCTGCGTAGGCTGATATGGGTCGAAACATCTTGCTATTTGTGAATTTTTATACGCCCGAAGGGTCATATTATGTTATGGCCCCGGTCGTCCGGTCGTCCGTCCGTCTATCCGTCCGTCCGTCCGTCCGTTAGCAATTTCTTGTGCGGCTATTTTTTCCTACAGTTTCCATTGGAATAACTTGAAACTTACAACAATGAATCTCTATGATGTCTAGTTGTGCATGTGACTCTTTACATTTGGATCTCTTTAGGCGTTCTAAGTTATCTGCCCTTAAATTCTGAAATAACCAATTTCTTGTGCGGCTATTCACTCCTAGTTTCTATCGGAATAACTTGAAACTTACCACAATGAATCTCTATGATGAGTAGTTGTGCATGTGACTCTTTACATTTAGATCTCTTTAGGCGTTCTAGAGTTATCTTCCCTTGATTTCCGAAATGGAAAAAATACTAATTTCTTCGGTGGCTTTCTTCTCATATGGATTTCAAACACAATAACTTGAAACTTACAACAATGTATTTCTTTGATGTCCATTGTCTTCACTTATAGAGTGGACTGCGCAGGTTGATCCGGGACGACGCTTTACGCAAATGTCCGAATGCCCCTTTTCGCGTGTTGCAAGCCATATTCTAACTCATCAAATGAAGGCGGAAACAGTAGTTCCCGCGCACTAGTTACCAAGGTAAAATGCGCGTGCCTCACAACCAGATGGAAATATGACGTAATTTAACTTATATTTCTCGCGCTTGACGTAATATTGTTATGCGTTGTTATGCAGAAGGGGTACACCACGGGGAATTACCGGAAAGAACTGTACTCGATTTTGATACAAGTCCCCCCAAAAAAGGGTTAGACACATGAAATAAATAGAATATTTGTTCTTTTCGGTGAAAGATCGAAATTTATTTCATCTCGTGAACATCATCGGTAATATTTCCACTCGTGGCTGCGCCACTCGTGAAAATATTACCGATGGTGTTTACTCGATGAAATAAATTTCGATCTTTCACCGAAAAAAACAAATATCCTCTATTTATTCAACATTATGCACGTTGAAATAAACGAACGGGCTAATTTATTGGCAGTATCTTTATACTCGTATTCGATTTTAAAATTTTACCAGACGTTCCCCTGTTTTGACGACCCTGAGGAAATGAGTTTCTTGCAACATTTTGGGAATAATTAACCCTTAGGTTGCTAAGCGCGACTCACTGACCTTTTGCGGACAGTGTAGATTAAGATCAGACTGCACAGAACGTGCAGTCTGATCTTGGATCTACACTGTCCGATGAGAACATACTATTCCCCAAAACAATACTTTGAAATAGCAATGTATAGGTTTTTACTATCGAATTGAAAATTTCATTTTAGTTATTTAGCAGGATAAGGGTTAAATATGGCTCAAATGATGCTTTTTTGTTGTTGTTGTTGTTGTTGTTGTTGTTGTTGAAAAAGATATCGGAAAAACAAAAAATCACACAAGGTTTTTCTACCCTTTGAACTACCTACCAAACGACAGTACCCCAGACTTGTTCAAAGTGAAAGACTTGGCGGACGACAAATTGAACGTTGCTCAAATGATGAAACTTGGCTCTGAAAGGTTAAACACATTGTGTAAAAAGGAGAAAATGCTTCTCCATTTCGCACAATGTTTTCATAAGACTTACCCGTCCGAGGCGTGAAAACTCGGGACTGTGTTGTAAAGAGTTTGGCCGAGCCCCGGTAGCACAGTCGGTAGCGTAAAGGACTGAAGAACAGCGGGTCGCTGGTTCGATCCCCGGCTTTGCAAATCTCTTTCCGAGGACTAATGATAGTCATTCCGATAGGATTCATTCCTCTCTCACCGCTGATCATTTGTTTCTACGATGGTTATTTCGGAAAGCCAGTGGCTTGGAAAGAATATTGTGCGGAGTACTGGTAAAAGGAACTTCAGGAAAGCAGATTGGTGAACTACCCCCCCCCCCCCGCGAAATAATGTTGAACACGGCGTTAAACACCATACAGTCAATCATACAATATAAAGAGTTGGAGGATCCCATCATTTAACTCTTTACCAAACAATCCCTGGTTTTCACGACCCTGGCAAAGAAGGCTTTTGAAAACCTCGTGGGAAAAGGAGAAAATGCTGGAAACCAGCATTTTCTCCTTTTCCCACAATGTTTTCTACCCTGCTGGAAACAAATTTCAATTTTTTGAGTTAAGTTTATTGTGTCGTCTGCAAGTGCTTTCAATTTGGACAAGTTTAAAATTTTGTCATTTGGTAAAGAGTTAAACCGTATTTTTTTTTTTTTCAGCATATACTTTAAATTTGGACAAGTCTGAAAATTTTGTCGTAAAGTAAAGAGTCAAACTGTCAATCATCAAAAAAGTTAGGTGCTTAAATAATGATAATGTTAAAGATCAATATCCGTTTAGGTGCACAGGCCTTGCAGTCTGGTCTCAGATCTACACTATCCAATACAATGCCGCGAGTTTAGGATGTGGAATATGCGTGTTTGTATTGCGTACCGGGTTTAAGGACGATAGTCAAATACAAATACATCTTACTGTAAATAGCCTACCGAACGGCAGAATTTTACGCTTTTCTAGAATGAAACGATTTTTAGACGATATAATTGGAGAGTTCATCAATATTGAGATTAAAAGCCAGACTGCCTCAGAAATTACTATCTAACCCCATTTTTCTTGCAAAATTGTTCTGATACAGAGTCTGTTTCGTCGTGGTTTTATAAATAAACCGAAATCAAAAACTGAAATAGGAAACAGACGTGGTTTGTTTTTGTCGGACGGATTTCAAAAAAAGATTTGTTATATTAATTTGATTACAAATGACCTCTCAAAAAATTGTAATTATTCACTTAGCAAAAGCCAACAAGCTATTTGAAAACATTGATGTTGACCTCTCCTGACCTCTTTTTTTAAAGAGGCCAACTTGTATATTCAACGTTGCTCAGCACATAAATGCTGTATCTCAAATGGTCTAAAGTTATTTTTAAGATCAGACTGCACAAAACGTAAAGTCTGATTTTTCGACCGTACGTTTTGTGCATTCTAATCTTAACGTTCAAATCCGCAGATACAACTAGAAAAATTGCTAACTATGAAATACATGAAGAGCCAGTGAATTATTGAAATCTATCCTGTTGATAACCGTTCATGTATATTTTTCATGGTATGGTTAACTTATAAAAAAAAGTATGAACATAAATGAGCCATGTTTTGGTAAAAGGGGGGGGGGGGTTCCTGTGTGGCAAAGTGTAGGACCCGTGACCTGGAGGTCCCGGGCTCGAGCCCCACCGGCTCCATCCAAAGGAGTGCACCTGGGCAAGACGTTCCAGAGCCCCAGCCTAGTGCTGGTAAAACCCAGGAAAACATGCATAAGCGGGGTGCCGCCGTGATATGACTGAAATAATGTTGAAAGCGGCGTAAAACACCATAAAAACAAACAATCTGGCAAAAGGGGGCTTAATATATCCCCGTAATGCATTTATACCAACCAAGCCATCACATAATCATGAATCCATAAGATTCATTTTTGTCTAACCAATGAAATCATGAGGTAGAGTGGTCCTTATACATACAGGAAATTGACCAATAGCGAAAAGTTTCGGCCCAGGTCAGCCTGAGCGGACTGCGCAGGCTGACCTTGGTCGATACTTTTCGCATGTGCCTTAAGCCTCCTTTTCACAGAGCATGGCTCAAAAAAGAGTGCTGTCGCGGCAATATGACTCATATAAAGTTGAAAACGGAGTAAACACGAATCATCCATCCATCCGTTCCAGTGCCCTGAGTTTGGTTTCACTTGGAGAAGGGAGAAAACTCTAAAAAGGATTATTATTAGTATTATACCAATTACGTCAAGAGGTTATTCCCCTTCTGTACTTTAACAATCATTTTTCGCTCCAGAAGAGACGTCTACCGTCTGGCTATGGATCTTTGATTTATTCTATCGTTTTCCATGGATCAGATAAGAAGGAGAAAAACAAAGTTATTTGAATTTGTTGAAGGTTTTAAGCACTCACTTTGGGTATCACATTCATTAGCCATTTGGCATACCTCGGGTGATGGGAACCATCAAATCCGTTCGATGTAGGTAAGGAATCGGCCGAGTTGTGACGAGTGATTCATTAGCACCACCCCCTGGTTACCAGCAGCTTCTTATTTTCCCAAACTATTTTCCAACTTTGAGCCTCTCCCCCTCCCCCCCCCCCCTCCCCCCCCTCAGGTATCGTTTAAATATAAGTTTATTGGTAATGGGCTAGGGATGAAGGGCTACACATATACTGAACCAAAAAAGAAACTTCCCCTGTGTTTAAGTGCAAATGCAATGTTATTAAAAAAAATCAAAACGTCAGATGACTACATATATTCGGGCGAACGATTATGTGTCCGATAAAACAAATTTTAACTCGATTAAAAGCATTTTGCAGAAGAAACCCGCTGAAAGCGATTTTCACGTGCATGCACGGACCAGTACAATTCGTGTATATTTTTTTAAACCTTTCAGTCTAATTTTATAGACTTTCATGTCAATAAGAAAAAGACGTTGAAAAAAATTAAATTCTTTTTAGTTTTCTTTATTTTTGATATGCCTAGAATTCCGCAAAATTTACGCGAACGTGCCATTGGCATGCTTAATGCTGGTATGACGATGAATGCTGTTGCTATGAATATTGGATGTTCTACTCGTGCTATTCGACACCTTAGGCAACGTTTTCAAGCAACAGGGCGAACTGAAGATCGACCACGTAGTGGACGTCCTCGCGTCACGACGCGCGGCCAAGACCGCTATATTCGGAACACCCACCTGCGCAATCGCTTCCCAACTGCCACAGCCACTGCTGCTAACACCCCTGGTACACATAACAACCGTATATCTGCCCAAACTGTGCGCAATCGCTTGCGCGAGGGTGGGCTACGTGCACGTCGTCCATACGTTGGTTGTGTTTTGACGCGACGTCACCGCGTAAATCGTGTTAATTGGGCACGTACACACCAGGGATCGTATATATAAGATCCCTGTACACACCAACGCTGGCTTAGACAACAATGGAATAGCGTTCTTTTCTCTGACGAGTCCAGGTTTTCCATTCATCGAGGTGATGGCAGGGTTCGAGTATACCGTAGGAGAAATGAACGTTATGCTGACTGTTGCGTACTTGAACGAGATCGTTTTGGGGGTGGGGGTTCTGTCTTGGTCTGGGCGGGCATTGCACATGGCTTTCGCACTAATCTCGTCGTTATCGAAGGGAATTTAAATGCCCAACGCTACCGAGATGAAATTCTTGCGAGGCACGTTATCCTACTGTTTCAAAATAATGCCAATATCACTCTTTTTCAGCATGATAATGCCACAAGCCATACTGCTAGGGACAATGTAAATTTCCTCAGGGCGAATAACATTGCATTTGTTAATGACTGGCCCGCCAAAAGCCCTGATCTGAATCCCATTGAACACCTTTGGGATAATTTGGACCAGCGTGTTAGACGTCGCCCTATTCCACCGAAAAACGTCATTCAGCTAAGACAAGCCTTAATTCAGGAATAGAACAACATTCCACAAGCCAAAATCAATACACTTATCAATTCTATGCGCCAACGATGCCAGGCAGTCCTTCATGCTGAAGGTGGTCATACCCGGTATTAATTTGTGATTTTGGTGAGCGACCCCTTCCGCATTTTAACTACCATTTCACTACTTTTGGATAAACCCTCAGCAATAATTTTTTTCACACAAAGTCGCAATAAAATACTCTTTCAATGCATATAAATCTAGTTTAATCCTGATTTTCATATTTGTGTATATCTGCACTTAAACACAGGGGAAGTTTCTTTTTTGGTTCAGTATATATGTTTACCCAGGGATCGTATACATTTGTATATATGATCCCTGGTTTACCAGACCATTCTGAACAGTTCTTAGACACACAGTCTCTGAACGCTTCTCGGGCCCTGCATGATTCGTCTCAGGTTCTAATCTCACTTGGAACACTGGGTTTATTTCGTCGGAGCGTCCTTGGGCAGGACACTTCAGACCCCTAGCTTAGTCCTGGTGAAACTCGGGACGTAATTGAAGGGTCTTACTAAATACCACAAAGACACTCTTAATACCACAAAAACGCACAAAGACACACAAAGACATCACAAAGAAGCACAAAGACACACAAAGATGTAAAAAGACACAGATGGAGATGGAATGGCAAACAGTGTAGGTCCTGATCAGACTGGGTTTGCACTTTTTGCTAATGTAATAATCATCCATCCTACTATGCCATCATATATAATGTCATTAATAACGATTCGATTAAACAGAAGTTTTATGGTGCCGACCTGATAAAAGGCATCAAATGACAACTTAGTACAAATCTTATAAATTATCAGAGATCATCTGATAAACAGGAGAATAAAAATGTCATGAAATGTTTTATTTACAGCGGAAAATCGAAACTGTACAGAAAAAACTTGATTATTTTTTGAACAAATTTTAATGATAATGTTTACATGAAAGACATTGGTTTGGTTCAGCCCCCATTTCTCTAAATGCAAGCGTAAATATATAAATCTATATGAGGCGCAAAAAGATTACTCTGCTGACACACAGGTGCAATACTTTCATTTTCCAAGCACCTTTTGGTCTCTTTGTGCATCTTTGTGGTGTCTTTGTGCGTCTTTGTAGTGTCTGTGCGTCTTTGTGGTGTCTTTGTGAGTCTTTGTGGTATTTAGAGTGTCTTTGTGGTATTTAGTAGCACCGTAAAACAATTGTTAATTTCTGGATGTTTGCATGCATCCTCATTCAGGCTACGATATAGGGACGTAAACATGCGCAGACAACGCTCCGATACGAGATCATGCTCAGTACTTTGATTTTGGTGTGCATGAAAAGTTACGTCCCTTGCAATTCGTCTTGGTGGCGCTGTTAATCAGGAACAAAAAAACTTCACTAGACTATTGAATTTCTGAAACTGTTGCTAAAGTTGAGAGTGGGTGACATCGATCTCGAAGACCGTTGAAAGAGACAATTAGTGGTAAGTATAGCAGTTTAAATTTGATTTGTAAAGCTGTCATGGTAGGTACGTGTTCCAAACTGAATGAAATTATAAAATTTTGTACGGTGTTATTCGCGTGATTTTCCTTAGCAGACGACAGTGAAGAAAAATGAGAAAAATGACAAAAAATAAAATGACAAGTAAGGCAAAGCATCTTTGTTAGCGACATTAACTCATTTGTATTTTGTTCAAATATTCCCTGCTTGTGCCATATTAGTCTAATAAGATGTCTATGACTAGATGATATAGCTACAAGCTTTATGGCCTTTTCTCATTTCTCCGTTCATTCTCATTTCTCCGTTCATGTACTAAAACGGAAGGAATAACAGCTCGTGACGTTTTGTTCCACCCGGATTCTATTCTACTCGACATCGGAAGTATTTTTCTATCGATCAAGACGCAAAAATGCGACAAAAGCAGGTAATTTTCACATTTTGAAAGAACATACTGCATTAGATACAATCAAAAACACATTTTCAATGCTTTTTCCACATTAAAAAAGCCAAAATCGGTTGTATTTACCCTATATTGTGACCTGTAGCAGAAGCGGATGACCTATTTCCCACTCGACAGAAGCTTGCATCAAGCGGGAGTCTAGAAACTGTCAAAAATACACTCCAGTTCGATAATTGCATTCTACGTGTTATTTTTGTCACTAATTAAAAAAGATACCGAGGGAAAACTGTTGTGTTGGTTTTGTATTTTCAATTTAGTGTCAGTAAGCATTAAATTAAGATAAGATGGGTCGTGATTCATTTATCTCAGTCTACATGACGAATTATTAATGACGAAATATTGAATATTATTAAGTTATTGATAATTTTGTAATGTAGGCTGAGCTAAATGAATCACGCTCAATCTCATATTGATACAAACTGAAGGTCAAATCTCGATGAGATGGAGGCCCAGTTTTTTAACTAAGCTTTCATTTGGTCTCAATCTAAATATGTCAAAAATGTAAGCTGCAATGATTGCAAATTAAAGGCAATTTATCATGTCTGATTTCAGACAAAACCAATGAAAAAATGCACTACTAAGCTAAGATATGACCAAAAGAATCTCGTCCTTGCTTATGAGGCTGTAAAACAAAAGGGGTGGAAGATTAGGACAGCTGCTAGCAGTTTCGGTGTTCCTGTTCAGACACTGCGAGATAGAATAACAGGAATTGTAGACCCGTACACCTTCAAACTAGGACATAGTACCGTCTTGTCCCACGAAGAGGAAGAAACTTTGGTGGCGCATGCAGAAGTTATGGCACAGCTGGGGTATGGGTTTTCAAACCGCCAGTTTCAGCATCTAGCGGGAGAACTAATGTATGACCTCGGGCGGAGAAGCGAGAGGAAGCTACCGAGCAACAACTGGCTGTATTCTTTCTTAAGGAGATGGAATCACCGACTAGCCTCTCTTTCACCAAGAAAACTTGATACGGCCAGAGCTAAGTCTGCAACACCAGAGGCTGTTGATAATTACTTCCGTAATTTGGAAAGTATTATGGAAAAATACGACCTGCATGAGAAGCCGCACCTCATCTATAATGTAGACGAGACTGGTCTTCAACCTGACCATCGCCCACCGAATGTCATCGCAACCCCTGGTAGTAAACCACAGTCAGTTACTTCACCGAGGTCCTCTACCGTTACATTGATAGGATGCGCTAACGCCCTTGGAAATTCGTTGCCTCCATTCTTTGTTTTCAAGGGAAAGCGATATAATGAAGAGCTGCTTAGTGGAGCTACGACAGGAACACAGGCAGTGATGTCAGACTCTGGATGGTCCAACGCTACGATATTTAAGGATTATCTGTCTAACCACTTTCTTCCCTACATCGGTGGTGGGGGTACCAGGGAAGATCCAATCCTTCTTCTTTTTGATGGACATGCCTCTCATACATCATCGATGTTAATAGAGTGGGCCAGGGAGAGACATGTCATACTATTCGCATTGCCAGCTCACACGTCACATGTCCTGCAGCCTCTTGATGTAGCGGTTTTTGGTCCCTTTAAGAATTACTTCTACCAAGAATGCGCCAACTTCATGCAGAGAAACATGGGCCAGGTAATTACCCGATATCAGATAGCTACGCTCGCATGCAAGTCTTACCTGAGAGCTATGAGTCCACCCAATATACAGGCAGCTTTTAGGAAGACGGGTATATATCCCTTCAGTAGGGACATAATATCTAAAGAAACCCTGTTTCCATGTGAGGCTTTTAGAGAAGATCGACCATTAGAAAAGACAGCTGCCATCAAGTCTGGAAAAGAGGCTGTGGAGGAATTTCTGAAACTTAAGATGGAACAATCACAGGATTCTGCTTCTGACAGCCACCAATGCAAATGTTGCAAGGGAAAGAAAGCGAGTGCCAAACCAAAGCCGAGTGGAAGAGCAATAACGGAAAACGAGTACATGGAGGAACTGACCCAATATGACGTGCAGCTTCAACAACCAAAGCAGACGAAGTCATCAAGTGTTAAACCTTCTACCAGCGGAATCAGTAAAGGGATAATCAATAGTTATCAACAGCTTTCACCATCCCAAAGTCTCGATGAAATTCCAGATACTGACGATGACAATGACATTCCATGTTGTGTGTGTGGCAAGTTTATCCCTCCGAATGTTGACGATATTCCAAGCAAAAAAGTCATCAACTGGGCAAAGTGCGACAGGTGCGACCATTGGGTTCATCTTCAGTTTTGTACAGACGTCAGAGTTGTACGGCGACAAAGCCAATTTTTATGTAAACACTGCGAGGAACTCACTGTTTAGACATTATCACACAACTCCCTCTTTATGAAGTTTCGAAGTCAATTGTTGATTTAATTTTTATACAAGTTGTTGTTGTTGGTGGTGACCATTTGTAATTTTCTCTTACATGCCTATATTTCTGCTGTTGTGCATTGTTTTACATTTTTTTAACATTTGTTCACGTTTCCTACACAAAAAAACAATAGTTATCAACTCTAGTGGCTTATGATCAGTTCAATACACATCATATATGAATGGGCTAGTCCGTCTGAACTGGAATGTAGAATATTCATCAGTCCTTAGCGACCGGCCTAACAACCAATCAAATGAACGGAGAAATGAGAAAGCGGCCATACTACCCAGATTGTCGAGGTAGGTTTAAATACGTCCTCGGATCGAACCTTTCGATGCAAGTTGTAGTGAATTTTGTCAGTTAAAAGTTTAATTCAGATGTTATATTTAATCATTACACGAAAATTTTGATTCGTTGACCGAAATTGTGTATTTGGTGAGCTTATTTCCGCTTAGGTGAACGGAGAAAGGAGAAAACAGTATACACGACAAAAGTTAGATTTGCTTACATTGACCGTATTTGCAGATATGGCTCAAATAACAGGGGCTTGTCTTTGAAACGTTAGAAAACATTGTGAGATAAGGAAAAGATGCTGGTTACTTACAGCATTTTTCTGTTTGCAAAATGTTGTCATAAATGTGTTCCAAACCTTTTTTTTTTGTCAGGATTCTTTAGTAAAGGGTTAGATCTAACATGTTTTATTGTTTTAGAGAAGAAACTATTTACTCTCCAGCGGAATCTGTTCTGGAATAAAATTTCAAATATTTATTTGTTTGTTGTCAGCCATAGAACACTGTTGATTCATTGAAATTCAACTGAATTCAATAGGAAAGGTTAATACAGAGCTGCTCTCAATTGAGACTTAGACTATTTTACCACAAGTTTTTCACATGCCAGTTTGATATGATCCCACTGTATATCTTGGTTCTTTTACTTATTACTTTAAAAGCTAATTTAGATCCAATGAAAAATAATATCACACAGTAAAGAATTACTTGAAAAACAGGTAAATTCTTCTGTTAAACTGCATAGAAAACTGAAGGGAAAGGAGCGGTTGCTGGTATCATTATTGTAAAAAAGCTGTGTGAGATGTAAGAGTCTGATCCAGAGCGCACGATTGCGAGAATCTCCTGAGTTTTTCATCATTCATGCACATTTTCAAAACCAGTGCATGACAGTCGCGCGCACAAAAAATATACTGACGGAAAAAAGTTTAGCAACAAATTTCAAAGTAACACTACTTTACAACAAGCAATTTTCAAAATCCAAACCTTGTACGCATAGTATGCATGTCGACTGAGCTTAGCCCCATAGCATTTTTATGTGCTATTGTCTGTCTATCCGTGATATTGGGTCGATTTATGAAAATCACGCTCTACACGTGCACAAGCCTAATGTCTGTACTTGTTTCAAACTGCTACATGTGGATAGACTGATCGTTTATCGAATTAAAAGAAAACGCTTAAAAAACTTCTGAAAATTGTTATGGGGCGCCGGCCTGGTATGACGTTAGATCAATGTCAGATGGCAATTGGTATGTTGATAGGTGGCTAGGTTGGTGTTACCGATCGCCAAAATTGCCATTGGCGATTAAATTTTACTACTGGCGACTACAATCACCAAAAGAAGTGATATTGGCAATTGTTAAAAATGCGATGAGATAAAATTGCCGACCGTGAACATCTGATCAGTTTTGTATATTGAACACCTCCTAAACTGTGAAATCGGCGCGCGTCAACTTGATTATCATATATACCGGGTACCCTAAGCTGATAACCCTTGTATCTCCCTTAATTATCCGATAGACGAAGATCCGATTTCCCATTGCCAGTTATCGGGTAGCTCGTTCTATAAATAGATTACATGAACAATCGCAACTTTTTGGACGCAATAGGGCTGAACGAATTAATGGAGTCGTTTGTCAAGTAAATTTGACAACATCGATCATAAATGTTTTTTTTCTGAAATACTTGACCTTTTAAGCTTTATGTGACTTTATTAGATTCTTTTCCAGAGCAACTTTTTTTTTTTCATAAAAAGTAATGGATGCTAGATCCATATTTCGCCAAATGAGAAATATTGTCGCCAGGTATTTTTTGGTGATCGGCAGTTTCAAGAAAGGCTAAGTGTGGAACGATATTTCTTGAATCATTTGAAAGACAAAACAAATACTGTCAGTACATGTATTTTGCGATGAATTTTAAAAATTGGATCATACATATCTCTTGCAATGCATGAAATTAATGGTTGGTCTGAAGAAAATCAAATAGCTGTTTAGCAGACGGCATATATGTGGACTCGTCCAGATTGAAAGAATTTGCAGACGACAATTAAATGTAGCTCATGAGGTGTTTGAATTATGCATTTGCTATGGTAGAAAACCTTGTGGGAAAAGGAGAAAATGCTATTTACCACCATTTTCACCTTTTCCTAGCATTTGCAATAGCCTTCTTTCTCAAGGTCGTTCAAACTGGGGATTAAGTGGTGAAGGGTTAGGCCTGATTCAAATATATACACATAGATCTATTGTTGACTTTATGAAACTTTTAATCATTCAACAGCCTACAAGCACAGGAATTTGTGGCCGACTTTTGACGTTTCAATACTGGACTCTCTATTGTATATAATTGTAGTCTACCATCAGAAATATTTAAAAGAACTCAAAGATTTTTAGATCTACAAATTATATCAGTGATGCAAAGCTGTAGATCTAGCTTTAGATTAATCATACATGACTTAATGTTATGAAATACTATACTAAGAAAATGACACAATCAAAGACTGAGTCAAAGTGATTAGGTACATTGACTGAACCCGGGTTTTGACCAACAAAAATTTTGGCTACTAAAAATTTTTGGCTGGCGCCAACCTAGCGTGGTATAAGTGCAAGTAACGTTGCACGGCATTTCGGTGTTCACAGAAGCACAATAAGCGGTCTTCGGGCAAGACACCAGCAAACCGGACATGTTGCAGACAGGCCACGTTCGGGGAGGCCAAGGAAGACTTCGCCACATGCAGACAATTGCATTATCACTTTATCAAGACATAACCGCTTTTGGTCCAGTAGCAAAATCGTTAGTCATGTGCGAAATGCGACTGATACAAAAATTTCGTCTAGAACAGTACGTAATCGTCTGCAACAAAATTCTTCATCCTGTGCTTATCCCGTTTTTACGCAATGGTCATGCACGTATGCTGCAACAGGACAATGCCCGCCCTCATACTGCACACCAAACTTGGTTGTTTTTACAGTGACATGGTGTTCGTACACTTGCATGGCCTGCCAAATCCCCCGATCTCTCGCCTATTGAGCATCTGCTGGATCACCTGGGACGGCAAGTACAAAAACGTCACAACGTCAATAACGTCCAAGACCTCGAACAGATTTTACGCAGAGAGTGGGAAAGAATCCCTTTGCACATTGTAAGAACCCTCATCGCTAGCATGAGGCATAGGTGCACTGCTGTCATTACCCAAAGGGGAGGTCACACACGATATTGACTCTGACATTTCCTTCTGCTACTGACGTCAATTTACGTCTCGGAGTAACCTCATTTTCAAATTGGCTTGATTGGATTTCACATCCCCTTGCCAATTAAAGAGTAAATGATTGACTGGCGGCAGGTTTTTTCCTCTGTAAACCCCCTATAGTTGCTCAATTCCTAAAAATATCGTGTGTTGCTAAACTTTTTTCCCTCAGTATAATTTGGCAATAAGTGTTTGATAACTTGTTAAAGCTCGAACGTTGATGTAAAAATTACTTTCACAACCGGCACAACTGCATCGGATCATTCTTATGAATCAAGAGTGACTACCCTTTCTTACCTCACAGACTTTGTTTTTCAAAAAAAAAAAAGAAAAGTCCACCAATTTTTGTTCTTCTTGATTTAAATATATCGATTACAGGTCTTCAACACTTATTTATCAAAATAAATATGACTGAAGTACTGCCTTTCCATTCAAACACATACCAAAGCTGCCAGGATGAATTCATTTCGATATTTATATTATTTATATTTTGATACTACTCTATATGTAAAGAAATCAGTAATTCAATGTGTTTGTCCATCTTAGAAAACAGAACTGTCGTTATCGTCTGCTACTTGTTTGGGTTTACATGCAAAAAAATATCAACTTCCAGGAATCAGTATAAATCAAAACTATATTATTAATGCTCTCCAAAACAGAATGGCAGACAAACCATCAAACCATTAAAACGCAGATAAAAAACAGAAAAGACTTGCAGACTTCCTTGCTGTCCTTACCGCAAGTAAACCCCCCCCCACACAAAAAAAAAAGAAATGTCAAGAAATGCAACAAATATTCAGGTCTCATCCAATTAAGAGGAGTCACAGGGAAAGGGAAGGGTCCTAAACCTAAAACGTGAATTTTAGTAGCTTCAAATAGGCATTAACAACAAAGACCCTCAAGATTTCTGTATGACCTCAAAAAATTATGAATAGGGGTCACAAATGGCCCATAAAAATTAGAAGCTGGCAGAAATACTGGAACTGGTGATTTTCATTTAAATCTTGTAACACACAAAGTTGGATGACATCACATCTTTAACATGGTATTTCAGCTTGTAACCCTTAGGCAAAAATAAATACCTGTGTTTCACGTGACCCTTGGAAAAAAGAAAAGGGTTTTGTCGGTCAGAAAAAACTGTTTTTCTTCCTTTTTTATGCAAATTGTTTTAATATCAAAGAATTCCAACTATTTCTTCTCCATTATATAGAGTGTTCTCATTAGGATTTTGACAGTTGGATTCCAGAAAACCAACTCAGGAAAAAGTTGGATTCCAGCCTGAAGAAGTTGAATTCCCATACAGTGAAGATGAATTTTCATACACAAGTAATCAACATCTAAAAACATCTAAAAACTGTAAATTTAGATTTGTGCATCATGGAGACATAATGTCTAAGGAGCAAGTCTACATTTACATAAGAAATTAGTTGCAAAGACTTTGTTTAAAATAGTGCAAAGGATTTAAGAAATTTAATAGCTTCTCTCTTCTCTTTTATTTAGATTATGTAAATAATTCAACATGATAATGCGTATTTTAAATATTCATGATAATAATAGCAAAAATTCTGGGTCCATCTTCACAAACATTTGTAAATTCGAGTCTTATTCCACTTTAATTGGCAATTTGAATTGAATTTTGAATTGTTTGTCCATATGGATGTCAGCCTTTTCCTTGACAATATTTTAGACCTGTCCAAATTTAAAGCTTGCATAAATTTGCAGATGACATGATAAAGATGGTTTGAAAAATATATTTTGGCTTTCAAAAGGTGGGAAAAGAAGAAAATGCTTCTTTACCCACTATATTGTCTAAAGCTAAATCTTTCTCAAGGTTTTTAAATTTTTGGATAATGAATTATTAGGTAAAGGGTTAACAAGTTAAGGCATTTATAAACAAATTCTAGACATGCTTATTTAGGGTTATCAACATGTTATTATCAGATCTCTACCTGCATTGGTCGTTTGTTTTTGTTTACACGCTGTTACAACATTAACCCTTCCGATATAAAAAGTCTACATCCAGTCGCATTATGATAGACAGATGTGATTGGTACCCGAACCGATAGAACCTGATACCCAGTCTAGTTTCAGTTTATAATATCCGGTTATCAGAATGTCAGACTCGAGACAGACGACCATCAAATTTTTTTCTAAAAACTCTGATCCAGTCAAACAGAAGTCAGTTGGAGATAATACTGGTAAAGAATGAAAAATATTTTGAAATAATGATCATTTGCTAATAATAACATTGCAAGAAAACTTTTTCAAACATAAATCAATATTTTGTAGCGTTAGCAGACGACTCTTACTCTGACTGTCGTCTCGTCACGACAGATTACTTTTGATTTCAACACCCATGTTTGGCAAATAATGCCATAAAGATCTACAATTTCCATTAAAATTTAAATGCCCGAAATGTTCTTACAGGGTAAATTCGTATTATGACCTACACTGTAAGAAACTTTGTGAGAGAAGAAATCGCTTAATTTGGGCAATTTCTCCGTTTCCAAAAATGGTTTCCAAAAAGAATTTTCTGTATCTGTAGAAACCGAAATTTGTTTTGGAAATGTTACAGTTTAAGTTTGACCCATGGTTTTGAAAAATGACCCCTCAAATTCCTGCTAGATGGGTCATGTGGCCCACAGGCAGTGAAAACAATCTGAAGCTTTGAGAGTACCTATTGATACTAATCATGGAGGAACCATTTGCAATAAGTGAGACTAGTGGTAAAAAACAAAATCTTTTGTCACAATGTTTTCAACTTATAATTAAGTACTAAATAAAAATCAAATGAAATACTGAATAAAAATCAAATGGAAATTTTTATCTCTCTCATTCCTTCGTATTATGAAAAATTAATTTTAGAGCCTATAAGAAGTGCCCTGGCTTTGCTTCAAATCTAAGCTAGCTTGTCACAAATGCTATTTACTTCAATTTGATGACCAGGGCAACATGGAACTATGAGATAATTCTAGACAAGTCCAAATTGAAAGCAATTGCAGATGAATTACATTAACTCAAAAATGGAAGGGTAGAAAACATTGTGGGAAAAGGAGAAATTGCTTGTTACCAGCATTTTATCATTTTTAGCTCCACTGGCCGAAGGCCAGCGGGCTTATGTCATAGCCCGGTGTCCGTCGTGCCTCCGTCAGTCCGTGTGTGTGTGTGAGTGCATCCGTCCGTCCGTGGTTGCGTTAACTTTTATTTCAAACATCTTCTCTGAAACTACCCATTCAAATTTGATGAAACTTCACAGAAATGATTCAGCCATGTTCCTCATCAGAATTTTTTTTAAAGAATTTGATTCCTTTAAAAACTCTGGTTGCCATGGCAACAAAACTGAAAAAAATTGAAAATCTTTGAAAATCTTCTTGTCTGAAAGCATAAGGCCTAGGGCTACCAAATTTGGCATGTAGCTTTATCTAGTGAACCTCTACCAAGTTCCTTCAAATAATAGCCCTGGGGTCAAAATTGGCCCCACCCCATGGGTCACAAGTTTTATATGGACTTTTATAGGGAAAACTTTAAAATCCTTCTGGTACCTAGCCATAGGGCGTAGGGCTACCAAATTTGGCATGTATCTTTATCAAGTGGGTGTCTACCAAGAGTGCCCAAATTATAGCCCTGGGGTCAAATTTGGCCCGGCCCCGGGGGTCACAAGTTTTATATGGGCTTATATAGGGAAAACCTCAAAAATCTTTTAGTACCTAGCCATAAGGCCTAGGGTTACCAAATTTGGCATGTAGCTAAATCTAGTGGATGTCTACCAAGGGTGCCCAAATTATAGCCCTGGGGTCAAATTTGGCCCCGTCCCGGGGGTCACAAGTTTTACATGGGCTTATATTGGGAAAACTTTAAAAATCTACTTGTACCTAGCCATAAGGCCTAGGACTACCAAATTTTGCATGTAGCTTTATCTAGTGGGCCTCTACGAAGAGGGCCCAAATGATAGTCTTGGGGTCAAGTTTGCCTCCACACCAAGGATCACAAGTTTTACATGGGCTTTTGTGGTGAAAACTTGATAAATCCTCTTGTTACTAACCATAATAATACCTAGGCCTACTAAATTTAGCCCTGTCCCATGATTCTCATGTTTTACAGGGCCTTTTATTGAAGAAACTTTGAAAATCTGTTTATAACCACACATTCGAGACCTGTATTATTTGTATGGGGCTTTATCTTGTGGACCTCCACCAGGATTCAAGTAATTATAGCTTTGTGGTCAAAAATGGCTTTGCCCGGGGGTCATAACTTTCTCGTAGGATTTTATAGAAAAAATTTTGTACGTCTTCAAGTTTGAAACAAATTGGCCAAGTATTGTAATGTTTGGCTTGTAGTGTTACTACTTATTAGCCAGTGGAGCGATACAGGGCCATCATGGCCCTCTTGTTCCACAATGTTTTCAAAAGCCTTATCTCTAAGGGTCGTTAAAAGTTGGGAGATTGTGGTAAAGGGTTAAGCAAAATTATGAAGTTGTTTACGCTCACTTTTCATATACACACTTGCTCACTTTTGTCTTATTCACTTGCTTGGAATCTTCTGACTGCTGGACGGCCTCTCCTCTTTCACTCTTACACACTGGAGAGACCTTACGTTCTTGCTCCAGGTCAACGTTACTGCTCCTGTCAATTGAATGTTCCTGCTCCAGGTAAAAACATGGCTGCAGGGTTGCATCTAGAGTGTGGGATTGACGAAATCCCGCATCAAAATAAAAGATCCCGCAAAAACGAAATTTGTTTGCGCACCAAATCCCGCACTAAAACGAATTAGCCCGCAAAAATTGCATGATCGTGCGCACCATAATCGGGGAAAAAGAGAGAAAAAACAACTTGGGGGCAATAAAATGTAACAAAATTTGCATGGTCACTCAAATAATCATTGGAAACTTAAAACCATAAACTAAATCGTAGACTGTCGGGTTATTTTGATCATATCAGTAGACGCTTGTCATCTGTGTTACTGTATCCAGACGAAAAGCCTCACTGCAGGGCCCATGCTGTTGATCACCGAATGCAACAATTTAGGAAAAATGTGTCCAAAAATGGCAAATCTGCTGGCAAAAAGTGATGTCTTAAGGCTACAAAATTCTTGAAAGAAAATAAGTGAGTTAAGTATGACAGACCACACGTCACCGTTTATCACAACCTAACAAGCTGGCGTGTAATGAAAAGCGAGATGATGATGTCAGTCCACTGATCTAGGATGAAATGACATCTTTTGAAGTGACCTGCAACCCTTATTGGCAAATTCTTGCAATATCATATGGAAATACTTTAAAAAAAATTAATTGACATGAAAAAAGATCGATGCAAAAAACCGCGAAAACCCATGACACAACAAAATGTCTAATTGACATCGTCTGATCAGAGGCACTTCAGACTGTCTTTTCAGCTTTGCTAGTGAATTTAAACAGTAAATTTACATAAATATCAGATGAAACAATAGATGGAAGCTAAAATCTCAGTCTAACACTGACTGAGGTAAAAATTTCGTTGAATTTATGAAATGAAAATGTTGAACAACGTAGAATAGATAGGGTAGGATGAGGGGTTAGTCTACTTGTCTTACAGTGATTGTAGTGTAACAAGTGTTAAAGAAGAAGTTACAAGACATTCATTTTAACAAAGAAGACTAGAATATAATAACCCTTTAATGGATATAATCATTATTATTTTTCCAAAGACAAAAACAAATAGTACATTAACCCTTTACCACAATATCGGAACCGCCATGAAATTTGTCCCCCCTCTTTACACTTGAAAGGGGGGACGTGCCCCCCTTTTTCTAAAGATGATGGGGGCCAGCCCCCCTATTTGAAAATTTCTAGATGCAACCCTGTGGCTGCGCCCTAAAATTTTGCTAGGTAAGCACCAAAACATACTTCTTTGACAATCAGATGAATAGATATGCAGTAGAGTTGTCGCACGGAATGTCTGGGATGTCAGTGCATATTTCTGTGTTGTTCTTTTGGTGGTTGGTTGGTTGTTGAAGATGTTTAATCCGACAAACTTCCGTCAGCGACTATGATTTCTGAATAATCAACACGTGGAAGTCAGCAAAAAGCTTTGTTAAACATACAAACACGATATTCTGAAATTTATGCTCTGCCAAGTGATTCATATATGCTTTATTCACCAGTTCTAAGCAAAAGAAATACACGATGTTCATTATAGAGCGACTTTCTGTCAATTTTTATAGGCAACACTCCATGCTCAATAAAACGATCCAGCTTCTGAGTTTAAACAGAGTACGATATTATAAGCGATTATCTCGGAGTTTAATCAAACAATTTGTCTTTTTTGATCAATATGTGTAACTGTCTGTCTGTCCGTCTTTCGGTCTTTCTGTCAGTCAGGTTTCTCGTCCTGATTATTGATGCTTTTGAAATGAAATGTCATTATATACATGGAAGAACTTGATGACGGACAGTATCATGCACAAGATCCATAACTATCATAACTATCATGCACTAGATCCATAACTATTATAACTATCAACTTCGATATCGTCATCACAAGACTCCTCTTGGTTAATGTAAATTAATAATAATGATCATCAACGAACAACCAACCGTATGCCTTGTCAGCTGCACACCTAAAAGCATCTAGTTGTATCTAATACTAAGATATGTAAAGATCTTTTCACACCTTTGCAAAACAGTAGACCCTATTTAAACCTTAAAGTAGCTAACAAATGACGAATGACGAATTTGTTTCAAATTAACAAGCCTTTTTTTTTTTTGTGTGTGTGTGAAATACACTATAGTTATATAGATGCATAGTTTTTTATTTTTTGCATGAAAACAGATCCAGTAAATCCTCAAATCTTTTGGCACCAGAAAACGACATAGGCAAATAATGCAGTCCTGGATCAACCGCTTCCGAAGCTTGCGGTGCCTGATCTTGACATTTCGCAATATGCGTGTAGTGTTACTATGCATAGATAAGGGAAAAAAGAACGAATTAATGTGATTATCTATGGCAGATTTTTTAAAAGTATTTCCATATTTTCATACTGAAAGAAATCATGTTGCAGACGACTTTTTTTCGTACACCCAAAGAGTTAATACTTCGT
The DNA here is from genome assembly GCA_946811185.2 of Hippopus hippopus. Classification (NCBI taxonomy): domain Eukaryota; kingdom Metazoa; phylum Mollusca; class Bivalvia; order Cardiida; family Cardiidae; genus Hippopus; species Hippopus hippopus. Next base: position 18,699,639 of record OX328102.1, read on the forward strand.
ACATTTAAAACGCTCACTTATGTTTGTATCATACATGTTTCATTTTCCGACAAAATTTGAATTTAAGGTATTACCATCCTAACGCTTCTAGTGCAACATGGAATAAAATTTCATATTAGTTGATAAATAAGGATTTATATTGATATTATAACATTTTTGCACATTTCTAACTGACCAGATATTCCTTTGATGTCTATCTTGAAATTATTTGTTGATACTTTTGTTAGTTTCCTGAAAAGGGAGGTAATTATTATCTCCCTTTGTAATGAGAATATAGTGGTTTTAGATTTATAAATGATAATTCTAAGAAGGAAAAAAAGGAAAAAGTGGCTTGGTTAAAGTAGTACAATAATACTCATTTTTAATTACAGCTAATTTTGTAGGATGATATTATAGTGAAAATAGCTGTTTTCCATTAGGATGGTACTACCTTAATATTTGAATGAAATATGTATTCAGCATTGACCACTTTCATAAGAAAAAAAAAAACCTCACAAACTGTGTATATAAAATTGTTACAAACAACTTAGGATCATTACTTTCTGAAACAAATTGAGAAGACAAAGGCCTATCAGACAAATCTGCCCCACCCTCTCTCCCTCTCTCTCTTCATTCCGCTCGCTCTCTCTCTCCCCATTTTTTTGACGATGAGTGTCTGATTCTGCCAGCTTAATAAAATTGGGGAGAGAAACGGAGAACCGCAGATCGCCTGAATACATGCTCAGTAAAATCAGGCCTATTAATAAAAAAAAAGAAAGGTTCTGTAGTATTGTACTGCCATTCAAGTATTTATTAAACTACACATTTGAACCAATCTACCGATCTATATCAACAGGTATCAAGCTGCAGAAATCAGTTTGAAATATAACTGAACTGAAAGATACTTATCTCATTGATAGAATACAATGTGAGAAAAGGAAAAAAAATAAAGCCCAAATGTTTTGCTTAGTATTCTACATCAGTTTATTTAAATTAGGAAATATTGGTAAAGGGTTAAAACATACAGGTTTTACAGTAGGATGTGTAAAATATGTTCACTAACCACAACACCATATAAGGATGGCAATGTAATCTTAGAGATGTGACTAGGCCACAGTGTTGAAGACTGCACCTGTTCTTTTGGGGTGTATTGTATTTTTGTAGAATTCACTATTTAGCCTGAAACTAATGCCTGAACCGATGTCTATAGATGTTCAGCTGATTTGGTATATATAGTTGGTCATTCATAATGATAATTATTCCTATTATCAACGATGGCGAACCTATGACTGACCACAATAATTAAAATAGAATCTTGACCAAAATGACAAAATTGTTTACTGTAACACGAAGACTTATGCTTATTGTGTTTCAGCTCAGGAGCTGGATCGTCGTATTGAATTTAGGAGCATGTTACGTTGTAATGCAAAAGTGGCAAAATATCGCTTTATAATTGCAATTTATTTTTCTTTCAGTTTATAGTTGTGAGGAATAGTCATTATATAGGTCACCTGACACGGCACACATTTCAGAATATCGAGTGTATATGTTTTACAAAGGTTTCTGGAGACTCCAAGTATTGATTTTCCAGAAATCGTAGTTGCCGACAGAAGTTTGTTGGATTAAACGTCTTCAACAAACGATTAACCACCAAAAGAACTACAGATTAACGTGCACTGACATCCCAGACATTCCGAGGGACAACCTTCAACTGCACATCTATTCATTAACATGTAAAAAAAATATGATTTTGTACTTACCTTGCAAAATCTTATGGGCGCAGCCATGTTTTTACCTGGAGCGGGTATGTTCAATTGACAGGAGCAGTAACGTTGACCTGGAGCAAGAACGTAAGGTCTCTCCAGTGTGTCTTATGAGCTTGGTGATTGTACGCTCGTTCTCAGTAATAGGGAACATTTTAGAAAGAACTATGTTGCAGCCCTCTACATTGAGTATTAATAGTAATTATGTGGTAATGACTAACAATAATGCAGCAGGAAGGGTAGTCTGTTAAATATAAACACTTACAATCCGTTTCCTACTGAAATGCTGCATGAGGTTCTAGTTCAAAGACACAAAATGATGCCTACGTTACCTATCGCAGATTTGCTATTTCTGGGGGTAAATTCATTACTAGATGTGTTGCAAATACGGACACTATAATTCTTAAGTTCGTCAACAATATCAGGATGTATTATTTAGCAGATCCATATTGATGAAAAATAGCACATAGAGCTAGTATTAGGCAAGCGGTTTAAAATCACAATCGATTATCGCTTTATAATGGGAAGAGCAAACTAACTAGCTATCGGTTGTACAATCGGTTTCTCTGTTTAACTGAGAATGCCTTTTTGCTTTAAATACTGTGACAATTTGTGTACATGATATTAAGTTTATAAAGATATTACATTTTGTACTTTAAAAATCAAAGGAAATACATTACTGTTAAACTCTTTGCCTTATTTAATACCATTTATTTTGGTCCTTAAATTTAAATTTCCAAATTTCCAAACCAGTTAAAAATCATTCAGGCATATTTCAGGCATTGGCAGACGACAACAGCCCCCTCCCCCGTTTGTTGTAGATCTATATTTTCATTTCATAAAACAACCATTTTTTTTTTTCCTCTCATAAACAGATTTTTAGCTTCCACTTATTATTTTATTCAGAGATTTGTGTAAATTCTTTTTTTGAATTCATTTTTTAAGATGAGAAGATAGTTTGGAGTGCCTCTGATTGGACAATGCCACGCTGATCATTGTAGTGTCATGGGTTTTCACGGTTTTTATTGGCGATCTATTTTTCATGTCAGTTAATTTTCGGGGTAATATTACCACATGATTTGACATCATTTTGAATAGCAGGTAACTTTAAAATCTGTCACTTTACACAAGATAAGAGGATTAACACCTTTATTACGTTTTCATAAATGACTCGCCAGCTTGATTATTATGTGCGTGTCCTTCGCATTTGATACTGATCATGTTTAGCCCATATTTCTGCTGGATGCATGCGAGCTAGGTTGTATGAAGCTTCAGACGATAATTACATGTGTCAGATTGACATTTAGGCAGATATTTTTTAGCGTCAACGACGGGTCATTTCAAATTTCCGAGCGTCAAAAGTCAAAACCTGGGGTCAGGGATCAAATGAGAAGCTTGCCGAGTTGTCAAGTTTTGTCAAGACAACCATGGACAAAAATTTTTTGCACATTTTTCAGGCCAGTTTTCGTGTTTGTTATCCACCATGTTGAATCCAAGAGTGTGATTAATATTAGTCTCAAAACCAAGCCCTAAAAACCGGTATACACGTTTCGGGACCGAGCGAGTTCCGAGTATAGTTGATCATTGGCCCACCACTACATAGAGCACCAGTGCATTTATGATCTGTCGCCAGATTCAGCATGCCTATGTTACGCTGCCAGAAATCTTAATCTATATTATGTAATAGATAATCAGATATTCTTTTTTCACTGCCTAAACATCTGTGGACACATACTTTGATGATATATCTATTTTTAACCATTTCCTTTGAGTATGTTTCATTGCCTGGTGCCTACTTGTATCAAGGAGAATGGTTATAAAAATTAGCGATATCTATGTTACATACCATATAGCATTTATCGGCTTACACATTCACATGTTTTATGCAGTACTTTCTACCCCTCATATCTAGGCCACAATTGCGTCAAATAAATTTTGAACAAACACTACGACCTATAAATAAACATATATAATGAAAATACCTATGTTACTGATACCTACGTTACCATTACGTTACCAAAAGAGTAGGTGTGAAATGTCCAGCCACTTCTGACATCATTTTTATCCATGACATCATTCGATTTGTAGTAGCCATTGGCAAAAACAGCGTAGTGGCTAATGTTGGATGTGTAATATGTATTTTGTATGAAGTGAATTGTTTTTGTACCTGTTGCTTAATCACAGGGGCAAGACACTTAGATTTATTCTATTAATCTTATAGGTATCCAGTATGGTACTATTTGAACAATTTTGTATTGTTAAATGTTTTTGAAGTTGTCCATTTCGCCATCATTAGAATGTGACATGGCCTCTGAAATATGCATACCTACGTTACTGGTAGGTAATGTAAGTACTGACAAATTTTACTTCACAGTGTAATTTCAGATTTAGTTAATTGTCTTTTTTCCATATTTCAGGTGAAAGTAGGGTGTCTGGTTTATCACATGAGCCTATATATTTGATAAATCACATATAACTTAAATAGGATTTGTGAAGATGTTAGATATGAAATGTCTCTTAGAACTAAGCACAGAGTTTTAGTTTTTTTTTGATAGAAGAAATCTTTGTTGCTAATCTGCCGATTTGTTGATTGTGTGAACTTTTGGAAAAAAGTCATTTTTCGCAGTATTGGTATCACCATCGAAGACCCGGTAAAAAATATGAACTAAACTAAATTAGTAAGAGCTGAAATCTTTACAAGACTATTGAGGATTTAACAAAGCAAAGCCCAGCAATGAATATCTACAAAACAAAGGGGGTTAGGAAAAACTTTAGTCAAGCAACTAGAAACGCAAAGATAGAAATGAGAAAATATAATTGGTGGACTTGTGTTTGAAAGTAAGAACTGGTAAGAGACTATAAATAATTTTTGTTCTAAATTCAAATGATGTGTTAGAAAAGAAGCTTAGACAAAGGCGAAGTAATTTTAGAGAATCAAGAGTGGATACTCTTAAGATGATAGAGCCACCTGAACAAGAGCATAAAATAGTAGGAAGCAAAGCATACCATGAAAATGACCAGCTAAATTTGACTCGCGGGACAAAAAAAAAAAAAAGAACCATCCCTAGATACTATACCTATGTTACCGTCATAACCCTTTCGGCATACCTTGGGTGATGGGAGCCATCAAATCCCTCGGCTGTATCTGGTGGATTGATATGCACCGAAACAGTTCATTTCACTGCCAGAAATACGCAGGTTTACCGTTCTGAAAATTGTAAGGCTCCTCTTAAAAAAGGAAACTTGAGTCTCAGTTTTCTATCGAAATCTTTCTAACTATATTTCAGTTGACAAACAGTTCGTACATTCATTTTTGAACGAGGTTTATCAATTCCGATTGAAGTTTTCACCGACAGATAGATGTGAATAACTTCATCGAGGATTTTATGTCGTTGCTAAACGACCTACAGTGGCGCGGCCATGTATAGGATCATGTGATTGGCAGTTCAAATGGAAACGACCGTTATACGGACGAGGTTAGATGTAGGTACGGAATCGGCCGAGTTGTGACAAGTGCGTCGTAACTATGTTTTACAATAACTGTATGTTGGAAATCAATTGCTAGTACCCAAAGATATAAGATCATTAATTTTGTTTCTATGTGAAAAACTTCATCATGTACAATTTACATAATACAACATCAAAATTACTACCATAAATACTCGACTATAAGACACATTTTTTTCACTAGAACTTTGAGCTTGAAGTAGGGGAGTGTCTTATAAGCACATGATCAAAGGACTGTGAAATTTCATCTGGAGAACTTACTTACCTGCAGATCAACATGAAGAGATACAACCATGCCCCCTAACGAGTCACGCTGATGTAAAGCTATAAGTGACTCAGTAATAGTTGTTGTCACCCTTTGTGTGAAGAAATAAAAGTTTAGAACAGAGTTTTCATGTTTTACTGGTTAGTTTAGCTTAAAATTTATTCCAGACTGATCGCTTATTCCTCCTATTGTTGTTTAAGTCAGTTTATATACTGCCCACGAGTTGACTGTAGTACATATAAAAGTATGGTCTATTGATTTACCCTTTCGACAATTCTAAAATTCAAAGATGAATCAATACTTTTTACGAAATCAAATGCTTTCTAACTCATAATTTTTGGCATTGTGACGACTTATAATGACATAATGAGACAAGTAACCTAACTGAGGTAAATATTTCCACAGTGCAATTCAGATCTAAATAGAAATTTTGATTTATCAGTTGATCATCGAGGTAAGGAGGTAAAGGGTTGTGATTGCAGTCCTGTTTTACAACACAGTAAACAAGTGTTTTTAGCTCATCTGAGCACAATGCGCTCAAGGTGAGCTATTGTGATCGCCCTTTGTCAGGCATCTGTCGTCCGACAACAATTTCTTTAAACGTCTTCTTCTCCTAAACCACTGGGCCAATCTTGATGAAACTTGGCAGGGATGTTCCTTGGGTAAAGCTCTACCAAAGTTGTTCAAAGAATTGAATTCCACTAGTAACTCTGGTTGCCATGGCAACAAAAAGGAAAAAAATGCAAAATCTTTGAAAATCTTCTCCTCTTAAACTAGAAGGCATAGAGCTTTGATATCTAGTATGTAGCATCTCCTAGTGGACCTCTATCAAGTTTGTTCATATGATGCCCCTGGGGTCAAAACTGGCCCTGCCCCGGGAGTCACAAGTTTGACCATAGGAACAAAGAAGGAAAACTTTAAAATTCTTCTTCTCTGAAACTGGAAGGCATAGAGCTTTGATATTTGGTATGTAGCATCTCCTAGTGGACCTCTACCAAGTTTGTTCATTTGATGCCCCTGGGGTCAAAACTGGCCCCGCCCTGGGGGTCACAAGTTCTAACATAGGAACAAAAAAGGGAAAACTTCAAAATTCTTCTTCTTTGAAACTGGAAGGCCCAGAGCTTTCATATTTGGTATGTAGCATCTCCTAGTAGGCCTCTACCAAGTTTGTTCATTTGATGCCCCTGGGGTCAAAACTGGCCCCGCCCCGGGGGTCACAAGTTCGAACATAGGAAAAAAGAAGGAAAACTTTAAAATTCTTCTTCTGTGAAACTGGTAGGCATAGAGCTTTGATATTTTGTATGTAGCATCTCCTAGTGGACCTCTACCAAGTTTGTTCATACGCTGCCCCTGGGGTCAAAACTGGCCCTGCCCCGAAGCTCACAAATTAGAACAAAGGAACAAAAAAGGAAAACTTTAAAATTCTTCTTCTCTAAAACTGGAAGGTGTAGAGCTTTGATATTTGGTATGTAGCATCTTCTAGTGGACCTCTACCAAGTTTATTCATATGATGCCCCTGGGGTCAAAACTGGCCCCGTCCCAGGGGTCACAAGTTTGAACATAGGAACAAAAAAGGGAAAACTTTAAAATTCTTCTTCTGTGAAACTGGAAGGCGTAGAGCTTTGATATTTGGTATGTAGTGAACCTGTTCTAAGTTTGTTAGCCCACCTGAGCACAATATGTTCAGTGAGTTCAAAATTGGGTCACCTGGGGTCATAAACTAGGTCACTAGGTCAAATTAAAGAAATACTTTGTGGGCACACTAGAAGCTACATTTATTGCTCAAATGACCTGAAGTTTGGTCAGAATGTTTGTCTTGCTGAAATCTCGGATGAGTTCGGATTTTGGTCATCTGGGATCATAAACTAGGTCACTAGGTCAAATTAAAGAAATACCTTTAGGGCACTCTAGAGGCCACATTTCTTGCTCAATTGACTTGAAAATTGGTCAGAATGTTTGTCTTGATAAAATCTCACAAGAATCTGAATTTGGGTCAACTAGGATCATAAACTAGGTCACTAGGTCAAATTGAAGAGGCCACATTTATTGTTCAATTGATTTGAAAATTGGTTAAAATGTTTCTCATGATAAAATCTAAGATAGATGAGTTCAAAATTTGGTCATCTGGGGTCATAATCTAGGTTACTAGGTCAAATTAAAGAAATACCTTAAGGGCACTCTAGAGGCCTCATTTATTGCCCAATTGACTTTAAAATTGGTCAGAATGTTTGTCTTGATGAAATCTCGGATGAGTTTGGATTTGGGTCACCTGGGATCATAAACTAGGTCACTAGGTCAAATTAAAGAAATACCTCTAGGGCACTCTAGAGGCCACATTTATTGCTCAATTAACTTGATAATTGGTCAGAATGCTTGTCTTGATAAAATCTCACATGAATCTGAGTTTGGGTCAACTCAGGTCATAAACTAGGTCACTAGGTCAAATTAAAGAAATACCGTTAGGGCACTTGAGAGGCCACATTTTTGTCTCAATTGACTTGAAAATTGGTCAGAATATATGTCTTGATCAAATCTTACATGAATCTGAGTTTGGGTCAACTCGGGTCATAAACTAGGTCACTAGGTCAAATTAAAGAAATACCTTTAGGGCACTCTAGAGGCCACATATATTGTTCAATTGATTTGAAAATTGGTTTAAATGTTTCTCTTGATAAAATCTAAGATGAGTTCAAAATTGGGTCACCCGGGGTCATAATCTAGGTCACTAGGTCAAATTAAAGAAATACCTTGTGGGCACTCTAGAGGCCTCATTTATTGCTCAATTGACTTGAAAATTGGTCAGAATGTTTGTTTTGATGAAATCTCGGATTAGTTTGGATTTGGGTCACCTGGGATCATAAACTAGGTCACTAGGTTGAATTAAAGAAATACCTTTAGGGCACTCTAGAGGCCACATTTATTTCTCAGTTAACTTGAAAACTGTTCAGAATGTTTGTCTTGATAAATATTTTGATGAGTTCTAAATTGGGTCATGTATGGTGATAAAGTAGGTCACTAGGTCAACTTACGGAAATTTCTTGTGGATGCTCTAGATGCCACATTTTAAGCTCAATTGACCTGACAATTGGTCAGAAAATGAATTTTGCACGTGGAGTGAAATTTCGTCTATTGACTCGGGTGAGCGATCCAGGGCCATCATGGCCCTCTTGTTAGGAGATTTACAGCTAGATGTCAAACTTTTACAGCTTGAACTGCCCCTGCCAGCCATCGATAAATTAGTGCAGATTACACCAGACTTTAGTTAACTCTTTACCAAACGATGAAATTTTAGACTGGTCCAGATTGAAAGCATTTGCAGACGACAAAATTAATGGGACTCAAAAATTAAAACTTGTTCTGGGAGGGTAGAAAAAATTGTAGGAAAAGGGGGCAATGCTGGTTACTAAATTTTCTCCTTTTTCCACAATGTTATCAAAAGGCTTCTTTCTCACAGTCATGAACACCCGGGATTGTTTGGTAAAGAGTTAACACAGCTCTTAAATTACGAGGAGGATTGCCGATTATATAATTTAGATTTAAATTAGCAAGTATTAATTCTCTATTGTGATAACTCATTATTTATGGCTAAAAAGTATCCTCACCATATAGATATTTAACCCCTTACCAAATAATTCGTGGTATTAACAACCTGAAAGAAAGACTTTTAAAAACATTGTGAAAAACAGCAAAAATGCTGGTGAAACAAATTTCAATTTTTGAATCCGGTACTTATTTAGTTTTCAAATCCTTTGAATTTGGACAAGTCCAAAATTTTTTCGTTGGGTAAAGACTTAGTCCTTTGATTAAACTCTTCCTGTCGGCAAGGTAAACTTTGGATACCCATTGATAACTAACAGCATGAGCAAACCGTCAAAGGCCTGATTTTCCCTGATGGTATTATTTCAACAAAAAATGTGAGTGGTTTGGTCTATGCCTTACACTTTTTCAAGTTGCTTTTATTCCATTTTAAAAAGAAATTAGACTTGAATCAAGTTATGATCAGCTAAGATAAGGAGATTTATTTTTTGAATGATGCAACTTTGGTGATAGGTCGTAATATCTGTGTGGCATATTTCCAGCTGAATAATCACAATTTTAGCATTTCTATGGTCAGTGTGAAGTCTACATGCATCTTATAGGAGGTCATCAATGAAATCCCTGATTTACAAAGTTGTGGCAGCATCTTTTAAGCGAAGGCGCCTTATAGTGGAGCATATACGGTAACTTTCAGCTCCTAGGATAATAAACATTCACTCTGAAAGTAAATGTCAAATTTCGCATCACATTGAAATATAGAATTCCCTATTTTCAGGTTGAGAAATATCATATCATATTATTGTCTAGTCTTGTCATTTCGGTTTGGTATGCATACTGCTTATTTGTTCTGGACATTTATTTGACCACTTGGGTCTTTGTACAAGTACTTTAGACATTATCCATATAATCTGATGCTTACATTACCATTTCTACAAGTTAAATGATCTGCTTGTAGACTCGAAATTGATAATATTTTATTTCCATGTTCTATTTTATTGCATTTGTTCTGATTCCTGGTTTACAAAAAATGTTAAGGGATCTCTTCTAAAGCCTTGGTCACACCGAGCTAACGGATGAGTAACGGATAAAAAATCATTTTATCCGTTCGTGTCCGTTCGTATCCGTTTTATGTCCGTTTCTTATCCAGTGAATCCGCTACTTGTCTGGCGATGTCCGGTGATGTCCGTTCAGTCCAGTAGGAAGTTTTGAGCATGTTCAAAACTTTCCACCGGACAAAACGGACGGAGACATGCAAATGATAGACTTTGGATGCATCTGACAATTTATACCCTCGGCATGTCACGTGACCGGTACGTTCCTCGTACGTTGGTGTTCGGTACATTTCCGTTCATCGTACGTTTTGTCCGGTTCTCATGCGTTGCACTTCCGTTTTATCCGGTACAAGTCCCTTACTTGTACGGTGATATCCGTTAATAGACCGTTTATTATCCTGTACATATCCGTTAAACGTGCGTTTTTTTCCGTTACATGTGCGGTACTCGTGCGGTCATTGTGTGGCTTCCTCGCTCCACACACCGATCGCGTGAGCCTCGAGCGGCAGAGGAGATGAAGTTTGTCTCCGGATAACCAAATTCTGCATGTTTTTGTCCGTTTCCCCCCCCGTTACATATCCGTTAGCCGGTCTGACCAAGCCTTAAAGACCACCATTAACAATTCAACGGAATGTGAGGCTTACAATCTCTGCATTTTAATGAAAACTACTTTCGAACATTGTTTTTGATGATTGTTTTTGATGACTATTATTGGTCTGTGAGGGCAAATACAAGTACTTTAGAATTATCCAAAGATCGATGAAAATAATTTTGAAACTATTTTGGTAATTTATGAAAAGTTGAATACCTCAAAAGACATTTGTTTGATTCTTTAATTGAAGACAAATTTAACACACTCCGACAGTAATGTAGAAATCAGTTCGTTTGTACCATGTCATGTCTGTTTTGTATGATTTGGTTCAGGATGTTTTGATGCAGCGCTAAATTGAGCTCAGATAATAGCTTCATAAGATGCGAATATCAGAAATCTGCTTTTCTCATGTTGATTTTTGACCAGATCTGACATCCAAAGCGTTCCTTATTACTGAGCATGAGAGTGTATCATGCTTCAAGCAAGCTCTTCCTTTAGTTTTGATCTTGTTGTGTACACTGAACCCTGAGTCTTTCACACGTGAAAGTGGTGAGTGGTGAAGTCAACACATTACAGATAACATAGCAAAATCGGGGAACATGTCCTTGTAGTTTTTCATAATGACACTGCAGGCTTCTTGTAGGGAACAATTCAGTGATTGCAAAACAAGCTGGTAGTTGTCTTCTTTTGCTCTGTTTAGATCCAGCACTATTTTCTTGTCCATACAGGTCAGTTAGCTGTCTTCATCACCATATTCTTCAAGGCCATTTATATTCTTAGGTATTTTAGCTGGTTTGAGGACTTTGTTCAAGAATTGGATGTTTTTCATAGTTTTCATCAAATCTGGAACTAATGTTATCAATCAGTTTTTCAAGATTATCAGTTGAGTTGTTTTGAAACTGCATTCTTACCTGTTGTCTGTCTGTCAGTTTCACTTCTAGGTAGATGCTTTTGTATTTCCTGGGTCATCATATATTTTTGTCAGTTGTGGTCGATTTCTTGTCTTAAATAAGTTGAGCTTTTTCAAAGTGGTTTCTACCATTTGATTGACTGTGCAAATGTCTATTAGGTCTGGTTGGAATATCTTGGAAAGTTTGGCCACCACTGAGAGAACGCCATTCAAGAAACCAGTAGGAAGAACAAGAGTCACACATTTAACTTTATTGAAAAGTCCTTTGGCTTCACCATGCCCCTTCGCAGCCTCATGTTCAAATGTGTTGTAAAGTGCTGGGAAGCAACTTGCCCTTACTGCTCCATGGAGGCTTAACCATGTGAAATTAGTAGGCTCTTTCAGGGCATGATACTCCACATTTCCATCATTGACTAAAGCCATCATAGATCTTAGCTCAGTATATCTGTCAGCTGAGTTGGAAAAGTACCTGTAGATGTTCTTCAATGAGTGCTGATACTCTGTGAACAAGGGGATGTCTCTACATGCTTGTCCTGCTGCAAGGGCTAACTTGTGAGCTAATTGAGTGAATCTGCATCATTAGGGTGTTGTGATCTCATCGAAGTCTAGCACCTACACCATTTTGCTGGCCAGTCATTACAGCTGCTCAATCACTGGCAAGAGACATGAGCTTGGACATGGATATTCCCTTTTTTACAAACAATTTCACAATTTTGCTTACAGTGGTTTCGGCCTTCCCATCAACAACACTTATACAATCAACAAAATGCATGGTAGATTGGTTATCATTAAAACTCTAATATACACATTCAGTTTCTTATGAACAGTCACCTTGCTGCTCTCATCAATTATCAAACCGTTGAATTCAGAGTCCCTTATACTATGATCCACCTTTTGATTTGATTTCTTCAATTGTGCACAGTTTTGAGGTATCTTGAGGACAATCGTTCTTTAACTAAAGTGCTAGTAGTCAGGAATATTGGTTCAGGGCCTTCTTTGGTAATGTAATACATAGTATCCTTCATTTCTCCAACAAAACCCCATACCTTTTGTAATCAGTAGAATTGTTCACTCAGACAGTTATAATGAGCACAAACAATATAGGTTAGTTAATATTAAGGGTTTTTTGGTTGAGAGTTTAATTCTTTCCTAGAGGCGTAATTCAATTCTAGGAACAAGTAACCCATTACTACAGGACAAAATTTAAGACTGGCTCAAATGGAAAGCACTTGTCTTGCAGACAACAAATACAATATGACCTAACTGCTACAGTTTACATCAAGAAGAATCCAAAACATTGTGGAAAAAGGAGAAAATGCTGGTTACCAGTATTTTCTTTTTTTTCCACTAAGTTTTTAAACAGCTTCCTATCTTAGGGGCATTCAAACTCGGGATGGTGAGGGCAAAAGTTTAAACAATTTGCTAATAACTAAATTATAATTAAATAGTTGGATTTTGTGAACATTGTCAGTTGTTAGGAGAGTAGAAAAATGCTGGCTACCAGGGTTATCTTCTTTTCCAAAATGTTTTCAAAAAGTAAAATGTTAAGTTGGTAACATGTAGACTCAGGTGAGTATGCACAGAAGAATTCAAGAAAGACCAGAGAAAGACAGACAGAATGGTAAAAGAACATGGGAGGAAGAATAGCAAATTATTAGAGATCTACTTCGACGACTTGGTTTTCTCTGTTTTGCTTGTCTAACTTCAGCTGCTAGTTTGTGGTCTTTGGTCATCTCGTGTTTTGAGAATGTTGATGCTTGGAGATTTGGCATACCTGTAGCCCCATGGTGTTCTTTTTGTTTTTCTTTACACCAGGTACAAGTAGCTCTTAACTGGCCCTCAGCATCCAATTCCTGGAGCCAAGGAAAAGTCATGTCCAAGTTTGACAACCACTTGTTTTCTAGCTTTATGGTCAATTTTTTTTTTGATTTTGCACTTGTCTGATCACTAGGCTAATCTAGAGCCTTTTTATGCCAGATATTTCTCCATTTTGAAATTTGTTTGCAGATAATGTCACACATATGCACAATATGTGACAGATAATCCAATAATGGTGAAAAGAGATATGATTGTGAAACATTGTTCTTAATTAAATAATTGTTTTTACTCGAAAGATCAATTAAAAAATTCATCATAAAGTTTAAAGGTTGTGGACAATACTCAATTATCTAGTACCATTGCTTCCCATGGATCACATCATTAGATGTTAACTGCCTTTCTTTAACCCTTTCCCAAACAATCCCTGGTTTTCACGACCCTGAAAAAGAAGGCTTTTGAAAACATCATGGGAAAAGGAGAAAATGCTGGTAACCAGCATTTTCTCCTATTCTCACAATGCTTTCTACCCCTCAAGAACAAATTTCAATTTTTGAGTCACATTTACTTTGTCGTCTGCAAATGCTTTCAATTTGGACCAGTCTAAAATTTTGTCGTTTGGTAAAGAGTTAATAGAGTTTATAGATCAATTATCCTGGTAAATATGTAATCCATTGATTGATGCATAATTTGCTAATGTCAAACAGTATGGCGGGCAGCTAGGGCATTGGCTACTTGTCATCCAGTGTAACGGGTACTGGGCAAGTGATAGAGAATGACACATTCGGATTGGTTGTTAGTCTCCCAGAAAGCCATGCCAATCTCTTCGAATACATGACTTCAGTGATTATGTGTATATTGGAATTATTGCCTCGTAAAACAACACTTCGTAAACTATCACTTGATAAACAAATCAAGCTAAGCAGCTGGTTTTGGGCGCATGCCCTGAAAAAAAAAGTTGTCATCTGGGCCCGTGCTCATAAAACTTGAGTCCATGCTCAACTGAGTTTATGCTCAAACTTTAAAGTCTTATTTATGCTTGAGACAGTATGGAAATCTGAAATGAAGACTTTGATTTGATAGGCAAAAACAATGCAAAGCTCTAAAGCTCAGAAAGTAGTCCATAAAGTTTCTCACGGAACATTTATATAACTTTGAAATTTCATGCTCAGCTGAGTTCAGCACGAAAAGAGTTTTATAAGCACTGACCCTGGTGGCCTCCTTTGTTAGGATTTTTCGTCCTCCACTGGGAAAGGTTGTCGTTTGAGACGATGGTATTGGTGTTTCCGAGAACTTTGTATAAATATATCATGTATAACAACTGCAAAACAACCAAAAATTATAAAGTCAATTCTGCCAGAGCAAAAAGCATTAGATATCTTTACAAAATCCATGTGATGTCTAGAAATTTATATCTTGTCTTCTTTCTTTTGTCTGGTTATTTTGACTGCAGTGTACCTCCCAGGTGGTGGATAGTACAACAGCTTAATACTGCACATGGGCAAAGTATTAGAATAGGATTCAAGCTTGTAAATGCCCTGAATTGGGGACTTTTTTTTTTCACACTGATTGAGAGAATGGAGGGTTGCATCATCTGAAAGATGGGTTGGCCTAAAATATGCATTGGAAATTTTTGGTGAAATGGACAAAAGGGAAATGGTCTGATGAAATGGAAATTGTCATGGTCTAAAATTGATGGTGGAGTGAAAAATTTCCAAAGTTTTTTTAGCCCTACTGTCTGAAAGAAATCGGTGGCTTTCACAGTATTTATCAAATGGAACAAAACCGCTTGGCATGAAGCACACAGTCTGAAATTGGCAAAAATCAAAAGAGAAAACTTATCAGTCTGTTGCCAATGGGTAGGTTTGGTCGGGTCACCTGAAAAACAGGTATTTTTTTTCTTTGGCCTTACCAATATTGTGTATGTTTTATTGCTACTGAATACCAGCCAAATGTGAGAAAAAAAAAGTTAAAAAATGATTAGCTGTCTTGGGTAATAAAAATTGTTACCTCCATTTCATATTTCTAAATAGTATTCCTTCTCAAAAACTGTAGCGATCTACTTCTTTCTGCTGTAATTACTACCGAACTACCAGAATTTGGTCACACCATGTTTGCTCAAGGGCTGATGGCATGTATTTTTTCTATGCATCAGAAAATGATCAGAAATTATTTTTTATGAAGGCAAATATTGTATAATTCACGTTCTTGCCTTAATTCTTAATTTCATCATGTTATTTCTTTATCATCATGGAATACAGACATTCGAGGCTACATATGTGCTCTTATTAAATACATGTACTATGTTATCGAGACTGCGACACTGTACTAGTTACCATTGTTTGTTGTTGATGCAACCTTGTTTCAATAATGAATCCAACTCTTAATATTTTATGGGACTAGCTGCATCGTTACCAAGTTGCAAATTTCCAATCTCTGGACATCTCTGAAGGTTCGAGTTGATTAAAAAGTTAACTGAATTTTAAAGTTGCTATTTGCTCTTAGCAGTAAACACACATAGACATGTATGCTTTTTATCATACATGGTACTAACAGTAGCTTGTAGGCTAGACTTGTCTGTTTTGTATCAAGTCAGTGTTTCCCCCAGAGGGCATTTCTTGCTTTTTTTGACGCAGTGATTTCTTTGCTGACGCACTTAAATTTGCTGTGTGTTTTTCTGATGCAACCAAAAATATCATTTCAATCTAAACAATAATTCATAATTTACACCATGACTTTGAACCAAAAAACTAGGGCACAAAAGAAGGTTTACATGTAAAGATTGAAGATTTTGTTGGCCATGGTTATTGACATCGAGAGTTTATATTACGGTGTCTGCAACCAATTTTACTGATAATTACTATTAAATATCTGCCTGTTCTGCACAAAAAAGGGTTGAAGAACACATAACTGCTACCAACTGGCTTGTTTCTGATGCATTCTTACATTTGAAGCTCTGTTTAGTTATGATTGACCATGTACGGAATAACTATAGGATAAACCATTGGGAGGTCAATTTGTCATGGATTTTGACCATTTATCCATGTTTTAAATGTGTACGGTCTGTGTATTCTAGACTTTTTCCAAAACAGAATAGCAGATGAAACAAAAAAAAAAAAAATCAGAAAAGACTCACAGACTTCCTTGTTGTCCCTTCCACAACTAAATTCCCTGAAAATAGGAAATCATCAAATGTAACAAGTATCTGGGACTTGTCAGACTAAGAAGAATGGTTCAAGATCAGTCTGTGGAGTCACAGAGAAAGGGAAAGGTCCCCAAATGTGAATCTCAGTAGCTTCAAATAGGCATTTAAAACTATGACCCTCAAGATTCCAGCAATTTTCTGCCTTTCCTGCAAGGCCAAATTCCGAATGTCCGAAGAAATTAGACTTGAAGTTTTGATGCGTCCAGATTTTTTGCAAATATGTCCACAAATTCATGCTGATGTCTAGAGGTCAGAAGTTATGAGTCACAAAAATCAAAGATTTTAACCAGTCACACTAAAATACGCCACAGCTGTAATTTATGCAACAGGTACGCCAGGGGAGAAAATGATATGTCACAACACATTTATACCTATTAATTAGGGTTCATGTTTACGCTGTAAACATGTATCTTTACGCAATGGAATTGATTTGGGATGAAACGTTAACATCCACAATGTTGCGTCCATAGGACAAAACGAAAAATCAATACCAATTTACAAATGAGGGTTGTTTTGACTAAAAATGTTTCCATGCTTGCAAAAGGTCACCACAAGACCAAATATTACTAATTTTTTGAAAGCCAGCTTCTAAAAATAGATTCAGGTATTCGATTAGCAACCTTTAATCCAAGTTATTCCGATATTCACTGCATAGCAACCACATCTATTGCAGTCCAATATGGCTACCTGGAAAAGAGAGAAAAAAAAAAGAAATGCTCCCTCTTTTCAAGAATCCTGACTGAAAGAGCCTAAATTTAAGCCATGGCTGGTAAAAAAAACAACATCAAAAAGCAATATTATTATGAAATGTTTGTTTTGCCTACGTAGACATCAGAGCAAAAAACTTTTTTACTAATGGATGCACAGACTTTCAAAGATCGATGCTAACTAGGAACGCTTCCTCCGACAGACATTGCTGTGCAATTGAAATAAGAAAATCCAAAGGATTGTTACTGAAATCTTGTCAGTTAAGATCTGGAACTTGTGGTTAAAAATGATATTGCCTTATTTACTTATCCAGACCTAATGGAACTATTGAATGGTGAATTTCATTACGTGAAAAAAATTATTCAAAAATAGTAGTTTGGTTCAAACAGCAGGCATATACAAAATTTTAAGATAGAATAGTTTTCAATAGTAATGCAACAAGGTTAAAAGTAGTTATATTTTTATTTAGATATCTTCTTACATGTATAAGATATATAGCCTGCATAAATTAAAAGAAGTAAAAAAAACTATTCAGTTTTTGTTCTTTTCCCATCTCCAAATTGAAAATACCCTGGGACTCAATGATCACTAGATGGGACTCAGTTTTCTGATGGGCACTGAGTCCATGGGACTTAGTGAAAAAATAAAAAAAATGCCAATGCTGTATTTATACCTCAGGGGGCTTTTTTACCTGGTTCTGAACAGGGAATACTTCAGTGGATGTACTCCATTTGTTACAAATGGTGTATGTTGGCTTGAGCAGATTTCAAACTTGTGATATTTACCATTATTAAAATCCACATTTAAAAATTCCTTGAATTCACAAAAACACATTTGCAGATATTTACCATTATGAAAATACATAATAAGCAATTTCTTGAATTCACAAAAATATATTTGCAGTTGATACCACCTCATCATCATGCACTCATCAAGTTTTCAGCTAGCTGGCAAAACTAAAAGAATATGCTTGCCATTAACCGGCTGGAATTGGTATACATGCACATCAGATTGCAAATCCAGTAAACCTGTTTGGCCTTGGCCGAGCTGATGCTATATTTAGTTCAGAACTTTATGTACAATGCGGGAACCAGATTTCAACTTGGTTCCTGCAATGCAGTAAACAAATGCAATGCAGTAAACATGACAAGTCTAGGATACAAACAACAGATTGAAAGATATAAGTGGCTCAAAAGGTTTGTTAACAAACTGAAAATGAAAGTAGAATCATTTTTCAACGATCTGTATTTTACAAACCTGTTGGACTTGTGATTCAGGAATTTTTACAAGCCAAAGAGAAAATGTACTTCTGTAATGTCTCTAAATAATATAGCTTCCTCTTTAATTAATGCTCCCCCAGCTTTTTTCTGTCCAAAAATGGGCTTACGAGACAGCTAATCCATTGATAAATTCTAAATATATCAGCTAGAAAAAAACTATAAGAATTGACACAATCCTAGTTCACAAATTGATGTCATGAACAGTCCTGACTATCAGAATATACATACACTTCCTATAAGGCTATAAAATTCCAGGAATACAAAATTTGTCAACTAACTTGGAAAAACTTTACAAAATAGAAAGTATTGGAAAACTGTACTATATAAATCATGAAGGCTATTCAATATCCAAATGAATGACGATCAGCGGTAAAATTGATATTCTGCATTAATACATGGGTTTCCGAAATGGTAATCGCATCACAGTCGGCACTGACTAAAGCCCGATCCATGTAAATTTTATTGTTGTCCTTGGAAAATTCCATGTTGTTATACCTCTATTAATCTTCTCCATTCTATAAAATGTAAGGCACCCGGGGTCATTAAACAGAGACAATATGGTATTTTTTTGCTGTTAGACTAGTGCGTATTCGACCACTATTGCTTGGTATAGTGCGTCATGGAGATGCATTAAACTGCCTTTTCTCAGAGCACTGCACATATTCAATGTTAGAACCAATTTATTGGGTAGAACACAGTGCAGGATAAAGTCAGACTATGGATGTGCAGGCATATCAGGTTTTAGCTGAATAGGTCTTTTGTTGCATATTTAAAAAAAAAAAGTTAATACCAACTATAAGGAGGAGTAAAAAATTTGTCTCTCTGTCAAAGAGTTAGAACAGTGTATTTTGTATTGTATTGAGTCCATGTCTTATTTTTTTGTAAAGATTGATGACGTACATGTATATTATTGCTTACAATGGTTTTGTAGGTAATATTTGTCATTTTGGTGCATGCTTAGTTGATCCATCATTTCCCATTACAACTCAGATGCTTACCTTAACATAACCTCCTTTCATATCAAAGTTTTTAGCTCCACTGGCCAAAGGCCAGCGGGCTTATGTCATGGCCCATTGTCTGTAGTGCGTCCGTACGTGCGTTAACTTTTATTTCAAACATCTTCTTCTCTGAAACTACCCATCCAATTTTGATGAAACTTCACAGAAATGATCCTGCCATGGTCCTCTTCAGAATTTCTCGAAAGAATTTGATTCCTTCAAAAACTCTGGTTGCCATGGCAACAAAACTTAAAAATACTGGAAATCTTTAAAAATCTTCTTGTCTGAAACCATAAGGCCTAGGGCTACCAAATTTTGCATGTAGCTTTATCTAGTGGGCCTCTATCAAGTTTCTTCAAATTATAGCAGCGGGGTCAAATTTGACCCCGCCCTGGGGGTCACAAGTTTTACATGGGCTTATATAGAGAAAACTTCAGAAATCTTCCTGTACCTAGCCATGAGGCCTAGGGTTACCAAATTTTGCATGTTGCTTTATACAGTTGGCTTCTACCAAGAGTGCCCAAATTATAGCCCTTAGGTCAAATTTGACCCCACCCTGGGGGTCGAAAGTTTTACATGGGCTTATATAGGGAAAACTTTAGAAATCTCCTTGTACCTGGCCATAAGGCCTAGGGCTACCAAATTTTGCATGTGACTTTATCTAGTGGGCCTCTACCAAGAGTGCCCAAATTATAGCCCTAGGGTCAAAATTGGCCCTGCCCCGGGGGGTCACAAGTTTTACATGGGCTTACAGAGAGAGAACTTAAGAAATCTCCCTGTACTTAATCATAAAGCCTAGGGCTACCAAATTTCGCATGTAGCTTTATCTAGTGGGCCTTCACCAAGAGTGCATAAATTATAGCCCTAGGGTAGAATTTGATTCATCCCCAGGGGTCAGATGTTTTACATGGGCTTATGTAGTGAAATTTTTAGAAATCTTTTTGTTACTAACCATAAGAACTAGGGCTACCAATTTTAGTCCTGTCTCAGGGTCTTATGTTCAAAACCAATTGGCCAAGTATTGTAATGTTTGCCTTGTAGGGATTTTACGTATTAGCCAGTGGAGCGATACAGGGCCATCATGGCCCTCTTGTTTTATCATCCTTGAGAACAAAACAATTAAAAGAAATATACTTATTCATTTCTCTCTGAAATATGCCAAGAATCAGATTTATTGGTTAAAGAGCAAAGGAAAAATTGAAAGAAAAAATTTTCTGGTGTTTACTCTGTACTAGATTACAAGTTCAGACATGTTCATATTGAAAGCATTTGCAGACCTGTGACAAATGAGGTCAAAATGATGGGAAAGGCTTCGAGATAGTCACTTTAAACAATGTGGAGAATAGGAGAAAATGCTGATAACACATTTACATCATTTTCCAACAATGTTTCATGAAAGCTTTCTTCCTTTGTTAAAACATAGGATTGTCTGATAAAAAGTAAAAGGATGACTGATAAAGTATAGTACAATGAAGAGGACCAAGGTACAACAACAAAATGGTTGTATTCAGAACAAAATATTAGACATTGTAGATCAAGACTCTGATCTTTAGCTACACTGCTGAAGCAACTTTAAGTTGTACTTGCCAACAAAGATGTAAAATAAAGCTTGTGTCACACATTAACAGTGTGTAAAGATGCTCTCTCACTATTGTGTATCGGCTTGCGTATGTACGGCGTATCGCGATAAGAAAGGAACGCCGTGACAATGCTGCAGTAACGTCAACTTACGTAGCTAATACTCTTTGGTACATGGCACGATCTCCTTGTACGCGGAGGTGCTACTTTTTTTTAAGTCCGCACTTAAAAATATGTAGCACAAATGTAGCAGCTCTGATACGCCATGCTTACGTCACACATACGCCGTAAAAGCGAAAACAACGCAGCAGTGACGCCGCAGGAATGTAGCTTGAACACTTATTACATCACGTGAACGTATTGGTTAAGATGAAAGGTTTGACTTCTTCTGAATGAATGACAGCAACGAAGTGAGCAGAGCCGTTTTCCGTCGGTGACCGCCGTATTTACACAATGTCAAGGCTGCACATAAGAAAGGAATGTCACGCTAACAAAGCGGTTACGCCGCGCTTACGCCTCAGTACGCCGTACTTCACGTCCCTTGAAATCCATACGAACACAGACACGCCACAGAAACACCACACAAACGTCGAACATACGCCATGTCTTTAATTTTGAACAAAATATGCCTCAGTTCTTGGCGATTGACCAGCGTAAACAAATTTTGTTGCATACGCAGGGTTCAATTTAGGCTGCGTTTTTGCGCCAATGGCGCGATTTTAAAGTCCTTGGCCCATTTTTGAAACTCCAGTGCGCCGGATCGGCGCAAAATCCAATGCATCGGCGCTTTTCCGATTCCGTTGTGTGCCGCCATTAACTTTTTTTTTAGTATAGTTTTTAGCGAGTCAGTGTTAGAAGACGCTTTCCGCAGTATTTAAATTTCACTGCAAAGCGTCGCAGCAACACGGAGAGCGTTACTGGTATTCGGATATTCACTTATTCACGGCACGTGAACGAACGCGATGGAAACCAGCTTTTGAAAACATGTCGGCAACGCAAACACAGAAACGAATCGCACTCGTCACAACTCGGCCGATTCCGTACCTACTTCGGATTTGATGGCTCCCATCACCCGAGGTATGCCGAATGAAATGAATCGGTGATTTCTTTTCTGGCGGAAATTCCGCCAAACAAGCGAAAACGCAGCAATCGGGTAAAACTGATGGTGAAAAACAATCAGCTGTTGCAAAAGCTGTGAAATCGTATGCAAAAAACTGAGTGGCTACAAAAGCCTCAATTTCACTGGCTTCGTTACGACGATGCAAAAAAATTGTAATACAAGTTACTTGTATAATACAGCAATCATTTAAAACAAATTATTTTTAGTGTTGTTACATAATTTGACCTCTTAACAACTCAATCACTATCCCCATACACAGTTAAGCAGTAAATTATCTGGATTTACTTCCTTTATATGGTAGGTCAGTAATAATTGAGCTTTTAAAATGCCAAGATCCTGGTTATTTGGTTGTTAAAAAGTGCTGGCCCATCTCAAAATACTGGTGGCCCCTTTTTAAAATATTGATGGGCCACTGGCCCATTCTGACAAAGTTCTAGATTGAACCCTGATACGCCGCTGATACGCAATAGTGAGAGAGTAGCATTAGATTGCGTGAAAATAGTTGGTTGACCATTGTTATTCTAGAGTATGTCACAATCATGTCACTGTATCTTAATTATTCTCTTAACCCATTACCAGATAATCCAGAGTTTCAATGACCTTAAAGAAGACTTAGACTTTTGAAAACATTGTGGAAATAGGAAAAAGTGCTGGTTACCAGCATTTTCTCCTTTTCCCACTATGTTCCCTACCCTTGAGTCACATTTATTTTGTCATCTGTAAATTCTTTCAATTTGGACGTTTACAAAATTTTGTCATTTTGTAAAATGTTCATACACCTGATATTACTCATATTTTTACGTTCTATGTACATCATTTCTTCACTTTCATATTTTATCTTGTATGATTCATGATCTTGGATTTAAATGAATTAATAATTCTACAGAAGGTCACTTTAGTTGCTAGTATTTGAGAATACAAGATCAGTCTGTTTGAAAATTTCATCTGGATACTACATACAGTATCAAACATTCAAATGGATCAGTGTTATAAAATACAGATAAATTCTAGCAAAACTGTCACAATCACAGATCATGGCATACCAGAAAGGTTGTTGATCTATTCAGGGACATCGCTTATCTAAAAGAGATAGGACCTTATACAAAATTGTGATATTGTTTTTAAACCTTTTATTTATGTTCAGACTATTTTATTCTTATCAGTGTATATCTAATTTTATTTTTATTACAGTATCATTTCATAACACACCTTTCATCATATACTCATGACTCACATTCTTACATGTTATTCTTTCCTTTTATTACTTTTTTTTTCCCCACATTAAATGACCCTAAATGTCGATGCTTCATAAAAGACCATACATTCATTCATTCTTTTTCAAGCCATTGGCTGCTTTCCCACATAACCATCGTCAATGCAATGGTCTGAGGAGAAAGCAAAAATCCTGTCACAATGACTATCATCAATCCTCAGAAAAAAATTGGCCAAGCTGGGGATCCCCTGTTCTCAGGGCTTTCATTAAGAGCCGGGGGCCGGGGATTTCCCCCGTCTATTTTGACCAAACCCCCCCGGCTACTTTTGTCCTAAAAAAAATGGCCAATGGTGTTTTTTTTCTTTAATCCAGAATATAAAACTCTGAATAGTACGGCGTTATCTGAATGTTTTTACTGATTATTTTGCTTGTAAAACATTGCCCTGTCACTAAAAACGTAATAAAATTAACTGCACCTTCCGATCTGTCTCGCGAATAGTTTGTTTACAAAATAATGCCGGAAATTGGTCTTTTTTATCGCTCGTTTCGGCCTGGTCTTTAGTCAATTTTTGGGGAGGGTCACCGTCGTCAGGGTAATGTTTGGATCTCTCTTTATTTGAGGGGTCAGAAAAGCTGGCAGAGGTGTTTTAGGTAATAAAATCTGAATCATCAGGGCCGATGTGAATTGGATCGGTATGGTTTTGGCTCAAAGTGTCCCGGAACCGTGCTACGTTGTTTACGACAATCGGAAACCGGCGATGTAAACAAACCAGCATGTCTATGAATCTTCTGAACACAAATGCATAGAAGACTCGCAAGAGTTTGATGCAATAGACTGAGCCGAAAAGACATGTCTTTTATAGTGGTGGGCCGATGATCGACTATAGTCGAAAGTCAGTTGGTTTTGGCTTCCGATTCCGATAATCGATTGAAAAATCCCGGAATCGATTGCAGTTGATTCCAGAACTCTCTCGGTCCCAAAACTTGAATTCTGGTTTTTAGCGCTTGGTTTTGTGACTAATATTAATCACACTCTTGGATTCAATAAAGTGGATAACAAACACGAAAATTGGCCAGAAAAATGAGAAAGAAATTTTTGTCCATGGATGTCTTGACAAAACTTGACAATTGGGCAAGCTTCTCAATTGATCCCTGAGTCCAGGTTTCGACACTTGGAAATTTGAAATGACCTGTCTTTGACGCTGAAAAATATCTGCCTAAATGTCAATCTGACGAATGAAATTATCGTCTAGAGCTTCATATAACCTAGCTTGAGCGCATCCGGCAGAAATATGCGCTAAACACGATCAGTATAAAATGCGAGGGACACGCGCATGATAATGAAGCTGGCGAGTCATTTATGACAAAGTAACAAAGGTGTTAATCCTCTTATCCACTATAAAGTGACAGATTTAAAAGTTACCTGCGATTCAAACTGACTAACTGATGTCAAATCATGTAGTAATATTTCTCCAAAAGTTAAATGTCACGAAAAAATAGATCGCCAAAAAAACGTGAAAACCCATGACACTACAATGAGCAGCGTGGCATCGTCCGATCAGAGGGACTTCAAACTATCTTCTCATCTTTAATAATGAATTAAAACAGTGAATTTACACAAATCTCTGAATAAAACAATAAGTGGAAGCTAAAATTCTGTTCATGAGTGAAAAAAAAAAAGATGTTGTAAAAAAAAAAGATGTTGTTTTATGAAATGAAAATATAGATCTTTAGCGGGGGGGGGGGGGGTGTTTGTCTGCAAATGCTTGAAATGTCTGATTCTTTTTTTCTTTTTAACTCGTTTGAAAATTAAAATATAAGGAACAAAATGAATGATATTGAATAAAGCAGAAAATTTAATGGTAATGTATTTCCATTGATTTTTAAAGTGCAAAACACAACATCTGTATAAACTTAATAATAATATCATGTAAACAATACTGTCACAGTATTTAAAGCAAAAAGGCATTCTCAGTTAAATGGAGAAGCCGATTGCTGGTAGGTTTGCTCTTCCGATTAAAAAGTGATAATCGATTGAGATTTTAAACTGATTGCCCAACACTACTTTTGAGGAATTTGCAGAGCTTGTCAGAGATGAAGTTCATCTATATGCTAGAGCTGTATAACTTTCAGTCAAGTCACCACCACCCTCTTATGATGACTGGTTGGAGAGTGAATGTCAAAATGAATGGTAATCAGCAGTACATTTTGCAAGTTGTGTGATGAAAGTGCCCAAAAATGCTTTTGGAATTCTGTATTTTTTTCTCATTTTGTGCATGATTTATGCACAAAACTGACAGATAAATCAACAAAACAAATTCAAAAAATACTATATACTCATCTTCAAGAGCCATTGTTGAATACCATTCCTTTTCATATTAACAAAATTTGGGGATGAAATAGTGAAGTTAAACTTCATTGTCAAAAAGTTGTTATATATGATCCTTCTATATTGTATTCTTCTCCATGTTTCTAAAGAAAGGGGGGGGGGAATATGGACAGGAAATGGCACCTAATACTCCCCTGGATATGTAGTTCTCCATGTCTGCAAACACCTAATTTTCATTTTCGGCCGGGGGCCTTTGGCCCCCTGGACCCCCAGACAGGAGGCGCTGCCCCCATGGCCCCCGCTGGGGGAGGACCCCCAGATCCCCCTTCTACTTTTGGAAATTACCCTTCTACTTTAAGTCTTATTGAAAGCCCTGTGTTCTCAAGTCCTGTATGCTACCTACTGAGGTACCAGGGCTGGGCTGTTTCGGCTGTGAATTGTTATGAAAGCAAATATTCGCATGTGATGCGAATAGAAACAGCTAGAGAAATAAAGATTTTTGGCAGCGTTGACACCTCTGACCCAGTGCAAATGATCTAACTCATCGTTGGAGTGATTGTTCCTGTTCCCGTAGAGTTTTCAACATGGGTCTACATTATCTTTTAAAAACTTGTACTGTAAAGGATAGTGTCATCTATTAAATTCTTTACTGAACAAGATTTTAGACTGGTCCAAGTTGAAATCATTTGCATATTGAAAATCAAATTTTGTCCTTGATAGGATAGAAAAAATTGTCAGAAAAAGGGGAAAATGCTGTTTGCTAGTATTTCCTACTTTTTGCACAATTTTTTCCAATAACCATGTATCTGACTATTAAGTATGATAATTGGTTATTGAGTTACTGGTTGTTGGGATATCAAGTGTGGGGCAACACTTAACTATACTAAGACGATTCAAGATTTCAGTTTTGTAACAGGATCACTTAATGATAACACTTATAAAGCTAACTTAACTCTTTACGCGACAACCTAATAGTAGACCTGACTAAATTGAAAGGTTTTGCAGATGACAGATTAAGTGTAAAGGAAATTTGTTGTTTTTGAAAGGGTAGATAACAATGTGGGTAAAGGAGCAAATGCTGGTGACCAGCATTTTCTCCTTTTCCCACAATGTTTTGAAAAGATTTCTTTTTCAGGGTTGTTACAACTCAGGATTGTATGGGAATGGGTTAACCTTATGGACAGTTTTAGTGTAGAAATAAGATCCAAATAATTGCAATAACAAGGCCACGTGACTGTCCAAAATATCTCAGCAATGCGGAGAGTGTGGATCAATGATCAGACTGCATCTTCTGTGCAGTCTGATCCTGATCTACACTGGCCACAAAGGCAGTTATAATTGTGAAAGTTGCTATAAGGGATAACAATTACCTTGTAAAACCTACTTGACTCTTTACCATATACATTTTTGAATTGTCTAAATTAAAAGCAATTATAAACAATAATTCAGCTTTGCCTCAAATGATGGTATATGTCTTTGTCAGGATAGAAAATAATGGGAGAAAAGGATAAAATGCTAAGTACCAGCAATTGTTCATTTCCCACAATGTTTTCAAGTCTTTTCCCAGAAGGAAGCAAAAAGCGGGGAGTGTTTAGTAAATGGTTAAACTAATTTTGCAGGCTTTTTTTATATCCCAAAAACCATTCGTTTAGTGAACGACAAACGTTTATTTTGACAAAAAGGATTTTTTTAAACAGGAAAACATCATAGAAAAAGGAGCAATTGCTTGTTTAAAGTAATTGCTAGTTTTTCCTCATGCTTTTCTAAAACCGGTACCTTTGGAGGGGTAAAGAGTCTAATTTAAACTGAAATGGGGTGGTATGTAATATCTATGAAACTTGCTACAACGAAATTTACATCCTTGATAAAACAGGAAGTAATTTTAAGTAGGATGCAAGAAATCACATGACTTTGAATTTTCAATGAATTATTGAGCAGTATCATTTTGATGTGGGACATTTTGAATAGAGATTCTGTGGGATGGATCATGATTGATTTGAAATAAGATTATTTATGAGCTGGGCTCTAGCAAAAAAGGGGGTTTAAGTCTTGACCAAATGACAAAATTTTTTACCTCTCCAAATTAGAAGCATTGCAGACAGTAAATTAAACCTTTACCACACAATCTCGACTTTTAATGACCCTGAGGAAGAGGACTTTTGAAAACATTGTGGGAAAAGGAGAAAATGGGTGTAACCAGCATTTTCTCCTTTCCCAACAATGTTTTCTATGCTATCAAAGAGAAATCCATCATTTGAGCTAAATTCAAATCTGTGTCTGCAAATGCACCCAGTTTGGACAAGTCTAAAATTTCATTGTTTGGTAAAGAGTTAAATGTGGCTGAAAGCGGAATGTTCTCTGAAAGGGTAGAAAACATTTTAGGAAGGGGGAGAATACTGTTTAATCTTTTTAGCTCCACTTGCCAAAGGCCAGTGAGTTTCTGTCATGGCCCTGTTTCTGTTGTTGTGCGTGTGTGGGCTCCCAACCCCTCCTCCCCCACTCCCCCACCCACGAGGTAAAAGTTTTACATGGGCTTATACAGTAGTTCTCTCCTGGTAATCTCCTGGTTCTAAACCATATGGCCTAGGGCTACCACATTCAGCATGTAGCTTGAATCTAACACACCTTTACTAACATTCTTCAAATGATAGCCTTGGGGCAAAATTGACCCCTCCCCAGGAGGATCACAAGTAAAATTGGCCCTGTCCCAGGGGTCACAAAGAAACTTTAAAAATCTTCTCATTCCTAACCATAAGGCCTAGGACTACCAAATTTGGCACAGAGCTTGATCAAGTGGATCTCTTCTGAATTTGTTCAAACTTCAGCCCTAGACTTGAAATAAGCCCCACCTCTCATGTTGTACTGAGGAAACTTTGAAAATCTTCCATTTTATAACCATAAATACAGCCTAGACCTGTATTATTTGGTATGTGGCTGCATCTTGTTGACCAATACAAGGATTCAAGTAATTATAGCTCTGTGGTCATAAATGGCCTTGCCCTAGGGTTACATCTTTCACATGGGCTTTTATAGAGAAAACTTTATAAGTCTTCTTGTTTGAAACCATTTGGCCTAGAATTGCAATGTTTGGATTGTATAGTTTGTACTTGTTAGCCAGTGGAGAGATACAGGGCCATCATGGCCCTCTTGTTTTCTCCTCTCACAATTTTTAGAAGGTGACATCATCAGCTTCTTATACCAACCGACAGACTGACCCCAGTGATGACATATTACTCCACAGTTTCAAGAAAAATAGGTCCTCATAGATCAATGAACGGACGCGTTTGTGTCATTTGATATGCACAAGTAACGTAGGGATTAAAAATAAGAGTAAGCCAAGTACACAAACAATAAATTTTAGAGTTAATGTCATAGAAGTCACTCTAAATTTGAAATTAGTCTCGTTCCGCAGCTTTGACATGACCCAGTTTATAAAGTGTACGTCACAGATGAATCAGTAAAAGAAACACCCCAAAGTACCCAAAACCACTCAAAAATCACTACTGTCATTACACCTCAAACAACTTTCCTGACATCCAAATCTGCATGCGAAAGGCTTAGATACATGATTTTATGGAAATTAGCCATGAATTAATGCTATCAATTGCAGTATTTCATTTCTTTGATCAGCTTCAGGTCGAAGTGTTTAATCTACTTTGATTAATTGTAGTTAGGATAGAAACTGAAAGTAGAGAACGATTGTAATCAACAAAGTTAAAAATTGACATTTATGCTGTTGTCAGGACTCTAAAACAGTGGCGTCAAGGACATTTTCAGTCCATCCTTCTGTCTGTCTGTCCGTCCGTCCATCCGAAGCCATTTCTCCACCACCCCTGGACCAAATTGGTTGAAACTTCATATATGAACTCTTTAGGATATTGCGCCGATGTGTTTTTCTCGGTTTTACCAACAGCCTTCACTTTCTTAGACAGAGACCTGTTAGGGGAGCATAATCCGTCTCTGACGGCTCTTATACATGTTTGATAACACAGTACTGTGACGTCATTTTTGACGTCATTTTGTACATATTTCATAGAAATGAAATGGTTTTAAGGATATTACCGCAGGTGCATCTATAGATAGTTTTGCATCTTCTGATCAATAATTTGTGATGTGATAAAAAGAATCTGACATTTTGAGATAAAATCTAATTAAATTCGTCAAGAAAAAATGTTATGATGATTGCGGAAGGCTCGCTTAATAGCATTTTCCCTAGACTTGTAATAAAATTTTATCTCAGCGCCAGCTCTTGTCAGATCCTATATATCCGCAATGATACTGATTTTAACCGTTTCCCAAACAGCAAATTTTGGACCAGACCAAATTGAAAGCATTTTGCAGATGACAAATTAACAGTTGCTAAAAAGATGATTTTTCTATATGATAGGGTAGAAAACATTGTGGGAAAAGGAGAAAATGCTGGTTACCAGCATTTTCTCCTTTTCCCACAATGTTTTCAAAAGGCTTCTATTCCTGACCCGTAAAAACCAGGGATTGTTTGGGAAAGGGTTAAGAGACTTTCGCTGCATTTCTTAGTTTTTATCAAACATGAAAATAGAAACCTTTCCACCCCTATACGTCTTAGCAACACTGTCATTTTTCCCCAAAACGGCGTAACGGTGCAAATTCACGCACAAACTGTGGCTGGTTTCTCTGGCTTCACACACTTGTGACCGAAAACTGATCAGAACCAGGACCCAAAAATGATAATACACTAATGTATTATCAAAAATAAGTCATGGGTTTAATACACTGCTGGAGGAGGTTTTATATGATAATTTTTTTTTTTAAATGAATCAAGGGAAAATGTTATTGAGCCTTTTGCAAGCTTTATAACATTTTTTCTTGACAAGTTTAATAAAATTTTATTTCAAATGCCAACGAATATTGGATTCTTTTTATCACATAATGATATTTCTCAAATCATAGATCAGAAGGTGCTAAACCATCTATAGATGTACTCATGGCAATATAGGACCCTTTCTTTTCTATGAAAAACGTACAAAATACTACAGATAAATGTGCTCAAGACTTGTTCTGAAATAAATCTGAGAAGGACAAAGTCCTACCTTTGTGACATATGATCATGGATGGGACATTTTTATGCCCCCTATTGATTTTGAGATCAATTGGTCAAAGGTCAAGGTCACAGTGACCGTCAACATGTTGATATATAGACCAAACCTTGTCCGGATGATAACTAGACACAGAATTGACCTAGGTTCGTCAAATTTGGCACAGACATTCGTCTTGGAGTGCAGATGATCCCTATTGATTTTGAGGTCAAAGGTCAAGGTCACAGTGACCATCAACATGTTGATATATAGACCAAACCTTGTCCGGATGATAACTAGACACAGAATTGACCTAGGTTTGTCAAATTTGGCAGAGACATGCGTCTTTGAGTGTAGATGATCCTTATTGATTTTGAGGTCAATCGGTTAAAGGTCAAGGTCACAGTGACCGTCAACATGTTGATATATAGACCAGACCTTGTCTGGATGATAACTAGACACAGAATTGACCTAGGTTTGTCAAATTTGGCACAGACATGCGTCTCAGAGTGCAAATGATCCCTATTGATATTGAGGTCAATCAGTCAAAGGTCAAGGTCACAGTGACCGTCAACATGTTGATATATAGATCAAACCTTGTCCGGATGATAACTAGACACAGAATTGACCTAGGTTCGTCAAATTTGGCACAGACATGTGTCTCGGAGTGCAGCTGATCCCTATTGATTTTGAGGTCAATCGGTCAAAGGTCAAGGTCACAGTGACCGTCAACATGTTGATATATAGACCAAACCTTGTCCGGATGATAGCTAGACACAGAGTTGACCTAGGTTCGTCAAATTTGGCACAGACATTCGTCTCGGAGTGCAGATGATCCCTATCGATTTTGAGATTAATCCATCAAAGGTCAAGGTCACAGTGGCCTTCAACTTAATGATATTTAGACCTAACCTTGTCCAGATGATAACTAGACACAGAATTGACATAGGTTCTTCAAATTCTGTACAGATATTCATCTTGGAGTGTAAATGATCCCTATTGATTTTAAGGTTAATCTGTGAAAGGTCAAGGTCACAGTGACCACCAGATGATTCAGGGCCCGCGCAGCCGTTCGCCACTTGAGCCATTTGCTAAAAAAAAATTAAAGTGTCTCAAAAATCATCATATGTGGCTCAACTTGTGGCGCCAACATTTCATTCGCGTATTATCGGGGACGTAAGTAAGCATTGAAGTTGACTGGGAAAAAGCGGAAGTCGAACGCACGTGCCGAAAAGAAAATCGATAACCCAGTCTGTGTATCGGCGACTGTTTACAATCTTGTATGTATACACACGGCGGTGTGTATAATTATGCAAACTGTTGACAGATTATCACATTTAACAATTGAAGTGGGCTATAAATAAAAAAGATGACCCCCATTCAATTCTTTTGATATCAGTTTATGACCTGTGCCACTTCCTGTATCAATGTGGCAGTAGGGGGGCATGACTGTTTTACAAACAGACATCTTGTTATCTTCTAATTCAATGGGACATTGTCTTGGAATCTTGACCTTGGTAGAACCCTTCTTCATATTAATTGAAAACTGCTTCTTACTTTTGTGAACAAGGTAGATCTATGATCAGATTCCAAAACATGTAGTCTGATCTTTGATATACTATGATGCTCTAACTTTGTACATGCAGTTAGCAACATTAAATGCTTTGGAAGACAATGTAGCTGAAGATCAAACTACATAAAATGTACAGTCTGATCTTGGATCTACACCCCAAGATTGAAAGATTTTCAAGCCAAATTACCTTGGACTTGCTATATTTTCATATTTTGTTGGTGACCAATAAATTCTTTTACACAGTAGTCTTAAGGTCAAGAGGAATTCTGGCCTTAACATCTGTAGATACCCAATGATTAGGTCTTTCTGCTGTGCAGGGAAGTCCATTTATTATGCCCTGTCGAAGGCGGAGGGATATAGTTTTAGTGTTGTCCGTCTGTCCGTCCATCCATCCGTCTGGGAGAATATCTCCAATACCATTGGATGGAATTTTGTTAAACTTTATACATGTGTACAATAACCCATTTTGCCAAAACGCTTTTTTTTTTTTGATTCGATGAAAAATGGCTGACTGGGAGCATGTAAATTTTTCGGCAGGGCATATCTTTTCAACGAAATTGCTTGTTTACAGTTAAAAGAGTCAAGGACCACATGGTCTTCTTGAGGGTGTTGTTAATATTGAATGTTTTAAGTCTGATCACTGCCATATAAAGTGAGTAGTAAAAGTATCCAACTGTTGCAGTGTTAAAGTTTGTGTGTGTGTGTGTGTGTGTGTGTGTGTGTGTGTGGTGTGTGTGTGTGTGTGTGTAAGAATATCTCTTAACCTATTACCAAGCCATCCTGGGTTTTAACCACCCTGATGAAATTGAGAAAGTTGTGGGACAAGGAGAAAATGCTGGTAACCGGCATTTTCTCCTTTTCCCACAATGTTTTCTAACCATTCAGAAATAAATTCATTTCTTTGAGGCACATTTGATATGTCATTTGCAAATGCTTTCAATTTGGATGGGTCTAAAATTTTGTTGAGTGGTAAAGAGTTGAAGTAGTCAACCAGTGATGACTTATTTCAGACTGCACAGGTTTGTAGAGTGATCTCTTTCTATTCTTCGCAAAGGCAACCACAGATTGTAGTTAGCATAATATGTGTCTATACAGATAGCATTCGATTTTCAGATTGCTTCTACCACTGCCAATAATACACCATTTTTAGACTAGGGAAGCTAGTCTATAGGCATCCAGATTGACTCAGATGCAATGTAAACAAAAAACCCCACAGTTGCCAAATACTGCCTCACAGAAAAATAATTCTTTCTATTAGCAAGCTTAATTCTGTTATATATGACAATTTTGACAAAAACTACAAAATCTCTACCATCACGATTTTAACATGTCTACTTAAAAAGTAATAGACTGAACAATATGGCATTGATAAGGTACAAGATGTTTGCTTATATGTAAATTAAGTGACCTATGCGAATCAGGCTCATACACATACATGTATTCATACAACACAGTAACATTATCAATGAATCTAAAAATAGATACAGCTAGGTAAGTTGTAGCAAATCCCAGCAACATTAACCCTCACTGACCAGGGAACCCTTGTCATTCCTTCAGTCATTCATTATTCAGATCATTGTGAAAGTGAACCTGGTGTGTTCAACTGTTATTTTACGTCTTGTATATTCACACTTTACCACGCAATCACAAGTTTTAACGAAATTGGGAAGGATGCTCTGTGAAAACATTGCCGGAAAAGGAGAAAATGCTGGCAACCAGTATTTCCTCCTTTTCCGACATTGCTTTCTGCCTTTTTAGAATCAGGTTTCATCAAGTGAGCCACATTTACCTATATAGTTTGGAACAGCTTTAAGTTTGGATGAGTGAAGATTTTTCGTTAAACAGTTTACTATTGATTGTGCTATTGATTAACTACTATAATCCAGTTTAACCCTTAATCTGCTAAAAAGAAAAAATGAAACACTCAAGCTGATGGTAAAAACCTGAATATTGCTATTTCAAAGTTATATTTTGGAGAAAAAAATATACCCTTATTGGACAGTGTGAATCCAAGATCAGACTGCAGTCTGTGCAGTCTGATCTTTATCTACACTATCCACCTGTCTGTTCGTCCATCCGGGCATATATCTTCTAAAACTAAAATCCTTTTTGAAAATTGATGAAACTTTGTACATGTGTTCCTAATGATATACCACTGAAATAATTATTTTTTTCATTTGATGCTGTGTCATGGAAAAAGGGTACTTGATATATATATATATTTCCATGAACCAATATCTCTAACTAGATCTATTGGAAAAATTTTATGAACCTTCATATTTGTATTGTTTGTCATAAGCCACAAACAACCATTATTTGTTTTCATTTACTGAAATGCCATGTTATGGAAAAAGGGGTCTTAATGTACAATTTTGTAATGGACTAATAACAAAAAGGCCACGTGTACGTGCAAAACGCGATACCTCTGGTATGTTTCTATTAAAAAGTCTTTTTTGGCAGGGGATATCATTTCAACAAAATAACTTGTTATCAACTGAAAGTTAATAAACAAAGTTTTCATAGTTTTTTCTTATTTTGCCAACTTAGTACTCAAGTGCGTTGGGTAAAATCAATGAATTGAAATGGATCCGGATTGAACTTAATAACGGGAATGAGACGGCGGAACTGGAATTTTACAATTTTTCTTCAATCTTGTATAAACAAACCAAGTTTTATCTTTACTATAGCCACTTATTTCAAATTCGCTAGTCTGTCAGTACTTTCAGTACTTTGATTATTTGAAGTACAAAGGACCATTTCATATTAGCACATGTGTAACTGATAATTTTCAAGGTGTGTAGGCATTAGATAAAGAGATAGCAAGAACCCACAATACAGCAGTTGTTCTGCTTCTTGTCAAAAATATAACTGGTATATTTTATTTTTTGTTTTGTAAATTTTGAAATATTGGTTAATTTTATTTGACCCTTTACCAGATAAAAGCATTTTATGTTTTGGCTATGTTGTAAGCATTTGCAAATGATTAATCAAATCAAGATTCAATGATTGGATTTTCTGAAGAAGGGTTGAAAACATTGGTGGAAAAGGAGAAAATGTTGCTTACCAGCATTTTCTCCTTGTTCCACAATATTTTCAATAACTGTCTCATGCATTGTCATGAAATTTTTGTCAATGTTGAGAGCA
Organism: Hippopus hippopus; assembly: GCA_946811185.2. Lineage (NCBI taxonomy): Eukaryota > Metazoa > Mollusca > Bivalvia > Cardiida > Cardiidae > Hippopus > Hippopus hippopus. Next base: position 18,735,261 of record OX328102.1, read on the forward strand.
TTTGCAGAAGACTTGTAAATTAGATGTGGATCAAATAACAGGATTTGTCTTGGAAAAGGTAGAAAACGTTGTTGGAAAAGGAGAAAGTGCTTGTTACCAGCATTTTTTCTTCCTTTTTAAAATGTTCCAACAGCTTTCTTGTTCAGGGTTGTCAAAACACTGAAATTGTGAAATAATTGGAATTGTACATATGTTTTTGAACATTTTGTTGAATTTCCAGTTACTGTTATCTATAAATTTGTATTGGTAGAGCTTTTTTGAATTAGATGAAAAAAAAAAAATGTTTGGAAGATTGTATTTCTAGATCACAGCAGCACAGCATGCTGAGATGAACCTTTGTGATTGTTTAATATCTGAGGTCAGTGTTCCTTTAACACGTATGCTGCAAGGCAGATAGTGTAGATCAAGATCAGCTGTACCTGAATCTGTACTATTGGATACTTTGATATTTGTCAAGATGAAAGATCGCTTTAAATGTCTTTTTTAGGTTTTTTATCATTAGCTGAAAATTTCTCATTTAATTCATGAAACAGTATAACCTTTTACCACAAAATGTATGTATGCTCTTGATTAAGATGGCATTTGAAAGCATTGTGGAAAAAGGAGAAGTGCAGGTAACATGCATTTTCTCCATTTCCCACCATGTTTTTTTAACTTGTCAAAGATAAATCCAATTAGTGAGCCACTCTGAATTAGTGTTCTTCATATGCTTTTAGTTTTACCAAAAAAATCCTGTGTTTCAAAAATCCTTGCAAATAAATCCATCTAAAACGTGGAAAAAAGAGAAAATGCTTGTAACCAGCATTTCTTCCTTTTCCCAGAATGTCTTACTTCCCTGTAAAAGACATTTTAATGCTGTCCTTTGGGACACATTTAATTTTTCGTCTGCAAATGCTTTCAATTTGGACAAGACTTCAGTTTTGTAGCTTGGTTAAAGGTTGAGGGTTTTAAACTAGAAGATAGATAACTCAGCGGGCTTAACAGGTGTGCTTGTAGTTCTGATCTTTCCAAGCATCTCTTTAATGCATTTTTATGATTTTTTTTTCATTTACACCTTTAACTTGTTTTATGAAGTGATTTTTATCAAAATTCTCATGTAGATTAGCTTCTTTGTGAATGAGTCATATTTTTTTGTTTAATTTGTAACTGTCATAGCACCAAATGAAACAAGATTGATATTTCAAGATTTTGGACTCTTTACCACAAAACATGAATGTAGACTTGTCCAAAATTGAAAGCAGTACATGCAGACAACAATTTAAATCTCAAATGATGAAATTTGTCTTTTATGGGTAAAAAACTTTGTGGAAAAAGAAGGAAATGCTGGTTACCAGCATTTTTTTCTTTCCCCACAATGTTTTCAAAAACCATTTTCAGGTTGTTAAACTCCGAATTGTATGATCAACCTTTCCCACATAAGCCCTAGTTTTTATGGCTCTGAGGTTGAAGGCGTTTGAAAACACTGTAGAAAAAAGAGAAAATGCTCATAATGAGCATTTTCTCCATTTTCCACAGTGTTTTCTTTCCTTACAGATAAAAGTACCACCTTTTTAGCCACTCTAAATTTGTCATCTACAAATTCTTTCAATTTCAGCAGACCAAAATTACCTCATCTGGTAAAGAGTTAAGTTTAAGAAGATTTCAAGGACGTTTTTGGCCTTTCCAGATTGTGTCTGTCATGTTTTGACATGGTTTACTTACTTGTCCCGCTGAAATTGTTCTGTTTTTTTTTTCTGACACACTTTTACATAAATATTTCTCGGAATCTAATTGAAAAATATAGGTGAAGAATCTTAAAGATTAATTTGACAAGTTCACGGTTGCAGTCTCCACTAAGCTCCACTGCAACAGCTGGGACGAGGTGAATTGGTGACTTTTCTAAACAGAATTTGGAAATAACCTGGGGACTGAGTTAGTAACATTTCAAGCTTCAAAGAAACTTTGACTATTGATTGAAAAAGAAAGTCGGCTGCACTAAAGCACTTATGGTGGCATATAAAATTTTGTCAATTGTTTACTCAGAATTTCCTTTAAAATCACATCAAGAAATCTGACCCAAAGCTTTGACTTTTGACCTCCATAACTTAGGATAGGGGCCCAAAAATGACCCTCAAAATTCTACATCTGGAGAAAGCATTGTAGACTATCTTTATGCAGCTTTTTACTACACAGCAAAATTTTAGACTTGTCCATATTGAAGGAATTTACAGATCACGATTCAAATGTTTTTCAAAAACAGTTATAGTGTTTGCCCTTGAATAGGTTTAAAACATTGTGGGAAAAGGATGATGACTGGTTACAAGCATTTTCTCTTTTTCCAACAATGGTTTCAAAAGGCTTATTTTTCAGGGTCGTTAGAGCTCCGTATTGTGTAGTAAAGAGTTAATTTACATTGAAAGTTCTCATCTTTTGGAGTGTGTCCCTAGGAAAGGCTAGGCTAGGATAGAACCTGAGGCTTGTATTGGTTAAACTCGGGAAAGACATGAATAAATAAGATGTCATAAATGTGTGACTTAAATACATGCACTGTTAAAATTAGCATAAAGTACCCTTCAAACCATTCCATTCAATGGTTTCCAGCAGCACTGTTTGTTTTTAGCTCCACTGGCCGAAGGCCAGCGGGCTTATGTCATGGCCTGTTGTCTGTCGTGCGTCCGTCCGTCCGTCCGTCTGTCCGTGCGTTAACTTTTTTTTAAAACGTCTTCTTCTCTGAAACTACCCATCCAATTTTGATGAAACTTCACAGAAATGATCCTGCCATGGTCCTCTTCAGAATTTCTTGAAAGAATTTAATTCCTTCAAAAACTCTGGTTACCATGGCAACAAAACTGAAAAATTTTGAAAATCTTCTTGTCTGAAACCGTAAGGCCAAGGGCTACCAAATTTGGCATGTAGCTTTATCTAGTGGACCTCTACCAAGTTTCTTCAATTTATAGCCCTGGGGTCAAAATTGGCCCCGCCCCGGGGGTCACAAGTTTTACATGGGCTTATTTAGGGAGAACTTTAAAATTCCTCTTCTACCTAGCCATAGGGCCTAGAGCTACCAAATTTGGCATGTAGCTTTATCTAGTGGACCTCTGCCAAGATTGTTCAAATTATAGCCCTGGGGTCAAATTAGGCCCTGCCCGGGGGTAACAAGTTTTACATGGGCTTATATAACAAGTTTTACATGGGCTTATATAGGGAGAACTTTAAAATTCTTCTTTGACCTAGCCATGGGGCCTAGGGCTACCAAATTTTGCATGTGGCTTTATCTAGTGGGCCTCTACCAAGAGTGCCCAAATTATAGCCCTTGGGTCAAATTTGACCCCACCCCGGGGGTCACAAGTTTTACATGGGCTTATTTAGGGAAAACTTTAGAAATCTCCCTGTACCTAGCCGTAAGGCCTAGGGCTACCAAATTTTGCATGTGGCTTTATCTAGTGGGTCTCTACCAAGAGTGCTTAAATTATAGCCCTGGGGTCAAAATTGGCCCTGCCCCGGGGGTCACAAGTTTTACATGGGCTTATGTAGAGAAAACTTAAGAAATCTCCCTGTACTTATTCATAAAGCGTAGGGCTACCAAATTTCGCATGTAGCTATATCTAAAGGCCCTTCACCAAGAGTGCGTAAATTATAGCCCTAGGGGGGAATTTGATTCACCCCGAGGGGTCAGAAGTTTTACATGGGCTTATATAGTGAAATCTTTAGAAATCTTCTTGTTACTAACCATATGAACTAGGGCTACCAATTTTAGTCCTGTTTCAGGGGTCTTATGTTCAAAACCAATTGGCCAAGTATTGTAATGTTTGGCATGTAGTGATTTTACGTATTAGCCAGTGGAGCGATACAGGGCCATCATGGCCCTCTTGTTTGAAATTAATATTCATGAAAGAATCTGTTTCAAAGGTATAATTTTATTCATCCATTCATTCATTCATTCATTCATAATTAGTCAGCAAGCAATGAGAATTGGAAATACGGTTACTCCAACCCTCAAGTACTCAAAGAAGAATAGATTTTAGCTCCTTTGGCCGAAAGCCAGAGACTTATGTGATGGCTTCTGAAACTACTCATCCAATTTTGATGAAACTTCAAACAAATATTCCTGCTTTAGCCTTCTTTAGAGTTTCATCACAGGATTTGATTCCAGTAAAAAATTTGTTTGCCAATGCATAAAACTGAAAAATATTGAAAATCTTCAAAAATCTTCTGGTCAAAACTATATGACCTTGGGCTACCAAATTTGGTATGTAGCTTTAACTAACAGACCTCTACTGGAATTTTTCACATTATAGCCTATGGGTCAAAATTGGCCCCGCCCCAGGGGTCACAAGTTTCACATGGACAAAATGTTTAAAATCTTCTAGTTTCTCACCATACACCATTGGGCTACTGAATTTGGTGTGTAGCTTTATCTAGTAGACCGATACCTAGATAATTCAAATTAAAGCCCTTGCAGGGTTCCCTCTGGCTTCTTTTTTTCTTGCGCCATCACTTTCGCCAAATGAGAAAAGTTTGCGCCAAGTTGAAATAATTAGAGCCAGTTGGTGCCAATTTTAAAATGAAAGTACCAGGGGTCAGGCATAATCAAGAATTGGTCTATGAATTTTCATCGCATGGGTGTGTCAATGAAAAAAACCAAACAAGAAAACATTTGTTTTCATCAGATTTCATAACTCATATCTATGTCTTTTACATGAATATAGTAAAAAAATTATTTTTGTGAACAATGGAAAAAACAACATCTATTAAGTTTAAGTAGATCTATCTTTAATGTTTGTAAAACCACTGTGACAAAAGCAGAAATAGGTCATTGAGAGCAATTTCTACTTTTGTAACAAAGTTTTTAAGAAAGACTTTCTGAAACATATAGAAGTTTAAATTGTACAAACCAAACAACAAAGTCAATATGTAAAAAAAAAATGTTAAAAAAAAAGAAGAAATTTCTCCCTTAGAAAGAAATTGCTTCTGTAGGGACTTTTTTTTTTTTATCTGTAACAGTAAAGAAAAGTTAAAATACTAAAAAAACCAAACAAGTTTTCCGAAAAGGTGGGCGATTAACAGAGGAAGAACGACATAGAAAATGCTGAGGACGACGATAACATTACGGTCCGGGTTTTAGTCGACGGCGACGGCATCGCCATTTTGTAAACCCGCTGTATTTTACCTGCAATCATGATTCATTTGGACATTTAATAACATTCAAAATTGATATAGGCCACTGGTCTTCGATACTTTCACTTTGGGACAGTTTTCCAAAATAAATTTACAATTTTTTTCTAGCCGGATGTTTATGTTATCGAAAGTATATGTATATTCGGATAGACAGGTGTAAATTACATCGATTTGTGAAGTAATTTTGATTACTTTGATGCCGTTGTTTATTCCAGCTGATTTATTTCACTTTTATCGATGCATTGCAGTGAAGGGGGCCAGCTCTAAAATGTTCGGCATCCTGATATGAAAATATCGGCGCCAGTCATTTTCGCCAATCAGCATTTTTTGGCGCCACATTTAAAAATCTATCGCAAATGGCGCCAAATGCGAAGCCCAGCGGGAACCCTGCCTTGCTTGAAAATTGGTACCATCCCAGAAGTCACAAGTTTTACATGAGCTTATATAGTCAAGACTTCAAAAATGCTCTGTTCTTAAGTACAAGACATAGGGCTACCAAATGTGGCATGCATGTTCATCAAGGAATTAATGCTTAAAGAGGCCCTTATACTCATTTTCAGCCAGTTTTAACTTATTTTGTCTTTATTTTATCAAACTATAGTCATTCTTATACCTTCATGCCAAATATTGCACCTGTTGGTTGCAAGGTTGCTTAGATTACGGTCGATAGAAAATGCATTTCGCTGAGTTGCGGCCTTCCATGTAAACAGACTTGTCGTTTCCAGTTTTTGAATTGAAGATTTCCATATATCCGTTATACACTCGGGTAGATTCATATGAAGATCATGCATTCTGTCACGTGACTATATTTGACCTTCGCCCTGCATCTAATGAGGTAAACAAAGGAAAATGGAGGCTTCTCTGTTGCAGCCTTGATTTTCAGATGGAGGTCGCGACCTATGTGCAAATTACACCGTATCCGACTCAAGGCGGAAACCAACTGTAAATTTCCGTGACACTACGCCATTGTTTACAGCTTTGATCGTCAGCCATTTTCTTCTGACCAGTGTTCGGTTTCTGATACAAATCTCCGTGTTTCTTTTTTTTTCAATTACACCATATACGTCAGTAATTTATCCATGTTTACACAAAGGACTGATTTCTGTACCATTCTAAATTGTTATGAAATTTAACAGCGTTTTTGCTTACCGGCTGTGGACGGGCATCTTTAATCATAGAAATGTTAACTTTTGGACAGATACACATTGTTAGTCGAAGGGGATTATAGTTAACCCATTATCAAACAATCGCATGCTTATTCATGCCTGTAGGATAGAAATTTTCATGATACTCAGTGGATTGTATTTTTAGCCTTTGACAAAGGCTGAATTTATGTATTCTGGTCTAAAAGAATTACTAGTAACTCTTTACCACACGACAAAATGTTAGACAAGTCCAAATTCAAAGCATTAGCAGACGAGAAATTAAACGTTGCACATTTGATGGAACTTGTCTTTGATAGGGTAGAAAACATTGTGGGAAAAGGAGAAAATGCTGGTTACCAGCATTTTCTCCTTTTCCCACAATGTTTTCAAAAGGTTTCTTTCTGAAGGTTGTTAAAAGTTAGGATTGTGTGGTTAAAGGGGCAAAGAAGTACAGTTTTTTAAGAATTATTTTCCATGTCATAGAAATTTGAACTTTTGGAATGTCAAGTGGACATAGGGAACTATTCTGAAAAGTTACCATCCTTTTGTAGTGAGTAAAACTTTCCTTTTCCCAAAAGAAATAAAAATTTAGATTCTCAGCCATCACTAACGATGCAGATATTGCAATATTAAAGCTTTTAGTGTCTGAATATTCTGGTAAAGCAGAGGACAGTGTATATACAAGATCAAGCAGCATGTTCTGTACAGCCTGATCTTGATGTACATTGTCTGCCTAACCTTTCACCACACAATCCTGAGTTTTTAAGACCCTAACAGAGAATGCTTTGAAAAACATTTTGGGAAAAGGAAAAAATGCTGGAAACCAGCATTTTCTCCTTTACCCACATTGTTTTCATGTCCTTTCATTCACAACTTCCATCATTTGAACCACATTTATTTTGTCGTCGGAAAATGCTTTCAATTTAGACCAGTCTAAAACTTTGTCGTTTGGTAGAGAGTTAAGTAATTAACCCTTTTTCACAATCCTGACTTCTAACAACCCTGAGAAAGAGGCCTTTTGAAAACATTGTGGGAAAAGGAGAAAATGCTGGTAGCATTTTTTCCTTTTCCCACAGTTTTCTACCCTTCCCAAAGCAAATTTCCATTTTTGAGTCAATGCAATTTTGGCTGCAAATGCTTTCAATTTTGGCCAGCCTAAAATTTTATCATCTGGTAAAGAGATAAATTCAAGTTCATTGCTACAAGGGTTAAATAGTGTATGGGTTTATGAAATTCAAGTTCATTGCTACAAGGGTTAAATAGTGTATGGGTTTATGATTAAGTCAGTGTGCTGTGGTATGTGCAGTTGGACCACTACATGGTACTTTATCAGTGTACCATTATGACTTTATATCCTCCTGTAGTTGGTTATCAGGTTCAAATTCATTGCAGGAAAATTAGCTAGTGTTTGTAATAAGCATTATTGCTTCATTTCTTACAGTATTGTACATACTGTTTAAAAATGATATTTTTGTTATTCTTTAAATGTGTGAACATTAGACTTTTGCCACACAATAATGACCTTGAAGAAGAAGGCTTCCAGGATAACATTGTCTGAAAAGGAGAAAATGCTGGTAAACAGCTAGTTCTTCTTTTCCCACAACGTTTTCATCAATTTTTATAAAAAAGACTTCCGCCCGTTCAACCATATTTAATTTTTCATCTCTAAATGCTTTCAGTTTGAGAAAGTCCCAGATTTTGTTGAAAGGTACAGAGTAATTAGTTCACTATAATTTGTGGAAGGTCTTGAAAAAGACTTTACAGTAAGAATGGAATGCATGGAATATTTATCATTATTGCAGCTTGATAGAAAAAAATGTGGCCATTTTACACTGACATCAGGCATCAGATTTATGTAGTCCAATTTTGGATCTTTAATATCAGCTTCTTTAACATAAATTAGCAAATAAATAGTCCTGAAAATTGCTAAGTAATTTTAATCTTTATCCCCCTTCGACAGAAAATGTCAGTTTATTTATTTTCTAGTCTCTAGGGGGTATTTTTGGCAACCCTTGAACCCTTTATCACACAATCCCATGTTTTGACAACACTGAAGAAGAAACCTTTGAAAACATGGTGGAAGAAGGAGAACATCCTGGTTACCAGCATTTTCTGCGTCTACCACAATGTTTTCTCCTGTTTAAAAAGTCAAATTCCATTATTTGAGACAAATCTTGTATGTTTTCTGCAAATGCTTTCAATTTTGTCTAAAATTTCGTTGTCTGGGAAAGAGTTGACTGTTACCTGTTCAGCTTTATAAAATGGAAAATTGATGATAAATGTACCAAGGAGGTCATCGATTATGATAAATGGTTCATGCCAAAAAAAAACCTTTTGGATTATAATTCCTGGTCATTTTAAGTCTTTACCAAACTTCAAACTGTCCAAATTGAAAGCAGCTGCAGAGGACATATCAAACCAGCCTTAAATGGTTACCAGCATTTTCTTTTTTTTCCACTATGTTTTCAAAAGGCACCCTTCTCAAGGTCGTTAAATGTTCGGATGGTTTGGTAAAGGGTTAACATTGAGGAACAGTCTGAAAAGGGGATTCTGCAGATACTGTCCCATGGAATAGGAAAAAGTGTCCAAATTGTAGGTACCTATGTCTGACTGTGTCTGTCTGAAGTTTTATCTGATAACTAGACTAGGATATATTTGTCTCTACACTTTCCAATAAAATCTCCTGTTTCTGCAAGTTCATTGCACAATTATCTCCTCTCTGAATAATCCTTGGCAGAATATCATTTTCAGTCAAGAAAAATGACCCCAATGAACAGATGAACCTGACCCTACAAATGAACCTGCCCAGACAACCTTCTGCAATAAAACAACCACATGCAATTGACCAAACAACATAGCTATCGATCAAAAACCAATCGGCCAATCAGCGATCAGCATTTTTCCCACTCAGAGTGGAAGCGGTATTGCCGGTATCAAACCTAGACATTCTGAATCATTAAGAGTTACAAGTAAATATAAATGTATAGTAAATAAAGTTTATATCTCGAAAATGTTATTCGTATAGTGTTCTTGGGAAAGAAAATCTAAACTAAAATGCTATGTAGGCACATTTTAGACATAAAAAAATAACCTGTTTAAATTAAAGACAAATGTCATCTTTCAACATGAGTAAAACATTTAATTAAAACGTTTTCCACATTGGTCTCTGTATTTAAACCTTTTTATCAATGTAAACTTACTGCCTGTAAAAGATGATATGCCACCCAGTATAATACCACCCCTTTGTTTTCGATCTTTCAATTAATCTCCCTTAAACTTTTTATTAATCGAATATCAAAGGGAAACTAATCAATTGGTCTTCTTTTTAGGACAAGTTCTGTTGCACATGTTGCCAACAGTTTTTACGCAAAAAGTGGAGCAAGGGTTTATTCAGTAAATATCATTTGGTACTGTCCTGCTTGTAAAGTTACACACTTGTGTCATATCAGTCTGACACTTTGTGACCATCTTTGATAATTAGTGATTGAAATTTGGATTATAATTGTTCAATGTGTAAGTCAGTTTCTTTTTCTGTTACTCTTACAGAATAGTATACAGAGGTGAATGCTTAGAAATATCCTCATGTTTCTATTCTTTTTACTCTTTTTCCTCGGGTTTTTCTCTTGAACTGAAAAAAAAAAATTGGTAACCTGTTACTTGTTTTTGTATAGATCTTTCAGTGTCAAGTCAAACATCGGGAAATCATTTTACCCTGCTAAATATATGTATATATCGCTTGATATATTTAAGGCTTGTGATTCTGGTTAAATTATTGAGGAACATATTGCGGACTAAATAATGAACAAAATCTGTGTAAGGGAAGCTTGAACTTTGAAAAAACTTTTTTTGTCCATGTAAAAGATGATTTGTATTAGTAGACCAATGACTTTTGGACATGGTTAGGGAATATGAGTAATTTAAGAGTTGTAAGATGGCGTTTTTCAACTGACTTCTAAATAAACCAGCCTCTATTTCAATTTTAACACTCTTATAACTTCGAAAACCCTACTCTAGAAGATGTAAGTGCCTTTTCTTAAATTGTTCCCATGCTTATTTTATCTAGGATAATTATTTTATGGCAGAAACATCTCCTGGTAACATGCACATATCTCCAAGCTTAGCCCTACTGTCGAGGTTGTTTGTCTAGGTATCTTGATTTGCGGACCACGTGACATCGGTGGGAGGAGTGATCTATCATCTGTCATTTGGTTAATTCCCAACTTTCCTCTACCAACAGAATTTCCTATGTAAAATGTCTTGTAATAAGGGACCCCCATGGTGTCTCTGACCAGAGAGCATGAAAATAACGTCTTTAATTGACCATTACAATCTTATAAGCAACCACTAAATTTCACACAAACCATAAAAAACAATGGTGTTGTACCAACATTGAGAAATGGGCTGTTGCAAACAATGTGGAAAATAGAGAAATTGCTGTCGCTAGCATTTTTTTCTTTTTCCCCACAATGTTTTCTACTGTCTGTGATACAAATCTTATCATTTATGCCATATTCAATTTTTGGCTTGCAAGACTAGTGCTTTCAATCTGGGCCAGTCTAAAACATTTTTGTTTGGTAAAGAGTTGTCCTTAATCCCGAGTTTTGATCACCCTGCAAAAGAAGGCTTCTGAAAGCATTCTTGGCAAAGGAGAAAGTGCCCGTAATCAGCATTTCTCCTTTTCCTACTATGTTGTCTACCTTATCAAAGATAGAAATCATCATTTGAGCTACATTTATTTTGTTGTACAAATGGTTTTGATTTTGATTTTGTTGAGTCCAAAGTTTTGTTGTTTGGCGTAGAATTAAGTGTAGGACAGTTTTATTTTGAAACAAGAAGAAGAAAAGTATCCTATCTCTCTATTGGTTTTTGACACAAACACGGATGTACCCATTTTACCCAATTTTTCATGATAATTATTACGTTATGATCTACTCTGGTATTCTGAATTGTCCTAAAGTATTAAACACAGGGTTTGTTAACCTTCTGCTGCACAGGTTTGATATTAAACCCATCAAAACTTATTGGTTGACTGACTGAATGATGTGTTGCCCCATTTTTAACATTATTTCAGTCATATCACGGTGACAGCTAACATATTCATGTATATGCATGGTTTCACCAGTTCTAGGCTAGGGCTGTGAAGTGTTTTGCCAAAGGACACTTCCATGAAAGTAAAACTTATTACAAATTACATACAGAATGTTCATTTATAGGAAAGTAAAAATATTGTTTTCCAACAGTACAGGAAGCACTTCAGGAAAAGGAGCAATTACTTGTTTTGTTTACAAATACTTCACACAACACTCTGTATGAACAATCAAAACCATGCTCAGGGGTAAGAGAGGCTTGAATTCTTTCTTAGTCACTAGCTGGGATTTGGACTCAATACGCCATGGATGACTAGCTCTGTACCAGATGTCCCCTGAACCCCCAACCTCCTGCAGGAGAAATGAAGATCTAATATGTGCAAAAGAGACCAGCAACATTAAATTCTTACGAAGAAAGATATTGTTTCTACATTTTTCACTATATTCTCAAAATGTCTGATACTATAATTTTGGCCCTTTCTACATAGCTTAGGAGCTTATGTTGTGATTTAATACCTGTGCATAAAATTATAATCTTTAGTTGTCCATGAACACCTCAACCAGGAAGTTTAAATAAAGAGAAAAAATCAATCACCCATTCTTTTGTTACTGTGCCAAATTTATTGAACCTTTGAAATCTAATTTAAAAAAGAAACTGATTTTTATGAAAAGAATACACATGCTTCATTATATTAACTTATTTGAGAAAATGGTTTTCCGTTATACTGAAATAATAAACTCAGTTCCATTAAACATAAAAATGATGGGACTGATGGCCAAGTTGTAAGATTTGTCTTAAGTCAATACCTCAAGACAAAAATGCAATCTTGTCCAGAGCATTTACAGACCACAATTTGAATATGGCTCAAATGATGGACTTTGTCTTTGACTTGATAGAAAATATTATGGGGAAAGGAGAAAATGCTGGTAACCAGCATTCTCTCCATTTCCCAAAATGTTTTCAAAAGCTGTCTTTTTCAGGGTCGTTACAGCTCCATGCGATTAGTCAGGTGTTTGTATGAGGCTTGTTGCACACAATATGATCAGTAAGGTTAGGCATGAAGTTAGGCATGAAACTTGTTGCACAAATCATGAGGTTGGTCTTGGAAGCAGCAGTGCAAAGAGCAGAGGACATATACCAATCCCAATTAGAATCTCATTAGGTGAACACTGGACAAACAAAATGTCACAAGAAATATGCAATGAATGCCAAGCAAAATCAGTAGATGAAGAACAACAGCTCCCATCCTTCTTCATCGAACAGCAGGAGACCATTTATGCAGATGACAGAATATTCCCACAGCATTAGCCACAAAGAAGTTCTAGTGTCCTAAGTGTTCAAGTTGTGCAATGGTAGTATGCCATTACAAGATGTGATGTAAATGTCGCAAAAAAGTCTCCTCCTTACATCACAAATAAAACAGAGTGAGTAACTGTTCACTAGAATTCCTTTCACGTGGTCCAGTTTTTCAAGACTTTGTACAGTGCCATCAAAGTTAGTCAAAGTTGCAGTTACATATCTGTTTCTAACGCTTGTAAATCTTGCAATGTGATTTTTGCATCTAACTATAGTTGCTCCAAATGATTGCAGCAAATTTTTAACATGTTCAAAATATTGATGCCATTCTTTGAAGTGACTGCAAAGCCTTGCACAACTCCATATGAATAGTTGTTCATTCAGAGTCTGATCCAGAGCATGCATTTGCGAGAATTGCCAGAGTTTTTCATTGTTCATGCAAAGTTTCAAAACCAGTGGGTGACAATCATGCGCAAAAAGTATTTAGGCAAATAGTGTTTGATCACTTGTTATTGCTCAAATGTTGATGTAAAAATCAATTTTACAGGCAGCACAACTGCATCAGATCATTCCTATGAATCAACAGTGACTTCCCTTTCTTGCTTCACAGATTTTTCATTATCTTCCGCTAGGTGGCATTTTTCAAATACAAGCCTATCTGATTTGTGCATTCTGGGTGCAGAGCCGGACTACTTTTCAAAACAACAACTGTTACTTTGAATTTTAAAATAAAATAAACATTTGCTCAATAAAACACCACGTGATACAACTCGCCCAGCCAAGGTTAGCTAGCATGTAACATATATGCACCAGTCATTTGTAAACACAGCCCCTACAGGCTTGGAAAATAGCCTTGGTTTACCCTGACATTTCATGTTGATAAGTCTGTGGAACAACCCTGCTCAAATCCTGGTTCCCCTAGATTCTATATTTAGAAACTGTATTCATAGATGTGCAGTAAAACAGTGGTATTTTGTAAAAAGCTATTTTTCTTGTTTTAAGTAATTAAACTTTTAAGAAAGTTGGAGCAAAAAACAGGCTAGATTTTTCCACGGAAGTAATGTTTATAGCCATTTTCTCTATTGCTGCTTTATTAGCGGCAGAGTTTGGTTTACGTACAGTGTATTAATATTTTTCCTGTACAGGATAGTGATGCGTCATAGCAGACAGGTCTAATCTTCAGAGAACTGACATGTGCAGACAATGCAGATTTTTATTTTACAAAAAAAAAAAAGTCTGCCATTTTATTTTTCTTTTCAACTTAAATAGGAGTGAAGCACTGCCGTTCCATCCCAAATACATACCAAAGCTGTCAAGATGAATTTGTTCGGATATTTGTATAAGTTTTGATTAATACCAACTTCCGAAAGTTGATAATTATTTGTAATTAAACCCAATTAACGATTCATAAAGAGAAAAGTTGAATTTCATTTTGGGAGTTGATCGATTCTAATAACCATTCTTGAACTAAATTCCATATGAAGATGTGAATAGTTAAACTGGCTGTATCTGACAGCTCCTGTATAATGTTATCCTCAGAAGATAGGACATGGTAATCATTACTTTTATGGAGAGTGCATCAAGATCATACTGTTAGCGATAAATTCATTATTCTGAACATCATTTTATTTTTCCATTTGCTGGTCTGTTTGCAACAGTTAACTGTCAAAGATTGTGACAAAATAATGATTTCTACATGATGTGACCAGTGCATGACCATAATACACCAAACGCCTGTTAATTTTCATTGTAAGAATATACATATTACAAAGAAAAGTCATGCACAAATACAAAAAATACTTTGTTGTAGTAAAAGGCCTGTGGCTTATTTTACTACATGAAATGATTGTGTTTAGGTCAGGAAAATTTTAGTTACAAGTGCTCAGAAAAAGTGACTGGGGCAGATTTATGATGTTCTTTTCATATAAGTTTGTTATAATTCATGTATAGTAAAGATGCTCATCTGTATTTTAGGAGTTTCACCCTCTACCTAGCCTGGGTTCCATTCCGTTCATTCTTTCCTTTTCTATCATTCGGATGTTACATTGCCAAAAATGACGGCCTGGGGACATTTGAAAACCGATCACAGCAACATCTTCGTTATTCCATCCAACAGTGGGGTAAAGTAGATGTCACTGTAATCGGTTTTCAAATGTGAATGACTGAAAAAAGATAGCGAAATTCCATTAACCTCGGTTTGATCACATACTGTTTGTGAGCCATCTTTGAAAATTTTGATTCAAAAATTTCAAACGGGTTATTCACAATGACTTTGGAGGATACCTTAACAATAAAAAGGGTTGTTGAAGGTCTTGATGTATTTTTGATGGCACCTACTGGTTCAGGAAAGTCACTGGTATGTGAAATTACCCAGTTGTATTAAATTTCATTTGGTTTACTTAAAATGAGCGAATCCATGGTTTTCAACATTGTGATGCCATGCTATAAACAAGTCTATAATTAGATTATCTGCACAGTTCATAGTCATGGGGAGACCCTTGAATGTCTCCAGGTGGTAACAATAATGAAAATGATAAATAGATAGCTGCCAAAGATCTATAGCAGACTGCCATTAAGAGAGTGTGAAATAGAGTAATTAGGCAATTATTACCACCTGGGCCCAGGCTACTCTCTACTATACAATCTCCAGTTTAAATTACCCAGAAGAAGGCTTTTTCTAAACATTGAGAGAAAAGGAAAAATTGATGGTTACCATTATTTTCTCCTTTTTCCATAATGTTTTCTATCCCTTTATACACAAATCACATTATTTGAGCCACATTTATCGTATGCATGCTATTTATAAATGAAGACCAATTTGAACAATTTTGTTGCCTGGTAAAATTGTTCAATGGAAATTTTCCACTATTGGTAAAATGCCAACTATTGTGATTTCCAAGTTTCCTGTAAAAATTTCCCCAAATCAGACAGTATTTTTTCCAAGATCAGACTGTGCATCCTGTGCAGTCTGATCTTGATCTGCATCGTATGCAATAACAATGCAAGGGTTTACCCTTTCTGTTTTGTTAAATAGAAATGACATTTTCAGTCCTTTAAAAGGCTCCAGATATTGCATTGTTATTTTTGTTTGTTTCCTTCAAATTCATGTTTATCAGAAGGTTTTGGGCAGTAAAGCTCAAATGTCAGACTTCCTTTTGTAAAATGACTGATCTTGATCTACATTGCTTGCAAAAGAAATGAGGTTATACTTTAACAGTCTAAAGGTTAAGTAATCTTACAATCTCACCTGTTAGACCTCCTAGATAGGAAAAAAAACAGACTTGTTCAAATTCAAAGCATTTGCAGACAACAAATCAAAAGCAGCTCAAATGGCTTTTCTCTTTGAAAGAGAAGTACAATAAAATCATATTATGGGAATAGGAAAAAAAAAATGATGGTCACCAGCATTTCCTCTGTTTTTCCGTAATATTTTCCAAAGCTTTCTTCCTAAAAGCGGTGTAAACTTGGGATTGTTTGGTGAAGAGTTTACGAGAAGGAAGTTAATTTTTCCTGGTTTATAATCATTCACCTTTTGAGGACACAATTCAGTTTATGTTCTTGAAAATTTGCCAAAAATCATTTGATATTTGGGAATTTTATAGTTTACTCAGATTTACTATGAGCATTCTTTCGTCAGACTCAAGTATGTATTATATCATTTAACTCTTCAACATATGACAAAAATTTAGACTTTTCCATATTGAAGACAGTTGCAGATCAGAATTTAAATGTGGCTGAAATGATGGATATGTCTGCAAAAAAAGAGAGAACAATGTGGGAAAAGGAGAAAATGCTGTTTACAACTTTCCTACAGCAACTACCTACAAGAACAATCATGATTATGGGAAGAGCTTGTACAGTCGTTCAAGGTGCAGGATGAGATAATTTCTATCCATCCAAACCTCAAATACGGGGTGTCTTTGTCTATTGTCGATTTTTATACGCCCGTCGAAGACGGGCTGTATTATGGGATCACCCATGGCCTACGGGCGGGCGGGCCAGCGTCTGTCCGGGCGGGCGGGCTGGCGTCCAGTTCTTTGTCCGGAGCATAACTTGGTCATCTCCAGTCCGATTGACTTGAAACTTGGCAGTTGTGTTTGTTGCGATAATACGGAGTGCAGTGCGAAAGAACCATAACTCTACCTAGTGCTATCTTTGAGTTATTTCCCTTTGATCGTCATTTTTACAGTATTTTCTGCTTGTCTGGAGCATAACTTTGTCATCTCCAGTCAGATTGACTTGAAACTTGGCGTTTGTGTTTGTTGCAATAATACGGAGTGCAATGCGAAAGAACCATAACTCTACCTCATGCTATCTTTGTGTTATTTCCCTTTGATCGTCATTTTTACAGCATTTTCTGCTTGTCCGGAGCATAACTTTGTCATGTCCAGTCCGATTGACTTGAAACTTGACATTTGTGTTTGTTGCAATAATACGGAGTGCAGTACGAAAGAACCATAACTCTACCTCATGCTGTCTTTGAGTTATTTCCCTTTGATTGTCATTTTTACAGCATTTTCTGCTTGTCCGGAATATAACTTTGTCATTTTTAGTCTGAACATCTTTAAATTCGGTATGCATGATTGTTGAAAAATTACGGAGTGCAGTGCACAAGAACCATAACTCTTCCTAGCACGAATTTTGAGTTATTCCCCCTTAGATCTTCATTTTTATAGCATTTTTTGCTTGTCCGGAGCATAACTTTGTCATCTTAAGTAGGAATGACTTGAAATATTGTATGCTTATTTGTTGCAATAATTGGAAGTGCAGTGCGCAAGAATTGTAACTCTACCTCGTGCTGTCTTCGAGTTATTTCCCTTTGATCGTCATTTTTACAGCATTAAGTGCTTGTCTAGAATATAACTATGTCATCTCAAGTCAGAACGACTTCAGACTTGGTATGCATGTTTGTTGCAATATTACGGAGTACAGTGCACAAGAACAATAACTCTACCTAGCGTGGATTTTGAGTAATTCCACTTTGATCGTCATTTTTACAGAATTTCTTGCTTGTCCGGAAGGGAACTTTGTCACCTCATGTCAAATTGACTTGAGACTTGGTAAACATGTTTGTTGCAGTTATGAAAAATGCAATGCACTGGAGCCCTAACCTTACCTAATGCCCTTTTGGAATTATTCCCTATTCATTATTTTTTTTACAGCTTTTCATGCTTCTCTACAATATAACTTTGTCTTTTCATGTTGGAATGACCTGAAACTTTATATTCATGTTTCCTTAACATTAGACATTCATGCCTATTTCAATCACTTACATGATTTCTGCTGCATTACTATTTTCCTCTACTTGCCCTTTACGATTATTATTCCCCCTCGACAACTGGCGGTGGGACAGGCGCATCTTGCGACAATTTGCCGCTCTTGTTCTTTTATAATACTCCTTAGCTTTTTTCTTTAACCCTTAAAGTGCCTTTCACTTCTATAGTTTTCTTTGAGGCCAGTGTAGATCAAGATCAGACTGATTTTTAGCTCAACTGGCCAAAGGCCAGCTGGCTTATGTCATGGCCCGGTGTCTGTTGTGCATGCGTACATGCGTGCGTGCGTGAACTTTTATTTCAAACATCTTCTCTGAAACCAAACGTCCAAATTTGATGAAACTTCACAGAAATGATCCTGCCATGGTCCTCTTCAGAATTTCATGAAAGAATTTGATTTCTTCAAAAACTGTGGTTGCCATGGCAACAAAAGCAAAAAATATTGAAAAGCTTTAAAAATCTTCTTGTCTGAAACCATAAGGCCCAGGGCTACCAAAGAGCCTGGTTCACTAACCCCCATAATTTGCCCAACCTCAGAATCTCACTATTTTTTGAAAATCATAGAAATGATATGTGTATAATCTGAGAATGACATTATTTTGGTCAAAAAGTTGAACTGGACATTGAAATTTAATAAAAACAAGGGCCTCCGTAACGCAACGAAACGACGTATTTATTGACGTCGGTCATAAACAACACGACGTTACGCATGTGTGAAATTCTCCTGATCACACAAAGTATCCTTCAGTTTCAGTGACAAAAACTACCTTAACCCTTTACAACACAATGCCGACTTTTCACGACCCTGAAGAAGAAGGCTTTTGAAAATATTGTGGAATAAGGAGAAAATGTTGGTAACCAGGATTGTCTCCTTTTCCTTTAATGTCTTCTACCATATCCAAATACAGAAATCATTATTTCAGGCACATTTATGTTGTTGCCTGCAAATGATTTCAGTTTGGTCTAGCCCGAAATTTTGTTGTATGGTAAAGAGTTAAGAATCATGGTTACTTACTCGTCTGCAAAGTCCTTTTATTATAACAATTTCGTCGTTGACCAGTAGTCGTATCCGATTCCCCCGTTTCATTTCGAGCACAATGAGTAGACATCAAATATTAACCTTTAACAAACAATCTTTGGTTTTCACGACCCTGGGAAAGAAAGCTTTTAAAAAACATTGTGGGAAAAGGAGAAAATGCTGGACACAAACATTTTCTGCTTTTGGTTCAATGTTTTCTATCCTTTCCAAAATAATTTTCAATTTTTGAGTCACATTTACTTTGTTGTCTGCAAATGCTTTTAATTTGGACCAGTCTATAATTATGTCGTTTGGTGAAGAAGTAAACATTAACACATTAACAAAAAAATTTTTAGCCATTTCACTCTGGCAGCAATAGTTTGGTATGTAAAATCGGTGATGACGGATTAGTTAAAAGATTGTTCATAAGCAATAGTTACATAAACTTGTACACTTGCTGGTGTATGAATTACACGTTCATGTTACTACTGACACTGAACAGTCTTTGGCAAAAGTAAACATGCAATTCACTGGTCACTATCACTACTGGAATCAGCGATTTGATTGGGAGCGGCGTCTTCAAGATGGACACCCCAGTCACGTACACCAAATTTCTCTCTGTTTTCATACCTTGCCAGATAAATACCAAACTATTGCTGCAAGATGGGAGCACATTCCAACAACTCGCGAACCAGCTTTGCATTGGCAATACCACGCCTGTATGATGGATTCATTAAACTGAATCCACATCACGTATTTCCTGCTTGATGTGTGACAACTTTGCATTTTGATACAGAGCAAACTTGGTTCGTCGACATGAACACGAATCTCACAGTTACCCTCCAAGTGCTCTTGAATGTAACTTGTGCTCAGCCGCAGTTGATACACACCAAAGGTGAGATCGCGAAGCTGATCTTCTGTTAAGCGAGGAAAGGTGTCGATTTCCACTTCATCCACTGGCCGCCATATTTTGATTCTTCTTGCCAGTCCTTTTTCCTCAACCATATCCTTCAATTCATTTCCTTTCCTGCTCTGTTCTAGCATGCCTTTTGCGAGCTCCTGATCCCCAGATGTAGAACTAAGGGGTGGAAAATATTTGTTCGAAAGGGCACACACTATTCGAACAAAATCGCCAATAAATGGAATCTGGCTGTTTGGCAAAACATGGTCGAGGTACTTGAATCTTTTGATTCTCGCATTTGCTGACTCGACAACCCATCGTATCTGCAGTTTGATAAATAGAAAGAAATCATTTCATATGTAAATGAGCCATGCTGTGGGAAAAGTATCAACACGGGTCAGCCTGCGCAGTCCGCGCAGGCTGACTTGGGCCGAAACTTTTCACTATTAGTAAATTTTTTGTATGTCCAAGAACCATTTTACCTCATGATTAAGTCAGTTGTTAAAAAGTGGCTGTTATGGATCCATAAGTAAGTGATGGCTTGCGCAGTATGATGGATTACGGAGATGCATTAAGCCCCCTTTTGCCAGAGTATATTTAATATATCCTTTCTCTCCCAACTTTCAGTCAGTTTAAACTTAGCCTGTACAAGCTCAAAATTTAAACTAATTTCTTTCGATTCTGCTTCCTGGGAACTACACCAGTACTCGCGCTAAGAGTGGTGACCAATGGAAGGTCCAAGATCACTAGTCGCTACCGGGAATCAAACTCAGGACCTCTTGATTGCAAAGCCGACGCTCTTCTTTCCGACCACAGACACCACACAACTCTCAGTCAGTTTTATTTCACCATTAATTCATTGATTTTATTATGATGATTATATTAGGAGTCCTAGGTTCGAATGTGGTTTATCCCGAATCCTGATCGCGACGCAGCTATGTGTCGAGAGATTTGTGGGAAAATAAATGTCGCCATGAAAAAAAAATAGAACAGTGGTTCATGCTTATTAAGTTCGCTCCTAATTGAGCGTATTCCGTTTAAGCACTAAATCAATTCTTTTATGGAATGTTTTTGTATGGAGTTAGGCCTCTTTTGAAAAAAATATTTCAGTTTTATCTTGGCAACTTTTACTCTACCATGGCTTCTTGTCTTCCACACAATATTAACGATAGATAAACTACTTATAATTTGCCTATGCGACACTTTTCACAATGACTTTTGTTAAATGTCAGAAAGGATGTCGGCTTATTACTCACAAATACTGACTTAGCTATGGGACTATGCTTCTTGTATGGAGCGATGCCATTTTCTTAAATATATTCTAAAAACTATCTGCATTACACTTCGTTAATCTATGATTCAAATCTATTCGTGATTCAATCTGCTTTTCGATCTAGATGTACATGGAAAGATATCTTTTTGTAGACGATTTTCAACGCAAGAAAATTAGCATTTTTTCAGATTTTGCACAATGTATTCCAACTTTTAATCATTACTTTTTTAATCACGCCATTATTTAAATCGGTTTCATATTTTGTATATTTATATGCAACGATGACAATAAAAGAAATTATTGATTCAGTTTTTGGAAGTGCTTGATTTTCTGACTCACAGTTGAGGCCAAAACTAAAGGTTAACATTAGTCCTTTGTTGTCATTGTTGTTGTTGTTTTTGTTACTGTTGTTGTTAAAATTCAGATGCATGTGACTTTTCTTATTATTTGCATTAAGGAATCTTACTTTTGTCACCAGTCGACTTGAATTAGCTTCTTCTGTAGACATCTGTCTATGCCCTTTGGAAAGAATGCTTGGCATTTCAGCCTGGATACCAAGCTCCTCGAGTAATTTGACAGAGTCTCGAAAGCCCCGGTCCAAAACAAATACATCGCCATCCTTCAAAAAGCCTCTGATGTCTTCTATATTTGACAGAAGCATGTGGTTCAGTATTGAAGCATCATTGTTTTTGCTATCTGACAAATAGGGTCCAACGATGGTTATGAAATAGCCAGTGGTTGTAACAACTACCATGGGCTTAACTAGTGGACGACCCTTGTGTGTGCAGTATGTTCGCCGTTGCAATTGAAAGTTGTTGGATTTGTTAATGTAAATGTAAGTCCCATCAAGGACGAGGATTACTTGGTCGTCAGCTGTACCAAACAAGGTCTTTGCTAGGTCACGGGTATGGTCTCTGATAACAGATTCCCTGGTGAGGCTATCGATTCCGAGGTAGAGAGGCACAAAACCACGCATAAATGCTTGTCTCACGACGGACACTGGACTTGGTAATACCAAATATGGTTGATAATAGCCTGTTTGACATACCAGAGCATAGCTTTACAAGAAAAATTCCAATGCTTGTTTTGGAAGACCGGCTTGGTGAGTTTTTTACCTTATCAGAAAGATGGCGACATACATCATCGAATTGAGGCTTAGTCAGTCGAGTCAGGGATGGGTAATCAGACTCATACAATGAATCAAAGTTTAAAGATTTGTTCATTTGCAGACATAAGGATCTCAATTTCTGGAGTAAGTCGTTGATAGCAGTTCTGTTAAGCTTTGTAGTATCTGTCTTGGTCTGAATGCTATTGACAGCTGAATGAATCGGCGCTCCCTCATGGATGTGACGAGGACAGCATCTGGAACCTGCAGGTATAACAACATTGTGTTCTAGGAAAGTTGACAGACAACCATCTGCTGACAAACAAACCAACTTTGGACCAGGCCTTTTGCACACAAAACATCTTGAGTGGCTTCTACTCGTAGAGGGAATTTTAAGTGTGATCTGAAAAGAGAAAAAGTACTGTGATTCATTACTCGACAATAACTATTTAGTCAGTTACATTTATATACAGTTAAATATATATTTGTGTATAGGCTGCATTGCTTTAGTTTATAACTGAGGCATGATAGTTTATATTTTTCTTCAATCTAGATAACATTGTAGACAAGAGACATTGCTCGTTACAAGCAACATCCTCTACCACCAAATTTAAAATTAAAAGACAATTTCCACAAATATGTTGTCGTGAGAAACAGGTTAACAAAATTGTACATGGTTTAGCTGAACGTTTTGAATACGAAATGTGGAAACACTGCTCCTGAAGACGCAGTAATGTTTGTATTATTGAATAAAATGTGGCGCTGCTATCGATGTCGGTCATGTTCAAAAGGGTTGTTATAATTTACGTTTTCTTTAAAATGACACTAGTTTTACTCACGGATAATGGACTTAAAAGCTGTTTAGATATCGATGGTTTGGGATCATAGTCTGGATCATCTTCGTTTTTGTAGGTGGGTTTCAGTTTAGGCGGACTTTTGGTACATTTATAACACCGTACTCGACAAGGACCACAAACAACATCTGTGTGAGACAAAGCAGGCAACAGGTTCTTCAGGTGTTTTCTCAGTTTGTCTGTTACAGGGCGACGATCATTTGGTTTTACCCGTTTGTGACACCCAATACATTGGTAGCTTTTCACCATTCTGAAACATAAGTTTAAAATGGTCTAAATTGTTGATTGATTTAATTTTCTATACGACAATATGCTGTACTCAAATCGTCATATGATATTTTGAAGGCAAAATTTAATGAAAAAATAGTATACATAAAAAAAAAATTGAAAAAAAAAGTTTATTGCGTGTGGATTTGAACCTCCGGTTACCTATGTATGAGCGCTCGTCGTATACAATAGGCTACATACCTCGCAAAGTACTCTTGCCGTTAAATAAAGTATCTATAACTAAATCTAATGTCTAAAAAAAGAATTATCTCCTGTCAGACGAAAAAAAGAAAATTTTTCTCAAGTACCTCAAAAAAGCTCTATTGACATATCTATTTATTATTTTTCTAAATACTTACGGCAAAAATATCGTAAAACAAAAGCGAATACAGTTTACAATGTATTCAATGGTCGTTTTCATCTTTTCGGGATAAAAATACCCGCCGTCTTCAAGAAGTCTATAAATAGTTTGTCACGATAAAAAGTTTTCGGGACCCAAGTTTTAAAAATGATTTAAAAAATACTTACTTGGAAAATGCCGATGAATCTATGATGATGTTTGAAGTACCGATTGCATCGCTAGGAGCGTATCGTCTGCATTGTTTACATTGGAGATGGGCGAAAATCGTACTCAGTAAAGTTCGTACACCGCGTTAATATTTTCGTTTTTCATCACTATTTACAATGTTGTAAAGCGAAATGCATGGATTGAAATAGCAATTCTTACTTCATTTAGCAATGTCACATATAATGTATTCATAAAACAACAGTTTTGGACCTAGAAACTCGAAATGGCATTGTCTGATTGGATTTATAGGGGCTATTAATCGGCGTCAAAGCCTACGCCTCATATACAATTTTATTAAAATTAGAACATGAGCGCATTTGAGTACCATAACGAAACATATATCATTTTGTTTGCATCTTAATTGTCAAAACAAACATACTTGTTATTTTGTGGTACTCGCTTGCGCTGATAGTTTATTTTTAATATAACTGGACAAAAATGGTATGATTTTCCTGTTTTTCGGAAAATAGGGGGTTCTAAAACGTGAAATTACCCACCCACAAAATTATTAGAAATTAACAAAATAGCATTTGTATACAGTTTAGAAGTTGTTTTGAATAAATATTGATCAATTGATTATATTTCTCATAGTTCAATTTTTTTGCAAATTTTGGGCAAATTATGGGGGTTAGTGAACCAGGCTCTTTGACATGTAGCTTTATCTAATGGACCTCTAAGAAGTTTCTTCATATTATAGCCCTGGGGTCAAAATTGGCCCTGTGCCAGGGATCACAAGTTTAGTATGGGCTTATATATAGTGGCTTTAATTTAAATAGTAGTCAAGGGAAATAACTCCTGTTATAAGAGATAAAGTTTGTTACTATTTACCTCCCTTGATTATCAAACTGCAATGATACATGATTGATGTTGATATTTAAGTTTTTTAGATAGGACATGTTCTGTTGTCAGGGAGAGTGATTTATTTTGATGCTAGTGGTTATGCTCACATCAGTGGAATATTAAACTTAAAGTAAGGTTTCTGTCATTCAGTTTTCTTTCCAGAACGTTACCTTTCATGCCAATGAATAAACCTGCTTGTATTCACTGACATTATCTTTGCATGTAGGAAGATATGACTTTTTAGCGGATTTGCTATATAGCAAATCCGCTTACTGTGATCATTTTGGCCGGAACCAAATACATCATGCGTAACGACACATGCGCGCTCACTTTCAGTTTTGCATGGCTGGCGTAGGGACGAACAGCGCAGATCTACAAATGATATACAGCTCTGACTTTGAACAAATCATACAAATTATGTTTGATTTCTTTATCGAAATTTCGTCAAAACTACAAAAATTGTCAGTTTGAAATACTCTAAATACTTAAAGTTTTTTTTTTTCCCCATTAGATATTGCCATTAATGCGTATGAACATTGTTTACACAGACTGCCCCCATTTTCATTCAAGAAATGTTCATTCACAACTTGTGTCGTCCGCTGTCGAAATAAACAAGGAGATAAAGCAATAATTTCTTAGTGAAATACATTTTTAAACTCTGTATTATATCAAATATCTTCAGATAGCTAGCTAGAATTTGGCCGTAAATGATTTAAAACCCTTTCGATAACAAATACGCAGAACCCATAAAGTCGATTCGGCACCTTGTTAGTTAGGCCCTACCGACCTTCGTATAGCACTATCGATGAATTTCCGAATTGTTTAAAACATTTCTATGAAATGTTTAAAAAATGAAGATCGTTTAGTCTGTTAAAATATATATGTATTTGACATTTGATTTATGAAAGACTGCTTCCAAAATTTCTCTCCAGTTATCGATGGGACATAAAGAAATCCTGCGTTTACAAACGGCCCCGATCAAGTACGAACTCGTGACGTGAATTTATACTGAGGATTTTCGAGGGGAAATTGTGTCCTCAGTGAACTGCACATCCACTAACTTAACCTAACATCCTGGACTTTAAGCCTCAGATACTCAATTATCTTCAAGGTGTAAAAGTCCATTCATAGTCCTTCTAATATGCTTGAATTTTATTTTGTTACCTGTCATGCAAAAGAATTAAGAATGCAGACAGATGTTTGATAAAGGGTCCACAGGAATACATCTTAGTCTAGATCTATACGTCTTACTATATGGACATGTATATTTAAATTCTTTGATATATTTTTTATGCTTGGAGATAGAAGTATATGTACTTTATTTAGTAAAGTACATATTTATGATGAACTGCTGCTCAACCCATACTAGAGACAGTAACTGTGCTTCATGTAAACAGCAAGTAATTCAAACCTCAGAATGAAAGTATGCCTATAGTTTTTAAAGTTTTATAGAGGGACCCATTCCTTTAACCCTTAGGCTGCTAAGTGCTACCCAAGGACCTTTTGCAGACAATGCAGATCAAGATCAGATTGCACCAAAGGCGCAGTCTGATCTTTGATTTATACTGTCCAGTAAGGAGATATTTTTCCTCCAAAAATATCTTTGAAACAGAAATATTTATATTTGTGCTATCAACTTGAAAATTTCATTTTAGTTATGTATAGGTCAATTTTTACTTTGCAAAGCAACTTGTCACACTGAGTGTGATCTTGGTCAATTCTGGCTGCTTCAGCTGTACCCAGGTCAGGGATTTGCAGATATCAAAAAGCAAATAATATCTGGAATATGTTCTTCCAGGTGATGAATGATGATTTTAATTCTATTCTTCAGAACATGAAAATGGATTCACTCAAAACTGCATTGGAAGTAATGAATAGCTGTTTTACCAGTGTTAAAATTGAATTTCAAGTATCTTACCATGCTACATCATGTTTTTTATTTTTTGCACGTGTCCCTGCAGAGGTTCAATTATGTAATATGACTCAAATTCACAAAGACATGACTCAAAACTTCAAAAAAGATCTACATCTGTATTTTTTTTTTGAAACTGTGAATGATAATCTAAGTTCAGACTGTGCAGAATATGAGGTCTAAGCTTGAACCTATACAGCCTATGTTTTTTTTATATATTTGCACCAATACAGCGGTGAAATGACATAATCTTGTTCATTTATTTAGTGAGGTTCTGTGAGACTGGCTGATTGGTGAAGATGTCGGTTGAGTTATCCCGGATTTTTTATCCTCACCTAGTTGGCAGGATTTTGTAGGAGTGCCTACAGACAAGACACTGCGTAGAATCAGCCTAGCCCTAGTAAAACCCAAGCCATACACAAATAAATGGGTTGTTGTCATTCTAAGACTGAAACAGTGTTGAAACTAAAGTAACCACCAGAAATCAGTCTAACATCAAATTATTCTTGAAGATAGTTACAATCAATTTCATGTTTTGTGTCAGTGCATGAGTTAACCTTACTTTTCTGTTGTGAAATCTTCATTCCTTGACTTGTGTCTTTATTATGATACAAGGTGAATTTTCATTTATCTTCAAGAAGGAAGGTATATTCAATACTCATGAATTACACATGGCCTAAATCTTAGAAAATACTACACATACCATTTAGTTTTCACCTTTCAGACTATTTCATAACATTTTTTTAGGTCAGGAATAAAACCAAGAATTTTCTTTTTAAAAGAAAGAAGAAATCATTCTATCTGAATAATCAAATTGTTGTCTAGTTTTATTTTGTATTTCATTTTGAAAAATAGTTTCAAGTTGTGTAGTAATAAGGAAGAACCCTTGAAGGTATTCCTAGGTGTTAGAGTCATCGAAAGGACAATGTGCTTTCAGTAAGAAATTACATAAAAAAAGCCATTGTTTCTATTTCCCTGAGAGGACTCCAGTGTTTTTTTTAACTCTTTACCACACAACAAAATTTGAGACTTGTCCAAGTGGAAAGCATTTCAATGTGACTCAAAATATGAATTTTAATTTTGGAAGGTCTGGAGACATTGCGGGAAAAGGAAAAATGCTGGTTACCAGCATTTTCTCATACATGTATTCCCAAATTCTTTTTAAAAGCTTTCTTCCTCAGTGTCGTTCAAAGTCGGGCTTGTATTGTAAGGGTTTAAACTAAATCATACTAGTTTCAAAACAATACATGCTTTATACTTCAAGATGAGGACAGTTTGTTTCCTTTGTAGCAAGAGTACATTAACTCTTTATCAAACGACAAATTTTTGGATTGGACCAAATTCAAAACATCTGCAGACGACAAATTAAATCTTGGTAATATGATGATTTCTGACTTTGATAGGGTAGAAAATATTGTGGGAAAAGGAGAAAATGCTGGTTACCAGCATTTTCTCCTTTTCCCACAATGTTTTCTATAGGCTTCTTTCTCAGGGTCGTTAAAAGTCAGGATTGTGTGGTAAAGAGTTCAGATCAGACCACCTAACATAGAAAAATCCCACTCCTATAGGCACACTATTTTAGATTTGAATTGTTTGCAGTCTATATGATTATACCCACTATATGAAAGTTTAGAAATTGTTGTGTTTATAGTCTGACTAGGATTGTAAAATACTGTTTTAAAAATCAAAACCTTGGTATCTGAGTACAGAAGTTTCAATATTTCAAAAGAGTCTTGCATAATGATGATTAATAATGATTTTAGAAATGCTTAAAATGCTAAGGTAAAGGAAAATATAGTCATCATGTTTAGTGTATTTATTTAAGCTCACATGTTTACAAACCCTAGGGTGAACTGTTGATATTTTCAATCAGACTTAAAGCATAATCTCAGACAAAAACCACCATCGCTAGTCCTTCTGAAAACCCTTGATTTTTAGTACAGCCAAATAAAGCTCAGCCAATTGGATAAGTTGTTTCGAAAGTTTTTCTGAACATCCTTCAAAATGGAATAATATAGCCACACTTACCTTAGTTAAAACACATTGTATCCTTTTTGGTGTTATGGAATGGGGACAAAATGACTTTGGTAAGAATGAAAAAATAGATCTGTTTGTCTACCAATGTTTTCAAAAACTTAAGAGCTACATTTTGTGAGCCTGACAGAAATATCAGATACAGGTTAACCTTGCGGTGAGGCCAATGTTAGATCCACATTTGATTAATTGAATGGCATTTAATGTCACTTTCAACATTATTTCAATCATATAACTGCTGCAACTAGCTTATTTATGTATGTCTGGGTTTCAGCAGTACTAGGCTAGGGCTCTGAAGTGTCTTGCCTAAGGACACTCCCACAGAAAAACATATAGCCATAAGTCCTAAACTTTACTAGTAAGCCATGCAGGACCCCAGATCCACAGCCCGCCCGGGTGGCTCAGTGGTGAGCGTGTTGGACTCATGACCTGGTGGTTGTGAGTTCGATACCCGGCTGAGGCGAACCTTCTTTCCGGCGTATTTTCGCCTCTCACCTCTGCTGAAGCATGTGAGAAAAGTAGTCGGTGGCTTTGGAAAGAAAGTTGTGTTAGTACTGGTATGAGAAAGCCAGGAAACACATGTGCGTCACCGACTGCCATGATATGACCTTAGCTGTTAAAGTGGCGTTAAACCCCATTACAACCAACCAACCAGATCCACATTTAGAGGGGAGTTAATTTTTGTAAGATTGTTCAGATTAGTCTATGTCCACCATCTATGCATAAATTACTTTTTGTTTTTTAATCAAAAATGGTAATTAAATGGATGCTATTTCATTATTCATTCTTTCCCCATATGACAAGGTTTAGGCTCTTTAAATGTATCTGCAGACAACAATTCAGAAACTGATACAAATGAGCTGAAGTTCACTCTTATGAATGAAAACAATGTTGGAACAGGAGAAAATACTGTCTACCCGAATTTTGTCCTTGTCCCATGATGCTTTTAATTGTCAATTTCCTTCAGGGTTATTAACCCTTGTCCTGCTGAATAACTCAAATGATACCTTCAAGTCGTAGTAAAATCCCATAGGTTGCTATTTAAGGTAATTTTGAGGATGATAAATATCTCCTTATCGGACAGTGTAGATCAAAGATCAGACTGCACGTTCTGTGCAGTCTGATCTTGATCTACACTGTCTGCAAAAGGTCGGTGAGTCATGCTTAGCAGTCTAAGGGTTAACATGAGTGTTTAGTAAAGTGTTAAACCCCAATCAAAATTTTCTCCAGATCCAGTTGTCAGATGCCAAGGAAACCTGACATGGATCCATATGTTGTATACTGGTCTATCCCACAGATTGATATAAATGTATAGCTTGTGTTTGTGTAAGGTCTTGCTATAGAGCTAGCTTTTGTAGCAATGTTGTAGACCGTTTGCCTACGGAGTTTGGACCTGAAGGTTCTAGGTTCAAAACCAGCCTCTTGGGCTATCTAACAGAACTGTTACATATACATGTAATCAGTATTCAAAATACTGTACGGTTTGTCCAAACATGGCCTATATTTGACCCTTGAATTTTGTGTCATATAAAGTTAAATTGGGAGAATTTTTGAGCATGTTTCTTTTTTTTTAGCTATGTTTTATGAGTCCTGTGTAATAGGGCTTATGAAAACAGTGTTGGAAAACAAGACATCAGTATTTCTTTTCTTTTTTTCTTCCAGAATTTTTTCTACCCTTTACAAGTACAAACCACATAATCTGAGAGCTCCATATCTATGGAATTGTTTATTTATGCTCTAAACAGCAAGCTATTTAATTTTTTTTGCCACAAGTCAAATTATTGCGTAAAAGGCCAATAAATACTACCAGGTATATATTTCTTTTCAATAAAGTGTATGGTTAAATTCAGTAAAATGATGCAATTTTGGATGTTTGATAATGGAATTGTAGGCTACTTTAGCAATAGGTCACTCTGTTTATTTTTATTACACCAGATATGACGTCTTGATACTGATTTGAATATATAAATCCTTGCTGATGGCGCATGTTGTTGATTAAGTACCATTCCCTCAAAGCTTTCCAACACTGTGGCATGAAATACCCAAAGAGGCTGAGTAGCGCATTAAGGAAATATCAATTCAGATATTTTTTTCTAAATCTTATCTTTCTTCTTTACTTATGATTTTCCAGCTATAATTCAGTAAGTCATTTTTGAGTTTGTTGAGGGTATGAAAATCTGAATAGTTGGTTTTAATTTGGGGGAGTCAAAAATCTTGTCCTTTGGTAAGAAGTTCAACAAGAAGGCACAAAAATTTCATATTGCATACATGTGTAAGTAGCAATATATTGTACTCTTTGATCAAATTTGCTCATGATTGCTGAAACTGATTGACAACTGTAGACCTTAACGTGTTTTTACAGAAGTATCATTATATGTCATCATCCTATTTTGTATAGTTTTTTAATAACTCTTACTCATCAACAAATCAACAACTGAAGTATTCTATATGTTTGTCAAATAACTTTCACTTATAAATCTATCTTGGTTTTTTTTTTGTTTTGTTTTCCAGTCCTATGCATGTTTACAGTCCTAAATATAATACAAGCAGAAAAAAAAAACATCAAATTGTTGGATCAAATTAATACTCTAATAAGTAGTAAAATAACAGCTGCTGCGCAGCACACTTGGTAGAAGAACTTTGACTCCCATTGCCCTTGCTTACTCTACTAATTACTTACAAATTATACATGTATTACATGTGATAAAAAAAATAATTTTCGTTACTTCAAATCATAGCTTAAAACTGTTCAACAAATCCGCTTTTCAGGACTTTCAGTCCTTTGATTTTTGTGTGTAATTTCATGACTGAGAATTACTATTGGTTGACTTGGCTTTCGAAGGATTCATGTTCAGTATGGTTTTATGCACGATGTACAATTGTGCTTTCAATATGCAGCCGTTTTATTTCTTTGATTAAAAGTCAAATGTTTTTGAAAATATATTTTCAGTATTTGGTAATCTTGAATATTTTGACTCTGGACTAGACATTAAATATTTTTGACTGTAATTTAACGTGTCCGAACATTATGGGTGTCCGAATACATTGGCGAATTGCGGCACGTTCGATATCGCTATCAATGGTCCACATACAGAAATTTATTGATGTTAAGTCTGTCAAATGTAAGATTGTGTATTTTATGTGAAGACAATTATGGGCTGATGTCCTTTTGTAATCAACTGTTGGTGTGTATTTGTCAAACAAAGCAATTGGGCACAGTTGTAGGTGATAGAAGTAATCAACAACAAGGTAAAGGTGTGAAAAATTGTCACATTATGTGCACGGTATCGATTTTACACCATTAGATGGTCGATAGGTAGTTGGTTTTACATTGGGGACTCGTATCAACGGAACGGTGGATTCGGATCAGACTCGAAAATGGTAACCCCCCGAAATTTTAGGAGCCATAGGATACCCGCGTTATAATAGAGTCAGCGTTTTAGCGAAGTTTGTTCTAATAGGGTTCCACTGTATTTTAATTATGGATTCATAATTGTTTCAGTTGACGAAACTTTGAGCTGCTAGCATATTTTTTTCAGGTTTAAACTCCTTGCTTCATCACAGCTTGAACAAAAGCTACAAATAAAACAAGTGTATTTCAAACAAAATAGAAACAAGCATCTTGATGAAAGTGAAAAGTTTACAAGGCTAAACTCTATACCAAACAATTCTGTGTTTCAACACCCTGAGGAAGAAACGTTTTGAAAACAGTGGGAAAAGGAGAATATTCTGATACTCATAAACTCCTTTCTCCACTATGTTTCCTACCCTATCAAAGACAAATTCCATCATTTGAGCGGTATCTGAATTGTTTTTTTCAAATGCTTTCAATTTGGACAAGTCTAAGACTTTGTTGTGTGGTAAAGAGTTAAGGTGAATGAAAGTCTTTTGCCCTATATTTGGCACCAGGTTTTGATAGCTTGACAGGTCTAGCAACAACTTTTTCTGTGCAACTAAGGTGGATGTGCCTTGGTTGCATTTGCAAAAATATCAGTTCAGATGTTGGCAAATATAATTCTATGCAAAAAAAATGCTTAACCCACATGACACCATCTTTTGCATGTAAAGCCTGGTTGGGAGTTTCTCAAGGCTGATGAGTTTGTGCTCTTCGCTTATTTCTTGGTATCATCACACCATTCAATAACGTCACATCCTTAAAGAAAATACTATGATTAATCACAAACATAAACTGATCCCGTACTAAT
Source organism: Hippopus hippopus (assembly GCA_946811185.2). Classification (NCBI taxonomy): domain Eukaryota; kingdom Metazoa; phylum Mollusca; class Bivalvia; order Cardiida; family Cardiidae; genus Hippopus; species Hippopus hippopus. Next base: position 18,768,197 of record OX328102.1, read on the forward strand.
GATTGAGAGATTTGGGGTTAAAGCTCAAACAATGCCAAACTGTGTGAAGCTTATCTATATAATGTCATACTCAACTTTCTACCCAGTTATTCATATAGTAAGTCTAAGCATAAATGTCACAAGACTAAATTTTTAAATTTGAAATTAAAACGAAACCGAATGACTTGAAGCTAAGAAAACAATCAGATAAATTAATCCACCAATATGCACAAATATTAATATAGTTCTACACTTTTTTTATTTAAAAATACAGCCATCAATAATAAGATGATAATGGATGTTCAGAAGATGTTTAAAATTCTCAAGTCTGCAACAAAACTCACTTCCACACAAGTAATTTTGTTGAAATTATATTCCCCACCTAAAAAGACCTTGTTTGGAAAAAACATATATTAGGAGGTTATTGTGTTACGCTTTACACACGGCTTTTTTGTTGTTGGTCAGTGATGAAATTATACATTAAGCCCCCTTTTTCAGTGACATGGCATTTCATTCGATGAAAACAATGTTTTTCTGTGGTTATGATAAACAATATAAGTGTGAAGTTTCATAAAAATTTGTTCAGTAGTTCAGGAGATATTGGTACATAATGGAAATAAACATTAAGCCCCCTTTTCCCCATGATACGGCATTAACTCAAAAAAAAAGTATCCGTGGACTATCACAAGGAACACGTGTATGAAGTTTCATCAGTTTTCATAAAGGAATCTTGAAGATACATGCACGGACAGACAAACATTCAGTTATTGGTCCGTAATGAAATTATACATTAAGCCCCCTATTTCCATGATATGGCATTTCATTAAATAAAAAACAAATACTGATTGTCTGAGGCTTATGATAAACATACATATTAAGTTTCATAAAATCTTGTGCGATTGTTCAAGAAATATTGGTACATAATGGAAATATACATCAAGCCCCTTTTCCTCATAGCCATAACACGGCGTTAATTAAAAAAACGACAAATTCTAAGACTTTTTAATACAACTGAACATTATCTGCAGATGAAAGATTCTCCTCCTCCCCTATATGTTTTGAAAAGATTGTTTATTTTGTTCATACAATGAATTGTGCAGTAAAACATTAAATCAAGATTAGACCACAGATGATGTTTGACACAAGTCCAGAACACAAATTTACCGCGATCAGTTTCGGGTTTATAAACATTGTAGCCAATGAGAAATACTTTCTGTTGGGGGAAAAAACTGAAAAGTATAGATCTAGTAAGGATTAAGTGGCTCCTTCCCTTTTCACAATGAATAGACATTGGGTTTTGAAAAGCCAGAAAAATGATGCTCTACGGTGGGGGGGGGGGGATTCTCGAGTGTTGAAGCTGAAAACTCTTGAAAAATCAAATGCAAAAACTTTCAAAAACGTCAACCTTCATAGTCATCGCCAGTCGGAGATTGACGGTCGCATGTTAAAAGTAGGATTCAAACTAGGGTCGATTCTACAGGGGGAAAAAAAAAACTTTACTTACCGTTTGTGTGCCTGGTTGTGCTCTGGATTCCTTTGAAGTGAATTTGCCTTTCAAATTTGCCAAATGAATGTGACGTCACAGGCTTTGATGCAATAGCCTTGAAAAAGGGTGGACACATAGAGGTGTGATACAGGGGTTCATGACTGTTACTTTGTTGCAGAATTTGGCCCTAAACTGTTGCCAATATTCGTAATATTTGATTCGTAGTTTTACTTAAATGCTTATCTAGTAGTAGAAAACTACTCCAATTGCTTTAAAATCATCTTTGGGAAACCAGAAATTCTATTACGGAACCCCGTTGCATAGCTCACGCTAAACCAAAAGAGGCTGTGTTATCACGTGACCTTAGTCAGTATTCTTTGTTTACCCTTTGTATCATTATGCCAGCCGAGAAAGATTATACCTGTAAATCTATATTTAATCACCATGTCAAACATTGAGGGAAAAGAGAGTCTTTATGGTACAAAAGGCGTTTCAAAGAAGGCAAAACTGACTCTCGAGCTTTGGGGAAGCACCCACAAATACATCATTAACAAATATTAAATAACAAAAGTGCACTGGTCAGCAGACTTTTACCCTCGTCGGGAAGGATATGTAATACTCTTTCCACTTACTTTCGTTACCTCTTTCCTTTCCATAGATGACCATTGAAATTATTGTGGTCAGATTAGAGTCTAGATTAAGATTAGAATAAACTGAAAGTGCAGTCTGATCTTCACTGTTTCTATGATCATTACCAAACAGTCTCTCTTATCTCGTAACTTCGATCGGAAGGCGTGCTCCGATGTTAGTTTGTGACTGTTTCGCTAACTAGTATCACACACACACAAACAAAAGAGCAGTGCATCGACATTTCTGCTTAAAAAAAAAGCAATTTCATCATCTCTGTTCTAAATATAACATCGGAGCAACTCTCCGAATGAGAAGGGGGGTTATCTATCTTGCAGCCAGTTTTATTTGTAGCCCTCCCAAAGTGCGTTTTCACCCATTTGGCAGTGAAAGAGTTTAGGCTAGGTTATTTTTGTTAAATGTACTTGTTTGATTTTGCACCATTTCATGCTGTCTAGTCCTGTTGAAATATCAATTTTACATGATTGCAATGTGTTACAATAAAAGAAATGTTTTTGGAAATATAATCAATTCATCATTTGCCTAAATAGATCTTTTCTATTTATCTAGGCCTTTAGAAAAAAGATCGTTTTTCTCCTTAGAGAAAGAAATTTTCATGCGTACTATTATTAGTAGCTTGATTGTCCTCACTAAATAAATTGGTAAAAAGACAAAAAAAAAAAAGGATCCAGATAAAAAGAAATGAAAAAAAAGTGGGGGAGGGGGAGAAAGGGGTTTCCATGTTGGGTACCTTCGTGGTTGAGTGCAGTGTGATCCATCAGTATTCCATCAAAATTAATATCCTTTTCAACTATTACTTATTTTTTTGTGCAGAAAATGAGATTGACTGGTTGTGTCCTAAAAAAATTGTTTTAAGCATATTTTAATAGGTCTTTATGAAAAGTAGATCTATAATGTTTTTATTAGCTCACCTGAGCACAAAGTGCTCACAGTGACCTTTGGTGATCATGCTGTGTCCGTGGTCCGTGATTAGTCATCCGTCATCCAGGCATCAACATTTACCTTGTGTGCACTCTATAGGCCATATTTTCCATTTACCTTGTGTGCACTCTATAGGCCATATTTTCCATCAGTTAATCATAAAACTTGGTCAGAATGTCTGTCTTGATGATATCTGATATCTCGTACGAGTTAGACATTGGGTCACGTCATGTCAAAAAGTAAGTCACAAGGCTAAATCTCAGAAAAAGCTTGTGTGCACTCTCAAGGCCACATTTTTAGCCTAATTATCTTGAAATTTATCAGAATGTTTGTCTTGATGATATAACAGACAAGTTTGAAAGTGGGTCATGTCAGATCAAAAAATATGTCATTGGTCTTTATCTTAGAAAAACGTTGCGTGCATGCTAGAGGCCACATTTTCAGCTTTAAACTCATAAAACTTGGTCAGAATGTTTGTCTTGATGATATCTCAGACAAAGACGAAAATGGGTCAAAACAGATCAAAAGTAGGTCACATGAGAAAAACCTTGTATGCTCTCTAGAGGACTCATTTTTAGCCTGGTATTCATTAAACTTGGTCAGAATATTTTGTGCTGATATCTCAGACAAGTACAAAAATAGGTCACATCGGGTCAAAAAGTATGTCAGTGGGACAAATCTTAGAAAAACCTTGTGTGAAGTCTAGAGGCGACATTGTCAGCCTGATGCTCGTGAAAATTGGTCAGAACATTTGTTCTGATGATGTCCAGGACAGGTTTGAAATTGGGTCATGTCTGGTCAAAAAGTAGGTCATTGGGCCAAATCAACCATAGATGACTTTCGGTGTTGTAAATTGTCGTTTTAATCGATTAATTGACGTTACAAACCAAAAGATGCCTTTAATTACATTCGTAGTTCAAAACTGATTTTTACCATCGACGTCATCAATCAACAGGTGTGAAAATCAAGCAGATTAATTGACATACGAACTAAAGGTATGAATTTGTGTTTGAATAATACTTTGGGGACATGAAATATACTACGAACTACAAACCACCGACGTTCGAAGAATCCGGAGGAATTTAACAATGATAAAGAAGGATAAATATCGGGACCGAAGATAGCATACGAACTAACACATAGCTGCGAACCAGCGACGTGCGAACTAACGAGATTCCCATGTATATGAGCGGATGAAGGGTAACCCATGTAGAGAGAATACATCCTACCCCAACACCTTTTTCTTTCGTGACAAAAACGCACTTTGGGAGCATCACTTGTCTCTTATGGCTCTTGTTTTTGACTGTATGTAACAAGCTATTCCAACAACATTTTTCCAATACCCCTAAGATACCCCCATACGCCTCTTGCTCTGTATTTAAAGTCAATTAACTGATGTTTTTATGGCAATTAATTTCAATTGTTTTCTACTTTTCAGGTCAGATTAAATATAATAGGAAGACAAGATGGGTATTTGGAGATTCATTTGGTCCACTGTAATCCTCATTTACTATACAAGGGCAACAGTGGACAAAAGGTTTCCTAACAACAGGAATGGAGACAGATTTACATCAATGACTGTTAAAAGTGATACTGGTACTATTTATGTGGCTGAAAATGGAATTATTCATAGACTAGATATGGATTTAGAATTAAAAGAAAGTATCAGCACTTGTGATGGTAAAGATTGTGAGAACATTAACAAGGTTATGACAATGGATAACAACTTGCTTATAATTTGTGGTACTGGGAAAAATCAGTCTTGTCAAGCGTTGAATGGTAGCACTGTACAGTACTCTAGCTCAGGTGACATTTTAGGTTACAATTACCTGGCAGTGTCTGCAGATGTGAACCGACCAGCTGTAGGTTTAGGCCTCAATGGAGATTTTTACTTAGGTGTAACATATGGCTCAGGTGTGAGAATGGAAAACAAGGACACCTATGATTATTTGATATCAAGAACAGATGTCAAGAAAAGTTTTAGTCGCAAGGCAACTGTCAGATTGCAAATTCCCAACAAGGAACCGAATTACAGCATTGACAATTACATTGTGTATTTCAGAAAAATCTTTCATGAGAATGGTTCTGTTTATTTTTTAACAAATCAGAAGGTTAATTTGAATGGATCCAGCTATACATCAAAACTAGTTCGCATATGTATAAATGAAGCATATAAAAATAATCTAATCAAGTCCTACACTGACATAGTTTTGAATTGTGACGTAAAGGGTGATCAGTACAACTTGTTGCAGGATGCCGAGTTTTTACCTTCCAAGGGTATTCTTGTTGCTGTTTTCTCAAAAGGAGATGACCCAGAAAATCCAACTTCTGAAAGTGCAGTTTGTATTTATACCATAGATGCTTTGAATAATGCAGTTGTTGAGGCTAAAAAGGACTTTGTTACTACTTGTACACCCGAAAACAAGACAATTACACAATTTTCTTATATTGAATTGGACCAGAAAGACTGTTTAACTCCACAGGTAAAAAGTTATGTGAATCTTAAGTTCTGTAATATTGAATTAATTCTCATTCAAGTCATTATAGAAGTTTTTCTTTGTATTAGACCTTCTTACCGAAGTGATACTGTTTAGGGCCTCAAGGTGAGCTTTTGTGATCGTGCTGTGTCTGATGTCTGTTGTGTGTTGTCTGTTGTCAACTTTTACCCCGTGTGCACTGTAGAGGCCACATTTTCAGTCCGATACTCATGAAATTTGGTCAGAATGTTTGCCTTGATGATATCTCGTATGAGTTTGAAAATGGGTCGTGTCAGGTCAAAAACTAGGTCACTATGTCAGATCTTAGAAAAACCTTGTGTACACTTTGGAGGCCACATTTTCAGTCCAGTACTCTTTAAACTTGGTCAGAATGTTTGGTTTGATGATACCTCAAATGAGTTCAAAATTGGGTCATATCAAGTCAAAAACTAGGTCACTAGGTCATATTCTAAAAAAACCTTGTGTATGCTCTAGAGCGGCGTTTTTAGTCCAATACTCTTGAAAGTTAGTCAGAATCTTTGTCTTGATGGTATCTCCTACGAGTTCCAAAATGGGTCACGTCGGGTCAAAAACTAGGTTAGAAAAACTGTGTGTGCGCTCTAAAGGCCCCATTTTCAGTTCAATACTCTCGAAAGCTGATCAGAATCTTTGTCTTGATGATATCTCGGACGAGTTTGAAAATGGATCATGTCTGTTCAAAAACTAGGTCACTGGGACCAATCTTTAAAAAAAACTTGTGTATTCTCTAGAGGCCACATTTTCAGTCCATTAGTCTTGAAAGTTGGTCAGAACGTTTTTCTTGATGATATCTTGGACAAGTTCGAAAATGGGTCACGTGAGGTCATACATTAGGTCACTTGGTCAAATCTTAGAAAAACCTTGTGCATTCTCTAGAGGCCAGATTTTCCGTGCAATACTCTTGAAAGTTAGTCAGAATCTTTGTCTTGATATCTCGGACAGGTTCGAAAATGGGTCAGGTCAGGTGAAAAACTAGGTCACTTGGTCAAATCTTAGAAAAACCTTGTGTACAATCCAGAGGCCACAATTTAAGTTCAATACTCATGAAACTTGGTCAAGATGTTTTTCTTGATGACGTCTTGGATGAGTCTAGAAAAGGCTTGTGTACAAGCTAGAGGTCAAATTTTTAGTCCAATAATTATGAAAGCATGTTGGAATGTTTGTCATAATATCTCAAAAGAGATTTGAAATGGATTATGTTTGGTCAAAAGGCTCAGGTGAGCGACTCCAGGGCCATGATGGCCCATTTGTTCTCCTAACCTTTATGATTGGTTAGTCAAATACGACTGTTATAAGTCAATAAATCAGAAAATTCCAGGCAAAATTTCTGTGTACCTAAATTTTCATGGTTTTATGGAGACATTTTCAATAATCAGTAACTATCTTTCACAGTGGATTTCATGATAACTTTACAATATATAGATCATCTGAGCATAAATCTGAGCATAAAGTTCTCAAGAATATTTTCCATAGTGTAAATGATCCCTGTTCAGTATAAGGTCAATTAGTGAATGGTCAAGCTCACAGTAACCTTTATTGACAAGGTGTTGAAGAGTGTTATAATGGTTATCACAGAAATCATGTATTTTTGCAGGAATCACACAACTAAACGGTTGAGATGGATATTTTTCAAGTCTTTAGAGAAGCATTCATCAAGCACAAAGTGGCAAAATCTCATTAAGTTTCAGTTATAATTTACCAGTATTTGTACTATGACAGTTAATGTGACTCAAAATTCTCAAGTATCTGTCAAAAAAACAAAATTTTGAAAGTAGCTAAGGGCTATTTCAATTAAGGTTTCAAAATTTCTATGACCAGTATGTCTTGTTATGTATTACACAGACTATTTACAACTATAACTGAAATTTTGAGTTATCTTCCCCCAACATTCAGAAATATCTCATTTGCAAGTTCTATAGCATGCTAAGGCTTTAATAATTTTCAAGGGATTTTAGATGAAACTTTGAAAGAATTCAAATCGAAGATGTTTTGTTCTAAGGGAAAAAATGTTTTTTAGCTTTCAACATCCTGGATTTATCTGCCATGTCGGTGTAACGTTGTAAACTGACCCCCATAGAATAATGACCCCCCAGTCATTATTCTATATAAAATACTGACTCCCCTTATAAAATAATGACCCCCCCCCCTCCATTTTATCTATAAAATATTGACCCCTGACACCTTGCCTTTTACAAACATACTCAATATCAGTTCAAGTCACTGTCGTGTTTCTACTGCTTGTTGTTGTTGTTGCTGCTGCTGCTGCTGCCGCGTCTACAGGTGACACAACATCAGTATAACCTAGAGGCCCCGCTAATAAAAAAGCATACATCTATTGAAAATGAAATTTGAAATGGTTTTCATTTGAATTATCATTATTGTACTTAAAAGAGCAGTATTACAATAATAGAAGATACCTAAGTCATTTTAAGGTTACTGTAGAAATAGAGAGAACCGATTTTTAGGCCGGTGGATAATTAGGTTTTGTTTACAAACAGTGTATTGTCATCTTTTATTAGTCATCTGAAATGATTTTGGTCATGTTCTCGTGATAGAAATTGAGATCATCCTTTAGAAATAAAGCGTGCACGGAAATTGAAACATTTGGAAATATATTTTATATGCTGGTTTGTCATCGATTTTGGGCCTTTATATAGTCTGTTTTATGGAGATCATTTGTTATGCCCCCCTTCAACGAAGTGGGGGTATATTGCTTTGCTAATGTCAGTCGGTCGGTCGGTAGGTCGGTAGACCTTACCTTGTCCGGATGATAACTAGACATAGAATTGACCTAGGTTCGTGAAATTTGGCACAGACATGCGTCTCGGAGTGTAGATGATCCCTATTGATTTTGAAGTCAAAGGTCAAGGTCACAGTGACCGTCAACATGTTGATATATAGACCAAACCTTGTCCGGATGATAACTAGACACAGAATTGACCTAGGTTGGTGAAATTTGGCACAGACATGCGTCTCGGAATGTTGATGATCCCTATTGATTTTGAGGTCAATCAGTCAAAGGTCAAGGTCACAGTGACCGTCAACATGTTGATATATAGACCAAACCTTGTCCGGATGATAACTAGACACAGAATTGACCTAGGTTTGTCAAATTTGGCACAGAGATTCGTCTTGGAGTGCAGATGATCCCTATCGATTCTGAGATTAATCCATCAAAGGTCAAGGTCACAGTGGCCTTCAACTTAATGATATTTAGACCAAACCTTGTCCAGATGATAACTAGACTCAGAATTGACATAAGTTCTTCAAATTCTGTACATATATTCATCTCGGAGTGTAAATGATCCCTATCGATTTTGAAATTAATTCATCACAGGTCAAGGTCACAGTGGCCTTCAACTTAATGATACATAGACCAAACCTTGTCCAGATGATAACTACACACAGAATTGACCTAGGTCCTTCAGATTCTGCACAGACATTCATCTTGGAGTGTAAATGATCCCTATCGATTTTAAGGTTAATCCGTGAAAGGTCAAGGTCACAGTGACCACCAGATGATTCAGGGCCCGCGCTGCAGTTCGCCACTTGAGCCATTTACTCAAAAAAAATTAAAGTGTCTCAAAAATCATCATATGTGGTTCAACTTGTGGCTCCAACATTTTATTCGCGTATTATCGGGGACGTAATAACCATCGAAGTCGACTGAGAAAAAGCGGCAGTCGAACGCGCGTGCCGAAAAGAAAATCGATAACCCAGTCTGTGTATCGGCGACTGTTTACAATCTTGTATGTATACACACGGCGGTGTGTATAATTATGCGAACTGTTGACAGAGTATCACGTTTAACAATTGAAGTGGGCTATAAATCAAAAAGATGACATCGATATTTCCCAATCAATTCTTTTGATATCAGTTTATGAACAGTGCCACTTCCTGTATCAATGTGGCAGTAGGGGGGCATGACTGTTTTACAAACAGACATGTTGTTTTTTTTTGCTTCTCCAGATATGGCATTTGATAAACACTAAAACCACCCAAAAAAAGACTAGAGAGATTAACAAAATGTGCTGTCAGCGATCTGACGCCAATCAAATCTTTACTGCTCACTCATTCTAAAACTGTTTTTCCTTCCGAGCAAATTGTGTATATTCGATTTCTGCCGTTACAAACGTCATTGCATATCTGCTAAAATATTTGCCGACAAAGTTTCATTCAACTGGTTTTATTTTCAACTTGAATGGCAACCCTTTTCTACTGAGTGATGTCAGATAACCTTTGTTTATACCGCGGTAGCATTGTTCAAAGTCTCCTCTAAAATCCATGTGCTAAGAAAAAAGAAAGCAATACCTTTTGAGAAACTCTTTAATCACTGTGGATGCCATGACTTTTCCTGGTCAAACTCAAAGACGAAACTGGGTAGTCTCTATTATGTTTCGTGTAGGCTGCATCATTTCCGAAAGTAATTCTAATGATTTACTTTGAAATGCCGTTCATTCAACATCAAAGAAGCCAACGGAGTAATTTTTTTTCTCTTTCTGAACAACTAGGCATAGGTAGTAGTAATCCCTGAAAGTTTGAATCAACTCCGTCCAATAATGAATGAAGAGTTTCGGTCTCATACGCAGGGACAGATACCATTGCTATGTTCTCCTCCGATGCCTATTGGTGGGGATAATTATGTTGTAAGTGTACCTTAGATGGGTTAGGATTTGGGTTAGGGGGTTGTTATTTTATAGGGGGTCACTATTCTATGTGTGGGTCATTTTTCTACGTGTGGGGGAGTCAGAATATTATGTCCCTCTGGTCATAATATTATGACTTGGGAGTCAACATTGTCTATAAAATAATGACCGGGGGGGGGGGGGTCATTATCCTATGGGGGTCAGTTTACAACATTACACCGGCTAGCTCAGTGGTTAGCATATCTGATGTGGGACCTGATGATTGCAGGTTCAATACCCAGTTGCTGCAAACTTTCTTTCTGGCAATTTTCTGTCTCTCACCTCTAATGAATGTGAGAAAGTAGGTAGTGGCTTAGAAAGAAGTTGTATCAGTAGTAGTGTGAGAAAGCCAGGAAACACATGCATAGGTGCACTGGCCACTGTGATATGACCTAAGCTGTTAATAGGGAGTTAAACTCCATTAAAAAACAATTAAAAGAAAACATTAATCTGCCTTTGAATTAATTTGACAGAATGTCAGAGAAATAAATATGGTATAGACAATTTTCAATGTTCATATATAATTATGAACATTGAAATTTGTCTAGACTTCTATGCAGACATTTTGTTGACACTTTGGAAATCTCTGTGATAATGTGGATATAGAATATCTTGGGTCAAGGTCAAAGTCAAGGTGATAATAACTATTGTTAAAAACAGGAAAAGTCAACGATTTTGATAACAATTGCGATACGGTTTCTAAAAGTAATATTTTTATTATGCTCTTTTAGTATCAAATACTCTCTTGATATAGCAGAAACATTCAATGATACATGTGTACATTATATGTATCAGTCTGTCAAAGCAATTTTATGTCCATGCAGAAGGAAGAAAGAAATCTTGTAGTCTTTTTTGTCACTTTATACGATGGTGTCTATTTTCTTTAGGCTTATGATGAATTGAAAGATGACTTTGTTTGTCCAGAAAGTGCTGAAGCAGTGTCCACTAAAGTGATTGGTAATATTCATATATCTCCAATGTCTACCAGAAAACTAGAAGGTACTAGTGGTAAGATCACAAAGGTCAAGGGAGTAGAGCGCTATGACTTGATTCCAGATATATACTGTGGAACTGATGATGGAGCAGTCATAAAGGTAAATTTTGAAATTACTTTTGTTATGAAAAAAAATGAAAGTAAGCTGTTTATATCATGATGTGTTCTGTGTTATTAGCTCCAGTGGCTGAAGGCCAGCTAGCTTATGTCACAGCCCTGTGTCTGTCTCTGTGTCTGTTGTTGCGTGCATGTGTCTGTGTGTGTATGAATTAAATTCTATTTCAAACATCTTTTTCTCTGATACTACCCATCCAATTTTTTATCAAACTTCACAAATGATCCTGCCAAGGCCCTTTTCAGAATGTCTTCAAAGAATTTGATTCCTTCAAAAAGTCTGGCTGCAAAGGCAACAAATCTGAAAAATGTTGAAAATCTTTAAAAATTTTCTTGTCCAAACCCTAAGCCTGGGGCTACCAAATTTGGCATGTAGCTTCATGCAATAGATTTTTACGAATTTTTTTTCATATCATAGCCCAGGGGTCACAGTATGGCCTATCTAGGAGGTCACAAGTTTTACATGGGTTTATATTGTGAAGATTTGAAAAGTCTCCTTGTTTCTAACTATAATAGAGAGGTCTACCAAATTTGGCATGTAGCTTCATCTAGTAGAACTTTACTAAGACTTCTCAAATTAGAGGGCCCCTACCAAGGGGTCACAAGTTTTACATGGGCCTATATAGTGAAAACTTCAAAAATATTTTTTTATTCTAACTGTAAGGCAAAGGGCTAATAAATTTGACATTCCGCTTCATGTTGTTGACCTCTACCACAATTGTTCAATTGGCCTGAGGTCTAAATTAGCCCCACACTGGGGTTCACAAGTTTTACCTGGGATTACAAATTGAAGACTTAAAGCATTGTTTGACTCTTATCTTTAAGGTCTAGGTTAACCAAATTTTACATGTAACTTCATCTAGCAGTCTTCTGCAGCAAGACTGTTAGAAAAATAGCCTTGGGGGTAACAGGTTTTACATAGGCTTAATAGAGAAATCTTTAAAAAAAATCTTCTAGTTCATGAACTCAATATGACTTAAATTTATATAGTGATCAAGAGAAAAAGCGTCTGTTATGACAGTTATTTTGATACCATTTACCTCCTGTGATTATCAAACTGTATTGTTACATTATTAGTGTTATTTGACAGTTATTTTGATACCATTTACCTCCTGTGATTATCAAACTGTATTGTTACATTATTAGTGTTAGGTGTTAAAGTTTTTTGGATAGAAAATGTTCAGATTTCAGGGAGAATGAAACTTGCTTAGAATGTTTGTCTTGATGATATCTTGGATGACTTCCAGAATGGGCCATGTTTGGTCAAAAACAAGGTCACATGGTCAAATCTTAGAAAAAGCTTGTGTATGGTCTGAAGGCCACATTTTTAGTCCAGTACTCTTCAAAGTTGGTCAGAATGTTTGAATTGATAATATCTCTCATAAGTTTGAAAATGTGTCATGTCAGGTCTAAAACTAGGTCACTGGGTCAAATCTTCATAAAACCTTGTGTATGCGCTAGAGGCCAAATTTTCTGTCCAATACTCATGAAACCTGGTCAGAATGTTTTGCTTGATAAGATCTCGTACAAGTATAAAAATGGGTCATGTGGGGTCAAAAACTAGTTCACAAGGTCAAATCTTAGAAAAATCTTGTGTATGCTGTAAAGGCCACATTTTCAGTCCAGTACTTTTGAAATTTGGTCAGAATGTTTGTTTTCATAATATCCCACACTAGTTTGAAAATGAGTCACATCAGTTAAAAAATAAACTTGATCAGAATATTTGCCTTGATAACATCTTGGACCAGTTTGAAAATTTTTGATGTCAGGCCAAAAACTATGTCACCAGGTCAAAGCGTTGAAAAACATTGTGTACATTATAGAGACCACATTTTCAGTCCAATCCTCTTAAAAGTTAGGCAGGATATTTATCATTATGATATCTCAGATGAGGTTGAAAATGTCCCCGTGGGGTCCCGGGTTTTTTTTAATTTATAGAATAGGACCTCGGCCTTTCTCTATGGCATGTCGTAGAAGGCGACTAAAATCAGAGACAAACGGCTGCTTTCCTCGTAATTCGTAGGATTGCAGCAGGCTGGGTAGTTCTTATTCCAAATCCTGTATTTTTTTTCTCGATGTAAATAGGGTTTGGAATGGGAATCAATTGGCCTGTGGGACCCCGTGTGGTTTAATCGGGGGTATAAGAATAAACCACTGCAGTCCCGCGATCGTCACATCTGCCATTTCATCTGGCGGAACAAAAGTGACAGCATGCATGTCGTAAAAGGCGACAAAAGGGGCATCATTTTGTGTTTCGTCCATTCCTCATTTATCATGTTTGTCTTATGTTGTTGCACATGTATGTTATTTTCACCTCGCATTATTGTTTACTAAGTAAGTGCGCCCAATATGACCTAAGTTGTCGACGGGCCTTAAAACGCTATTCATCATCATCAGGTTGAAAATGGGTCAAATCACGTCAAAGACTAGATCACTGGGTCAAATCTTTGAAAAACCTTGTGTGTGCTCCAGAGGCCACATTTTCAGTCCTATCTTCATCAAATTTAGTCTTAATGCTTGTCTTAATGGTATCTCAGACAAGTTTGAAAATTGGTCATGTTTGGTCAAAAACTAGGTTACTGGATCAAATCTTAGAAAACCTTTTGCACACTTCTGAGGTCACATTTCCATTCCAATACTCATGAAAATTGGTCAGAATCTCTTGATGAAATCCAATCTGAAACCAAAACTGGGTCACATTGGCTTAAGAACTAGTACAACAGGTAAGATGTTTAAAATAGCTTGTGTAGGCTCTAGGGGCTACACTTTTTGTCCAATACCTATGGAAATTAGAACGTTTTTCTTGATGATAAATAAGATGAGATTAAAAATGGATCACATTGGGTCAAAAAGTAGGTCACCAGTTCAAATCTTGGAAAAACCTTGTGTACACTCAAGAGGCCACATTTTCTGTCCAATACTCATGAAAAGTGGTCATAATATTTGTTTTGATAATATCTACAACAAATTGTAAAATGGGCTATGTTGGGCTGAAAAGGAGGTCACTGAGACAAATTTTAGAAAAAGCTTGTGTTCATTCTATATGCCGAACTTTTGGTCCAATACTTATATAAACTTCTTAAAATGTTTGTCATAATAGCTTGGAAGAAATTTGAAATTGGTCATTTTGGGTCAAAAGGCTCGGTTGGCTCAAGGGCCATCATGGCCCTCTTGTTCGTACTTTTCTTAATTTTGGTTGCATTCCTACTTTTTATACACCCGTCGAAGACGGGACATATTATAGGATTAATTCACGTTTTTGAGGTCGTTAACATTCGCAGAGGCCTGAAAAATGGTTTAACGCCTGAGTGCGAAGCACGAGGGTGTTAAAGTATTTTGAGGGCCTCTGCGAATGTTAACGAACGAAAAAAACGTGAATTAATGCTATTGTTGCATAAAGGAAAATTCTTTTGGCAACAATTTGCATCAATAGCAAAAATATTTCCATAGAAATGCAAATGTACTGGACATAAATGGGTAAAAACCGGAAGTCGGTGAAAAAGTTTTTGTTACGAACAGTGAAGGGCCGTTAGTCCTACATGTCAGTTTTGATTCATTCCGTGTAAATTCATTCAAATGATTTTTAATACAAAGTGACTTTTGTGGGATAAACTTGCACAGGTCTGGATCGATTTTAACTACGATAAATGAGTGGATATGAATTTCTGTAACCAAAAGACGTCCAAAGGATAGATCTATATCAAGCGAAAGAATTGCCGATCACGCTAAAAAGTGGGTGGGATGTAGCTGGTGTAGAGTGCATTTCACGAGTGAATTTTTGTTCAGATCATGATTCGACTGAGATTCTGTGCAAAATTTTGTTTGTGGTGTACTAATATCATCAAAGACAAGTCATAAAGAGGATCTAATATGGTACAAGTTCCTACAGTTTGTTGGTCGGAGTCTAGGGGAAATCTGACAAGGACAAACGTTGTTTACAAGGTAGGCCCTGATGGAGGATATTGATAGTACAAAGCCGGGCGTTAATGGCGCGTGAATTTACTGATTAATACACGTTTTCTCCCGTTAACGCCCGGTTTTTACCCGTTAATACATGCTTATAACGGCCTGGAAAGGCACATTTTATGCAATAATATGGGATCACCCATGGCGTACGGGCAGGTGGGCGGCGGGCAGCGTCCAGTTCTTTGTCCGGAGCATAACTTTGTCATCTCCAGTCCGATTGACTTGAAACTTGGCATGTGTGTTTGTTGCAATTATACGAAGTGCAGTGCAAAAGAACCATAACTCTACCTGGTGCTGTCTTTGAGCTATTTCCCTTTGATCGTCATTTTTACAGCATTTTCTGCTTGTCCGGAGCATAACTTTGTCATCTCCAGTCCGATTGACTTGAAACTTGGCATGTGTGTTTGTTGCAATAATACGGAGTGCAGTGCAAATAAATCATAACTCTACCTGGTGCTGTCTTTGAGTTATTTCCCTTTGAGGGTCATTTTTACAGCATTTTCTGCTTGTCCGGGGCATAACTTTGTCATCTCCAGTCCGATTGACTTGAAACTTAATATTTGTGTTTGTTGCAATAATACGGAGTGCAGTGCGAAAGAACCATAACTCTACCTTATGCTGTCTTTGAGTTATTTCCCTTTTATCATCATTTTTACAGCATTTTCTGCTTGTCCGGAGCATAACTTTGTCATCACCAGTCCGATTGACTTGAAACTTGGTATTTGTGTTTGTTGCAATAATACGGAGTGCAGTGCGAAAAAACCATAACTCTACCTTGTGCTGTCTTTGAGTTATTTCCCTTTGTCATTTTTACAGCATTTTCTGCTTGTCCGGAATATAACTGTCATCTCTAGTCTGAACATCTTCAAATTTGGTATGCATGATTGTTGAAAATTTACGGAGTGCAGTGCACAAGAACCATAACTCTTCCTAGCACGAATTTTGAGTTATTTCCCTTTGATCGTCATTTTTACAGCATTTAGTGCTTGTCCAGAATATAACTTTCTCATCTCAAGTCAGAGTGACTTCAAACTTGGTATTTGTGTTTGTTGCAATATTAGGGAGTACAGTGCGCAAGAACAATAACTCTACCTAGTGCGGATTTTGAGTAATTCCACTTTGAATATTCATTTTTACAGTATTTCTTGGTTGTCCGGAAGGGAACTTTGTCACCTCAAGTCAAATTGACTTGAGACTTTGGTAAACATGTTTGTTGCATTACCTGCCCTTTACGATTATTATACCCCCTCGACAACTGGTGGTGGGACGGGCGTATCTTGTGACAATTTGTAGCTCTTGTTCCCTATTTTTATGCTCATCTGAGCACAAAGTGCTCATGGTGAGCTTTAGTTGTTGTGCTGTGTCAGGTGTCCATTGTGTCATCCGTTGTGTGGTCATCAACATTTACCTTGTGTGCACTCCAGAAGCAACATTTTTTGTCATATACTCATGAAACTTAGATTGTTTGTCTTGATAAAATCTCAGACATGTTCGAAATTTGGTCATGCCAGGCCAAAAAGTTGGTAACTGGGTCAAATCATAGGTAAACCTTGTGTGCACTCAGGCCATATTTTTAGTCTAATACTCTTGAAACTTTGTCAGGATGTTTGTCTTGCTGATATCTTGGACAAGTTCAAAATTGGGATATATCAGGTAAATAGTAAGTCACATGGGTAAATCTAAAAAAAAAAAAAACCTTATGTGCACTCCAGGGTCCACATTTTCAGCCTGATACTCATGAAACTAGGTCAGAGCGTTTTTGTTTATGATATCTTGGACAATTACGAAATTGGGTCATGTCAGGTCAAAAAGCAGGTCACTGGACCAAATCTTAGAAAAACCTTTGGAGCACTCTAGAGGCCACATTTTCAGCCTGATACCTTTGAAACTTGGTCAGGATGTTTGTCTTGATAAAATCTCTTTTCCAAATACATTATGCTGATTGAAATTTTAGTATAGCTGCTTATACAGTTTCAGAGGTGGTGATTTTGAAATACTCAATTTTTAAGCTGCTGTGAAGTTTATAGAAACAGAGCAGAAGTATTTGAACAATTTGCAAGAGGACCATCAAGGCAACATTAGTATGGAACTCAATTGAACTTTGGCTTCTAGTATAAGATCTACTGACATACTTTTAGACCAATATACCCTTCATGAGTATTGTTCTGAACATACATAGATTCTACAGCACTATTGCAGTTTTGTCTGATTTGACCTTAAGTTAACCCTAGGTGACACATATTCAGTTTAGTAAAAAATATTGTTGAGACAAAGATCCGAGCAATTTCATTAACATTGCACTGAAATGGAGCTGCAGGAGCACACACGAATATCTAACTTAGTACTATATACATGTCCTTTGGAAATAGTTTGTTTTTGTTGTTTGTGTTCAAGTTTTATCTACAATATACTCTAAGAATCTGGCTGTTATGTACAGCTCAAGAAAAACAATATGGCCATGATGGCCCTATATCGCCCCACTGGCTAATTAGTAAAAATCTGTTCATTCCAAGCATTACAATTCTTGACCAATTAGTTTCAAATACATATAAAATTTTTTATATAAAAGCCCATGAGAAAATAATGACCCCAGGGCAAAGCCATTTTTGACCACAGAACAATAATTATTTGAGTCCTGGTAGTGGTCCTATACAAAAAAATACAGGTCTAAAATGGATGGTTATTAACCAGCAGATTTTCAGAGTTTCTCAATGAAAGGCGCAGTAAAACATAAGACCTCTGAGACAGGGCTAATTTTGATACCAGGGCTACATCTTGAGCGAATTTAGAAGTGAACCACAACATAAAGCTATGTGCCAAATTTGATAGCCCTAGCATTTATGGTACGGAGCAAGAAGATTTTTGGAATTTTTACTCTCTAAGCACTGACCCATGGGGTTTGGCCAATTTTGGAAGAGGTCTGCTAGATGAAAACACTCATAAAATATTACATCTATAGCTCATGATCAGAAACAAGGAGATTTCTGAAGTTGTCACTATACATATAAGCTAATATAAAACTTGTGGATTGTGGGGTGAGACCAATGAAGACCATAGGGCTATTATTTGAACAGTCTATGTCCGTAAGATAACTACACATGCAAAGATTAGTAGCCCTAGGTCTTATAGTTAGGAACAAGAAGAATTCAGTATATAAGCCCATGTAAAACTTGTGATACCTTGGGCGGGCCAAACTTGACCAAAGCGCTATAGTTTGGGCCATCTCGGTAGAGGCCCCACTAGATAAAGCTACATTAGATTTTTAAAGTTTTCCTTATGTAAACCAATGTAAAACTTGTGACCCCTTGGGGCGAGAGATTTGGGTACTCTTGATAGGGGCTCGCTAGATAAAGCTACACGTCAAATTTGGTAGCCCTACGCCTTATGGCTAGGTACAAGAAGGTTTGAGATAAAAGTTAACACACACACACTTTCAGGCACAGACCGACACATGGACGCACGACGGACATCCGGCCATGACATAAGCCTGCTGGCCTTCAGCCATTGGAGCTAACAATATAACTTAAAAGCATGACCATCAGCCTTTAAAACTTTTTCTTATGTCTGGTCTAATGAGCAACATTTTTACCGAAGGCAACACATTTTAAACATGTGCAGTATTTCATTAAAGTAAACATTTCCACCAAGTTTGATGCGTGTTGAACGGAAGATACTCCCATAGAGTGCCCATAACTTTTTTTTTTCAATTTGACTATGTGACCAACTTTTTGACCCAGAGGTGGTTTACTTTTCAATTTGTCTGACACATTATCAAGACAAAAATTGTAAATTCTGACAGAGTTTTATGAGAATTTGATTGAAGACATGGCCTTTGGAGTATATACGGGGTCTTTCTTTAATTTGAGAAGAGTTCTGTGTAGCTTAGTGGTGAAGGTGTGGGATTGAGTTTTAAAACTTTGATACCTTGGTTTCAACTCACAGTCGAAGCATTACGTTTTTGACAGGACTGTCCTTTTGCAAGATACTTGAGCTCAAGCATAGAACTGTTGAAACACAGTACATACATGAATGATGGAGCTGTGAAGATAATAATTGACTTTGCTTGTCGCTATTTTGGCACAACTGACGCAATATTGCACAGAAATTATCTATTTAAATTCAGAAATCGACAAATAAGCCTTAAACATAATGAAATTTGGTTGATGTTTGATCACTGATTGTTGTGAAACAAAAAGATTCTTGTGGATCTATGAAAAAAAAATTCCTCTGGCTTTTTCATACATACTTGTTTGGGTGCAAGATCTAAGTTTTTTATATAGTTTTTTAAAATTTATATGAAATCGGATTTAGCTTGATCTCAGTTTAGAATGTTATCCCATAGTTTTCATTTCAGTTTTATTTCTCAGATTTTTTTTTCACATTTTAATATATTGATCTGTGTGGATGTAAAAAGAACATATGCCACAATGGCAGTCATAACTGAGTTACTTGAGTTATTTTACAAAAAGATTGTTGAACAAAGTCTAAGTGATATTTGGTAAACAAGCAAACTTGAAATGATATCCCAAGGTGAAAAAGACATTTTTTGATAGAAACATATAAGAGGAATTGTGTTTTGCATGTACTTACTGCCATTTTTTCATTGGTCCACACGTGGGCTTGATGCAGAAAGGAGTCAAGTGACATTTTTACCAAAATTGAGTTAAATGCATTTTCTTACTTGTTTTAATGACTACTACATGCCTACAAAACAACAGCTCTAAAGGAAGCTAAATAACAAAACTGATTTTTATCCAAATGTCGCATGCAGAAAGGAGTCAAGTGCCTTACTAGTTATGCAGAAGGGGGTCAAGTGACAGAAGACTCCATTCTGCACAAACTTATACCTGTAGTCTGACCAATTTTTATGATTCATTAAGGGTGCAAGTGAAACACTGCAAATCTAGATATGTGAAATATGATCAGGAAAATGACAAGAATTTCTATTTAGCATTCCATTTATCATTACTTAGACTATGTTTACACCACCACTTTCAAGTTATCTCACTTTCTGTCTGTTAAGTATCTCAATTTGTTCTAATTTGAAGGAAGACTGTATTTCTATTTATTCTTAACCCTTTGACCAAGAGCTATTAAGTACACATTGAGTTGTTTCTGCAGACAATGTAGAATAAGATCAGATTAAATGTACTGTTTTGTGATGTTGGATCCACAGTGTCTTCTACTTTATGATAGATTCAGTCAAAACACCTATGAAATGACAGCAGTAAATGCTGCTTCTTTCCTGAATGAATAATGTCTATTTGATTTATTAAGTGTTTTAGGGTGAACTTACAATTGTAAAAAAACTCCAGTACTTGAACACTAAAGGAATATTGTGTTAAATGATATATTTTGTGTTGACATAGAACCCAGAATTTCTTAAAATTCTGAAAATCAGAGAAAAGTTAATTTCTTTGTATCAGAGTGTGCTGTACTTTTTATACGCCCGCCGAAGACGGGCCGTATTATGGGATCACCCATGGCGTACCGGCGGGCGTCGGGGCGGGCGGATGGCGTCCAGTTCTTTGTCCGGAGCATAACTGCTGTCTTTGAGTTATTTCCCTTTGATCATCATTTTTACAGCATTTTCTGCTTGTCCAGAGCATAACTTTGTCATCTCCAGTCCGATTGACTTGAAACTTGGCATTTGTGTTTGTTGCAATAATACGGAGTGCAGTTCGAAAGAACCATAACTCTACCTGGTGCTGTCTTTGAGTTATTTCCCTTTGATCGTCATTTTTACAGCATTTTCTGCTTGTCCGGAATATAACTGTCATTTTTAGTCTGAACATCTTCAAACTCAGTATGCATGATTGTTGAAAAATTACGGAGTGCAGTGCACAAGAACCATAACTCTTCCTAGCACGAATTTTGAGTTATTCCCCTTAGATCTTCATTTTTATAGCATTTCTTGCCTGTCCGGTACATAACTTTTTCATCTTAAGTAGGAATGACTTGAAATATGGTATGCTTATTTGTTGCAATATTTGGAAGTGCAGTGCGCAAGAATTGTAACTACCTCGTGCTGTCTTTGAGTTATTTCCCTTTGATCGTCATTTTTACAGCATTAAGTGCTTGTCTAGAATATAACTTTGTCATCTCAAGTCAGAACGACTTCAGACTTGGTATGCATGTTTGTTGCAATATTATGGAGTACAGTGCACAAGAACAATAACTCTACCTAGCGCGGATTTTGAGTAATTCCACTTTGATCGTCATTTTTACAGTATTTTTTGCTTGTCCGAAAGGGAACTTTGTCACCTCAAGTCAAATTGACTTGAGACTTTGGTAAACATGTTGTTGCAGTTATGAAAAGTGCAATGCACTGGAGCCGTAACCTTACCTAATGCCCTTTTGGAATTATTCCCTATTCATTATTTTTTTTACAGCTTTTCATGCTTCTCTACAATATAACTTTGTCTTTTCATGTTGGAATGACCTGAAACTTTATATGCATGTTTCCTTAACATTAAACATTCATGCCTATTTCAATCACTTACATGATTTCTGCTGCACTACTATTTTCCTCTACCTGCCCTTTATGATTATTATTCCCCCTCGACAACTGGCGGTGGGACGGGCGTATCTTGCGACAATTTGCCGCTCTTGTTTTAGCTTGAGGTTTTTGTACCCTTTGGTAACTGGAGTTGGGGGTACACAAACAAGGATGGGGGTTTGGATCTAAACTACATAATTTCATTTAAATATCAAGTTTTAATTACAGCCTATTAAAAGATAAATTGTTTTCATGCGATATGCCCAAACAAGATTTTATAGATAGATCTACATGTTCACAGTTACAAGCTCTTCAAACACTTTAGGAACCTTTCCTCAAACTGTGCAAACACTTTTGGCAAGATCAATTCTGATGTTTGCTAAAACAAGCAGGTAAGTGAAATACCATGGAACTGGTCCAATTCCTGTACAAAATCTATCAAATCGGTAGTGTTGGGCAATCTGTTTAAAATCACAAACGATTATCGCTTTGTCATCCGAAGAGCAAACCAACTAGCTATATGATGTACAATCGGTTTCTCCATTTAACTGAGAATGCCTTTTTGCTTTATATACTGTGACAATTTGTCTACATGATATTACTTTTACAAAGATGTTGTGTTTTGTACTTTAAAAATCAATGGAAATACAATACCATCTAAATTTTTGCTTTATTTAATATCATTTAGTTTGGTCCTTAAATTTTAATTTCCAAACCAGTTAAAAAAATTCAGACATGTTTCAAGTATTTGCAGACGACACCAAACCCCCCCCCCCTTCAGATTTATATTTTCATTTCATAAAACAACAATTTTTTCACTCATGAACAGAATTTTAGCTTACATTTATTGTTTTATTCAGAGATTTGTGTAAATTCACTGTTTAAATTCATTATTAAAGATGAGAAGATAGTTTGAAGTCCCTCTGATCGGACGATGCCACGCTGATCATTGTAGTGTCATGGGTTTTCACGTTTTTTTTTTTGGCGATCTATTTTTCGTGTCAGTTAATTTTTGGAGAAGTATTACCACATGATTTGACATCAGTTAGTCATTTTGAATAGCAGATAACTTTAAAATCCATCACTTTACAATAGATAAGAGGATTAACACCTTCATTACGTTGTCATAAATGACTCACCAGCTTCATTATCATGCGCGTGTCCTTCGCATTTTATACTGAGCGTGTTTAGCCTATATTTCTGCCGGATGCATGCAAGCTAGATTATATGAAGCTCTAGACAATAATTTCATGCGTCAGACTGACAATTAGGCAGATATTTTTCAGCGTCAAAGACATGTCATTTCAAATTTCCAAGCGTCAAAACCTGGGCTCAGGGATCAAATGAGAAACTTGCCAAGTTGTCAAGTTTTGTCAAGACATCCATGGAAAAAAATTTCTTTCTCATTTTTCCGGCCGATTTTGTGTTTGTTATCACTATGTTGAATCCAAGAGTGTGATTAATATTAGTCACAAAACCAAGTGCTACAAACCATTATTCATGTTTCACAACCGAGCGAGCTTCGGTACCGACTACAATTGATTCTGGGATTTCTCAATAGCTTATCGCAATCGGTGGCCAAAACCAACTGACTTTCGACTACAGACAATCATTGGCCCACCACTACAAATCGGATTGCCCCCTTTTTCGGTTGCTTCGGTGTTTGAGTAGCACTATTGTCAACTTTGGAAGATAGATCTAGTTGCTGATCCGCAGCTCATCCATTTGTTATTGAAAAGAACAAAGATAATTTCAACTGAGCTATCTTTCGCTACCAAATAATCAAACTGCAGCCAATATTCGTCCGCTAAAACAAACGACCTTGTTAATGCTTTATTTTATTTTACAATCTGAGCGTCAAAAATGTTAATGTCGGCAAACCGATCAAAACACAGCCCCAACATTTTGGACACGAAAAATATAACATCATAATTATGATAACCTTAGAACATTCTGGTTTAGCATCTATATTTAGAATCGAGAAAACACTAAGCAAGAGTGAGTGACTGTAAACATTTCGCTGCAGATTATCCCCTAAATTACAAAGTTCTATGAATTTCATTGTTTTTAGGGCGAGTTTTTTGTACATTCTGGTACTTAGAGCAGAGAAAAACTGTACGTGATTTTTTCTATTTTATACGTGAATCATGTACATTTATACGTGATCGCACACACTGTTGTATTATTCAGAAGATAAAGTTAATTGTGTTTTAGTTCATATGTATTCTTAATTTTAAAGACATAATTTCTCTGATTAGAAATTGAGGGAAATACATGCCAAAATTTTAAGTAAAGCTGAGTGGTGTAATGATGGACTATATGGAGAAATATTCACAGTTCTTGATAATACATGCAATGTGATTGCATCGTTTATTGGTGCCTTAAAAGAAAAGATCCTAGTTTTCCCACGCTGCAAACTAAACATGATTGATATGCAAAGTGTACTTTAAGATAGACTTGATGAGGGATGAGGAAATAGTCACTTGCGAAAGGACACAACCAAAATAAAATGACCATATTGAATTTGTTAACAGTTACAGGTAAAAATAAATCAATCAAGGATTTAGAAGTAGAAAAATTACCTTAATAAAGAAATGCAATCAATCACAATGATTGCTAATTATCACATAGTTAGAATTTGCATCTAATTGCCAGTTACGAACTATGTCATGATAATGATTGTGAATGCGATAAAGTAAGGACTAACAAGAGCGCACCATGTTGGTGCAAACCCTCGGCTGCAGTTGCTGTTAGTGAAAAATTTAAGTAAAAAAAGGAACGTAACTATGTCAATAAATATTAGATGGTTACCTGCCCCAGATGCATGGGTTTTCCTTTCAATAGTTAATACTAGTCAAAGTTTGAAGTAAATATCTTCAGTAATGGCAATGATAAAATGTCAAAGTCGAAAAGGGGCATAACTGTGTCAAAAATATTTTCATGCTTACCTGGCCCTGTTGTATGGGTTTCCCTTTTAATAGTTAACAATTGATGCGAGTTTTAAGTAAAAATTTTACGTTATGACAGAGATATTACAAGATGACAAAGTTTTTGCACCACGCAGAAAACAAAGACGCAGATGACGCTAGGGCTATGACAATACTTGGTCATTTTCTTTGAAAACAGCCGAGCCAAAAAAGGTTGAAACATGAAGGCAAACATTTCTTTCTTAAATAAAAGCACTGGCATGTCCTATATGCAGGATGAACTTTCCCGTACAATGACCAATAACTCAAGGAGCGTATAATATTTTAAGAAAGGAATTCTGACTTTTATAATTATGACAATGACGTACTAAACTTGTATGCTTAGTCTTCCTTACAAACCAACGAAACACTCTTTGTTTCATCATAGGTGCTATATTTGAGTGTGTATATCTATTATGATCTGTAGATAATAAAGGCACCTTAGGAAGCAGAAATATCACTTATGTTATTCAGTCGCCATTCAGATTTTAAAGTGATTATTTTGAAATCTTAACACTTATGATTTATTATAAAGGAGGGTTTGCCATAGGACGTAGTTTCAAAAGTCACTTTCCTAAAAGACTGGAAAGAAAAGAGAATTGTACTTTTATTTTCTAAGTTGATGATTTTTTTAAGTTTTGAAGCAAAGCACTTCAAGTGCGACCATAGGAATCAAAATGAACTGTCTTTGAAGTGAGGAGAGCCTCACTGTGCAAAATTTTCATTTGATCAAACTACGTAATTATAATTCATTTTTTGAAATTCAATACAGAATCTCCATTTGCAAAGCAGACCAGTCAAAGGGAACATTGAAATATTTATCTTTTTTAACCTAAAGGTTATTTCTTGGCAGAACAAGGTTTTGTGAATCCTTTTTGTTAAGAAGTTCCAGAGGAGTTCAATCATTGCAACAAATGATACGTTGTCAGTCACCAAGTCATTAATTTTTATACAGGGCTAAAAGTCAAGGGGTTACAATACAGATTTCCAGCTTATTGCGGCAGGATTAATTTGTACCGTGTAGCTGAACGATGTTTTGACAATGTTTATATGAGAAACCGGCAAGTGGCTCAGAAAGTATAGTGTATAGGAAACTCCAGGAATGCATGCAAAGATGCACTGGCTACTGCTGTATAACTGAAATATTTTTCAAAATATTAAAAAGAAAAAGAAAAAACATTCCTATCAATTAATTTGATGAAAAGCAGCGATACCAGATAAGTATTTAGATGAAAATTCATGTACTGATTCGATTGATTTCTCAGTGTAATCTAAACCTTTAACCCTTTACCGGACAATGCCGACTTTTAACGACCTTAGGAAAGAAGCCTTTTGAAAACATTGTGGGAAAAGGAGAAAATGCTGGTTACCAGCATTTTCACCTTTTCCCACAATGTTGTCTACCCTATCAAAGAAAAATTGCACCATTTGAGCCACATTAATATTGTTGTCTTCAAATGCTTTCAATTTGGACAAGGCTAAAATTTTATTATCTGGTAAAGGATTAACATTTGCTTAACTTGAGAATCTTTTTCAAAAGAGATGTACAGATTTGCATTACAGGTTGTATTAATCCTTTTGCTCATTTTGTTCTCATTTCTCAACACATACCATGCACTTGATACCTTTGTGCAAAACAAAAGAGAGCAAAAGCTATACATGCAGAAAGGAGTCATGTGAAAAAATCATCAAAATACAAAAAACTTGATGAGTTAAATTAACAACTTTTATGTATAAATAAACAGCATATGTATGCTTATCTTCAGCATAAAAAAGTTTTGAGGTACAGGAATTTCCTGATTTATACTAATCAGTCAAACCTTTAACTTCGTTTTTCTCAAAATGTTTAAAATGTCACTTGACTCCTTTCAGCATCAAGCCCACGAATAATGAAATCATACATTAAGCCCCCTTTTCCATGAAATGGCATTTCATTAAATAAAAGCAAATAATGATTGTCTGTGGCTTATGATAAACAATATAAACATGAACTTTCATAAATATTTTTCCAGTAGTTAAAGAGATATTGGTCCATAACGGAAATATACATCAAGTCCCCTCTTTCCGTGACACAGCATTAAATGAAAAAAAAAAGTAGACCCACATTGGCAGGCTATCATAAGGAATGCATGTGTAAACTTTCATCATTTATCATCAAGGATTTTAGAAGGTATCTGTTCCTCTGGACAGGCAGACAGACTTGGGGAAAAAAAACCAAAACTATATCCCCCCCCAGCCCGGAAGGTGGGGAATAAATTTAGTATTGCTTTCACACAAACTGAAAATTGTAGAGATCTACAAGTATTTTGCTTTGATGTACCCTAAGTATTCCCCATTCGCAGAGCTTTATTACCCTTTACAACACTGACAAACACTGAAATAAAGAACTTGTTATTTGAGTGGGTTATTATTGGTCTAGATGCTCTAGTTTAGGGTATTTCAATTATAGTGGAGTAAAAAGTCAAGATCTTAGATTGCTGATTGTTTGAACTGCCTAGTTGCCAGTCAAATTTCATCTGTCTGGAGTGAATTCAAATTTGGGCAGGTACGAATGCACCTTGCATTCTAACATCACATTATTTAATTTTTGTTTATTTATAAATAACTTGATCTAGGTTAATTGCTCGTTCATAAAAGTCCTGGCAGATTTCAACAAAACTCACTTCATAACGATGAATTAAACACCGCTTATAACACTGCCTCTGAATGGATTTGTGAAGTGTTAGGTCTGTGTATGCTTAAAAAAAAGGCCAGTTCAACAACTGATTCATAAATATGTTAATTTATAAAGAATTCCACGGTACATATAACGTCATGTGTCACATGATTACAAGATCTATATTTGTTGCACAGCTACATTCCAAAAAGCATCTGCTGAGCGATTGTTTGGTACAGTTAAGAACTGTACATAATACCCTATTTATGATCTCTGTTGCACCTAAAATATGGTTGTAAAAAGTAATTAAAGTCGAGAGTAAAAGGCTGTGAAGAAGCAACATGCAGGAATGTATTAGAAGTCAATACAAACACTCCCAGTCACTGTAAATTTGTTTGAAAAATTACTGTTGGGAAAAATTTCCATTTCAAGGCTTTCATGTAACTCGGAATCACTTTTCTTTTTCTGACCATGGATTGAATGTTGAACTGAAATAAGACTCATATTTACGGACAGATTTTGAGATTTAGAGTGTACTTCTAATGGTTAATTATTAAACTATTTTCACAGAGAATTCTCCACAAATAGATGCTTGCTGTAGAAAAGACGCTGGTAGTCAAAGAGTATTTTTCAGCATGTTCAATTGACGACCGCCATTTTTAGATGTGCAAATTACACTTGATATCTGTGTAAATGATAAGTTATCATGTACCCTTGTGGACCAAATGATTGTTTTACAGTTTCAAACTGTTAAATAATAGATATACAGTCTTGAAAGACATATTCATTATCACAAAGGCTCAATTTGTAACTTGCCCGGCCAGGTAGCTCAGTGGTTAGCGTATCTGACTCGTGATCTGGAGGTTGTGGGTTCGATACTCGGTTGCGGCGAACTTTCTTTCGGGCAATTTTTCGCCTCTCACCTCTGATGCATGTGAGAAAAGTAGTCAGTGGCTTTGGAAAGAATATTGTGTCAGTACTGGTGTGAGAAAGCCAGGAAACATAGGTGCGTCACTGACCACCATGATATGACCTAAGCTGTTAAAATGGCGTTAAACTCCAATACAAACCAAACAAATCAATTTGTAACTTATTTACAACAGAAAAAACTGGCTTGTTCACCATATAATTACAAAACTACGTTTCATTTTTCAAACCAGAACTTGGGACAGGAAGCAGTACAAGGCTGGAGGCATGCTTACGTCACCCCATAAATCATTATTATAACAATGACAGCCTGGTTGTGGAGCAACCAGGCCACTCAAAAAATCTTGTGTGCACTCAATAGGCCACATTTTTAGCCTGACACTCTTTAACCTTGGTCAGAATGTTTGTCTTGATTAAATCTCAAGTTTTAATTTGGGTCATGTCAGGCCAAAAATTAGGTCACTGGACAAAAATCTTAGAAAAATCTTGTGTGCCCTCTGGAGGCAACATTTTCAGCCTGATACTCATGAAATTAGATCAGAGTGTTTGTCTTGATGATATCTCTGTCATATTTGAAAATATCATATCAGGTCAAAAGTAGGTCACTGGGCCACAATCTTAGAAAATCTTTATGTGCACACTATAGGCTACATTTTCAGCCTATACTCATCAAATAGGGTCAGACTCTTTCTTTTGATGTTATATCAGACAAATTAAAAAATTGGGTCATATCAGGTCAAAAGTAGGTCACTGGGCAAAAATCCTAGAAAAAACCTTGTGTGCACTCTATTAGCAACATTTTCAGCCTGATACTCATGAAACTTGGTCAGAATTTTTGTCTTGGTAAAAGCTTAGACTTTTGTAAAATTGGGTCATGCGGGGTCAAAAAGTAGGTCACTGGACCAAGTCATAGAAAAAGCTTGTGTGTGCTCTATCAGCCACATTTTCAGCCTGATACTCTTGAAATTTGGTCAGAATGATTGTCTCAATGATATCTATGACAAGTTTGAAATTGGGTCATGTCATGTCAAAAACAAGGTCACTTACACTTATGTGTTTTAAAAAAAGCATTTCTTCAGCTTTTGAACTCTAGATAACTTTACTTAGGTGAGTGCTTTAGGGCCGTGGCCCTCCTTTTTAAAAAATTCCCCTACTTTATCCACCTTTTGAATGAAAATAAGAACACATGCAAGAAAATGTTTACTTAAAAATGTTGTAGTCTGTTGCAGAATGAAACATGATACAGCATGTAAAGACTGATGGCATATACTACTGATAAGGTTCTTACTGGGTCTTTGAACATGCCTATTGTTGACCTCTTAAGCAAGATGCCTTTCTATGGTGGCCTCAGGGTGACATAAGCAGTCAAAATGTATGTTAGTCTGTCCCACTTGTCTTGTCGTCGCAACAGGTCTAACAACCCGTATGCGATTTTTTAAAGAATGATCAGTATTGAACTGTCGCTTAAATTTTGAGGCTATTTTAATTTGGTCATATTTGGAAGAATTATTGCCCATAAATTATTAGTTCACCAGAGCACAAGTACTCAAGGTGAGCTTTCGTGATCATGCTGTGTCAGTCGTGCGTCGTCTGTAGTGTCATGCAACATCAACATTTATGCTGTGTGATTTTAAAGGCCACATTTTCAGTCCGTTACTCATAAACTTGGTCAGAATGTTTGTCTTGATGATATATTTTACAAGTTTGAAATTTAGTCATGTCATGAAAAAAAAGTAGGTCACAGGGCAATCTTAGAAAAACCTTGTGTGCACTCAAGAGGCTACAATGAAAGTTGGTCAGGATATTTGTCTTGATATATCAGACGAATTTGAAAATGGACCATTTGGGGTGAAAAAGTAGGTCAGTGGGCTTAATCTTAATAAAACCAAGTGTGCACTCTAGAGGCCACATTTTCAGCCTGAAACTCTTGGAACCTGGTCAGAATGCTTGTCTTGATTATATATTGTACAAGTTCATAATTGGGTCAAACAGTAGGTCTATGGGCTTAATGTTAAACAAACCTTGTGTGCACTGTAGAAGCCACACATTTAGCCTAATACTCTTGAAACTTGGTCAGAATTATTGCCTTGATGATATCTCAGACACTCCTTTGAAATTGGGTCATATCTAGCCAAAAAATTGGTCACAGGGTCAAATCTTAGGAAAATATTTTGTCCACTCTAGAGGCTACATGGCAGCTTGATATTCATTAAACTTGGTCAGAATGTTTGCCTTGTTAATATCCAAGACAATATTAAAATTTAACCACATTAGGTCATAAGGTGGATCACTGGGTTAAATTCTAGAAAAACCTTGTTTGCACTCTAGAGGCCACACTTTTAGCATGATACTCATGAAACTTGGTCAGAATATTTGTCTTTGATAATGTCTTGGACAAGGTTGAAATTGGGTTATGTCTGGTCAAAAAGTAGGTCACTTGGCCAAATCTGGAAAAACCTTGTTTGCACTATAGAGACCACATTTTCAGTCTGATACCAGTGAAACTAGGTCAGTAAGGTTGTCTTTTTGAAATCTAAAACAAGTTTGAAATTGCCTTTCAACAGATCAAAATGTAGGTCACTGGGCCAAATTTTAAAAGAAAGTTGTGTGCAGTCTAGAGGCTACAATTCAAGTATGATACTCATGAAACCGTATCAGAATGTTTGTCTGGATGATATCACTGATAAGTACAAAAGTAGGTCAAGATTGTCAAAAAGTAGGTCACTCACTCATGCATTTTACATCATTAAAAGCAGGATCTCTTATGCTTTATCAACCATAGATGACTTTACTCAGGTGAGCACTTCAGGGCCAGTGGCCCTCTTTCTTTTACTTTCTAATGCTGCTGTCCTCACAACTGCTCCTACAATACCCAAGCTCTGGTAGCTCAGTTGGTGGTGTAAAGGGCATGAGAACAAGAGGCCTCTGGTTTGATCCCTGGCTTGGACTATTTCTTTTCGAGGCTTGATGATAGTCATTGTGACAGAATTCTCCTTTCTCACTGCTGACCATTGTTTCAACTATGGTTATGTGGGAAAGCAGCCAGTGGCTTGGACAGAATATTGTGCGGAGTACTGGTAAAAGAAACCACAGGAAAACATGGATTGGTGCACTGGTCACTGCAATATAATTGAATTAATGGTGAAAATGAAATGGTGTTAAATACCATAAAGTCAATCAAGCTCCTACAGTTTTTTGGCCAAACTTTCACTTTTTTATTTGCTCATATTCGGAGGAGTTATTGTCCTTTAAATATTGCTATCTTCTCGACTCCACTTTCAAGTGTCTGTGACTGACAATACTTTACAGAATGATTGTTAATGAAGTGCTGTAAAAGCATATTAATTGCCTTTTTCCTTCAACTAATTTTGGCAGAGTTATTGCCACTTGTATAATTTTACCTCTAAATGCTTCTTTCCTTCAAATTACTGTTCAGAAACAGATAACCCTGTACAAAACAATCCTGAGTTTTAACAACCCTTAGGACGGAGCCTTTCATGGGAAAAGAAGAATATGCTGTTAACTTGTATTTCCTCATTTTCCTACAATGTTTTTTGCCTTTTCAGAGACGAAGTCTGATTATTTGAGTCATACTTAGATGTCATCCAAAAATGCTTTCAAATTAGACCAGTCCAATATGATTGGTAAAGGGTTAAAAGTAAATTTTGTATACATCTTAATTATAATTATGAGATACATTAGCCATTTTTAGCTCACCTGAGCACAAAGTGCTCAAGTCGAGCTTTTGTGATTGTGCTGTGTCTGTCGTCCGTCTTCATTGTCATTTTTTACATTGTGTACGCTCTAGAGGTCACATTCTTAGTCCGATACTCATGAAACTTGGTCAGAATGTTTGTCTTGATAATATGTCGGACGAGATTGAAAATGGGTCATGTTGGGTCAAAAACTAGGTCACTAGGTAAAATTTTTGAAAAACCTTGTATACGCTCTAGAGGCCACATTTTCTGTCCAAAACTTTTGAAGGTTGGTCTGAATGTTTGTCATGGTAATATCTCGTATGAGTTTGAAAATGGGTCATGTTGGGTCAAAAACTAGGTCACTTGGTCAAATCTTTGAAAAACCTTGTGTATGCTCTAGAGGCCACATTTTCAGTGCAATACTCTTGAAATTTGGTCAGAATGTTTGTCTTGATAATATCTTGGACAAGTTAGAAAAATGGGTCATGTCGGGTCAAAAACTAGGTCACTAGGTCAAATCTAAGATAAACCTTGTGTATGCTCTAGAGGCCACATTATCAGTCCAAAACTCTTGAAAGTTGGTCAGAAAATTTGTCTTGATAATATCTTGGACGAGTTTGAAAATGGCTCATGTCGGGTCAAAAACTAGGTCAATAGGGCAAATCTTTTAAGAACCTTTTGAATGCTCTAGAGGCCACATTTTCAAGCCAAAACTCTTGAAAGTTGGTAAGAATGTTTGTCTTGATGATGCCTCAGATTTTGAAATGGGTCATGTCGGGTCAAAAACTAGGTCACTAGGTAAAATCTTTGAAAAACCTTGTGTACGCTCTAGAGGCCACATTTTCAGTCCAAAACTTTTGAAAGTTGGTCTGAATGTTTGTCATGGTAATATCTCGTACGAGTTTGAAAATGGGTCATGTTTGGTCAAAAACTTGGTCACTTGGTCAAATCTTTGAAAAACCTTGTGTATGCTCTAGAGGCCACATTTTCAGTCCAATACTCTTGAAAGTTGGTAAGAATGTTTGTCTTCATGATATCACTGACAAATTTGAAAATAGGTCATGTTGGGTCAAAAACTAGGTCACTTGGTCAAATCTTTGAAAAACCTTGTGTATGCTCTAGAGGCCACATTTTCACTCCAAAAGTCTTGAAATTTGGTCTGAATGTTTGTCTTGATAATATCTTGGACAAGTTAGAACAATGGGTCATGTCGGGTCTAAAACTAGGTCACTAGGTCAGATCTAAGATAAACCTTGTGTATGCTCTAGAGGCCACATTATCAGTCCAAAACTCTTGAAAGTTGGTCAGAAAATTTGTCTTGATAATATCTCGGACGAGTTTGAAAATGGGTCATGTCGGGTTAAAAACTAGGTCCCTAGGTCAAATCTTAGAAAAACCTTGTGTACACTGTAGAGGTTACATTTTCTAAACTATTGAAAGTTGGTCAGAATGTGTGTCTTGATGATATGTCAGACATGTTCGAAAATAGGTCATGTCGGGCCAAAAACTAGAGGCCATATTTTCAGTTCAATACTCAAGAAACTGGGTCAGAATGCGTGTCTTGATGATTTCTTGGACGAGTTTGCAAAATGTCGGGTCAAAAACTAGTTTACTGTTCAAATCTTACAAAAACTTTGTGTATGCTCTAGAGGCGGCATTTTCAGTGCAGTACTCATGAAAGTTTGTCAGAATGTTTGTCTTGATAGCATCTTTGACAAGCTTACAAATGAGTCATGTCGGGTCAAAAAACTAGGTCACTGGGACAAATCTTACAAAAACCATGTGTACCGTCTAGAGGCCACGTTTTCAGTCAAATACTTATGAAAGTTTGTCAGAATGTTTGTCATAATGATATCTTGAATGAGTTTGAAATTATGGGTCAGAAACTAGATCACTAGGTCAAATCTTTAAATAGCTTGTGTAGCTTTAGAGTCATCATTTTCTGTCCAATACTAATGAAAATTAGTCAGAATGTTTGTCTTCATGATCAATATGATGAAATGGGTCATATTAGGTAAAAAACTAGGTCGCCATGTCAAATCTTGTAAAAACCTTGTGTACACTTCATTTTCTGTCCAATACTTATGAAAGGTGGTCAGAATCTTTGTTTTGATAATATCTACAATGGGAAAATAGGTTATATTTGGCTAAAAAGTAGGTCACTGAGAGAAATTCTAGAAAAAGCTTGTGTACAAGCTAGATGCCAAATTTTCAGTCCAATAATTATGAAAGCTTGATAGAGTGTTTGTCATAATACAGTGGAACCCCATTATTACGCTGTCAGTGGGATCCACGAATGACAACAGTGTTATATCTGTGGTTAAGTATATAACGCTGATTCCCCGCTCCCCCACCTACCCAGCCATTGCCAGAACTATAGCTAATTATTAATTACTATTATTCGCCTAGGGCGACCAAATTTGGCATGTAGCTTTATCTAGTGGACCTGTACCAAGGGTGTCCAAGTTATAGCCGAGGGTCAAATTTGACTTCGCCCCGGGGGGTAACATGTTTTACATGGGCGGGCTTATATAGGAAAATCTTTCGCATCTAGCTATAAGGGCTAGGGCTATCAAATTTTGCATTTAGCTTTATCTAGGGGGTCTCTATCAAGGGTGCCCAAATTATAGCCCAGGGGGTCAAATGTAGCCCCACCCCAGGGGGTCACAAGTTCTACATGGTCTTATATAAGGAAACTTTAATAAACTACTTGTACATAGCCATATTTAGGCCTAGGGCTACCAAATTTTGCATGTAACTTTATATAATGGGCCTCTACCAAGAGGGCCCAAATTTTAACTTTGGGGGTCAAGTTTGATTCACACCAGGGGTCACAAGTTTTACATTGGCTTTTATAGTGAAAACTTGATAAACCTGTGTCATGGATCACATATTTTACAGGGCCTTTTATTCAGCAAACTTGTTTTACATGACTTTTTATTGGGCAAGATTAAAAAATCTTTTTGTTTATAACCACACATTCTAGTTTCATATTGTAGGTCTGGGGTCAAAATTGCCTTCATTCCAGGGATCGCAAGTTTAACATGGGCTTCAGAATATTGTCACTTCAATTTAAACATTAATCAAGGGAAATAACTCTTTTTATGAAAGATAAAGTTCGTTACTATTTACCTCCCTTGATTATCAAGCTGCAGTGATACATGATTGGTGCTAGACAAGTTTTTTAGCTCCACTGGCCGAAGGCCAGCAGGCTTATGTTATGGCCCGTTGTCCATTGTGCATCCATCCGTATGTTAACTTTTTAGCTCACTTGAGCACAACGTGCTCAAGGGGAGCTTTTAGGATCACCTGGTGTCCGTCGTGCGTTGTGTGTCGTCAACAATTCTTTAAACATCAACTCCTCCTAAACCACTGGGCGGATTTGGACCAAACTTGGCTGGAATGTTCCTTGGAAGGTCCTCTTTAAAAACTGTTCACAGAATTTGATTCCATCAAAAACTCTGGTTGCCATTGCAACCAAATGGAATTTTTTAGGGAATTCTTTAAAAATCTTCTCCTCTGAAACCACGGGTCAGATTTTGAAATAATTTCACAGATATGCTCCTTGGGTGACCCTTTTTAAAAATTGTTCGTAAAATTTTGATCCGTCAAAAAATGTGGCTCTGGTGAATGGGGGCTTTTTGCACCATATAGAAATGAAGGAATTCTTCAAAATTCTTCTTCTCTGAAACCGCTGGTCAGATTTCGAAATAATTTCACAGGATTGTTCCTTGGGTGACCCTTTTCAAAAACTGTTCGTAAAATTTTGATCCGTCAAAAAACGTTTGGCTTGTAGTGTTTTTACTTAATAGCCAGTGGAGCGATACAGGGCCATCATGGCCCTCTTGTATTCATACACTGTAGTCCGATTTGTAGTGGTGGGCCAATGATTGACTATAGTCGAAAGTCAGTTGGTTTTGGCTTCCGATTGCGATTAGCTCTTGAGAAATCCTGGAATCGATTGCAGTCGGTACCGAAGCTCGCTCGGTCGTGAGACGTGAATACTGGTTTGTAGCGCTTGGTTTTGTGACTGATATTAATTACACTCTAGGATTCAATATAGTGATAACAAACACGAACATTGGCCGGAAAAATGAGAAAGAAATTATTGTCCATGGATGTCTTGTCAAAACTCGACAACTCGGCAAGTTTTTTATTTGATCCCTGAGACCGGGTTTTGACGCTTGGAAATTTGAAATGACATGTCTTTGACGCTGAAAAATATTTGCTTAATTGTCAATCTGACGCATGAAATTATCGTAAAGAGCTTCATATAACCTAGCTTGTGCACATCCGGCAGAAATATGGGCTAAACACGATCAGTATAAAATGTGAAGGACACGCGCGTGATCTAATGAAGCTGGCGAGTCATTTACGAGAACGTAATAACGGTGTTAATCCTCTGATCTAGTGTAAAGTGACAGATTTTAAAGTTACCTGCTATTCAAAATGACAAACTGATGTCAAATCATGTGGTAATACTTCTCCAGAAATTAATTGACACGAAAAATTGATCGCCAAAAAAAAAAAAACGTGAAAACCCATGACACTACCATGATCAGCGTGGCATCGTCCGATCAGAGGGACTTCAAACTATCTTCTCATCTTTAATAATGAATTTAAACAGTGAATTTACACAAATCTCTGAATAAAACAATAAGTGGAATCTAAAATTCTGTCATGAGTGAAAAAATTGTTGTTTTATGAAATGAAAATATAAAATATAGATCTAAAGGGGGGGGGGTGAGTCGTCTGCAAATGCTTGAAATATGTCTGAATTTTTTTTAACTGGTTTGGAAATTAAAATTTAAAGATCAAAATAAATGATATTAAATAAAGTAAAAAAAAAAAAAAAAAATTACAGTACAAAACACCACATCTTTATAAACTTAATATCATGTAGACAAATTGTCAAAGTATTTGAAGCAAAAAGGCATTCTCAGTTCAATGGAGAAACCAATTGTACAACCAATAGCTAGTTGGTTTGCTCTTCCGGTTACAAAGTGATAATAAAATTTTGCATTTAAACTGATTGCCCCACCCTGCCGATTTGATAGATTTTTTACAGGAATTGGACCAGTTCAATGGTATATCACTTACCTGCTTGTTTTAGCAAACATTAGAATTGATTTTGCCAAAAATGTTTGCACATTTTAGGAAAGGTTCTTAAAGTGTTTGAAGAGCTTTTAACTGTGAACATGTAGATCTATCTATAAAATCTTGTTTGCGCATGTCACATGAAAACAGTCTATCTTTTAATAGGCTGTCATTAAAACTTGATATTTTGGTAGTTTAGATCTGAACCCCCGTCCTTGTTTGTGTACCCCAAACTCCAGTTACCAAAGGGTACAAAAAGCTCAAGCTAGAAAATGCACAGCACACTCTGTCACATTCTCCCTGATAAATTAGCCATTCTTAAAGAGAGTGTTGTTTTCCTTTTTGACAGATTTGATTTTATTCTTTTGACAGAAATTTAGCACATGTGATTGCATTTTAATGAATCAAATATTAAATACTAGATATGTCCTTTTCTCATGCTTGTTGTACTTTCAAATACAAAACTGATGTAGGGCTAATCTGATTAGGTCCTGTGTACAAAATGGAGATAAAAGAGGACAGAAATAACATGGGTGCTAAAAACTTTGAGATTTACTTAGGTTTTAGCATATCATATCTTTCAGTTGTTTCAAGATTTTTTCAACTTTAAAATGCTAAAACTGGATCTCATTAGAGGAATTTGATGCTTATAAAATAGCTAAATCTCAGGAGCTTCCGGGGGGCCTCTGGCCCCCTGGACCCCTGGCCAGGGCGTTGCCCTGGACCCACCGGGGGCCCTAGCGGCCCCCAGGCCCCCAGCTCAATTTTCAGTATTTTCAGATTTTTTAACTTTTACCCTGTATATTTGAGTTTGTTTACACTCTAGCATCTACAACTATCAACCAATCAGCACCAAACTTGGTCAAAATATATATGACCATAAGATCTCCAATGAGTTCGATAATGGGTCTAATCGTACCAGAACAACTGGAGTTATTTGCCCTTGAATTAGAAAAATTGCTGTATTGGACTTTGTTTACACTCTAGCATCTACAATTATTAACCAATCAGATCCAAACTTGGTCAAAATATATGTGACCATAAGATCTCCAATGAGTTCGATAATGGGTCTAATCGTACCAGAACAACTGGAGTTATTTGCCCTTGAATTAGAAAAATTGCTATATTTGACTTTGTTTACACTCCAGCATCTACAATTTTTAATCAATCAGCATCAAACTTGGTCAAAATAGTTATGACCATAAGATCACGGATGAGTTCGATTATGGGTCTAATGGGACCAGAACAACTGGAGTTATTTGCCCTTGAATTAGAAAGTTCTTTAGAATAGTTCTTTGTCCGGAGCATAACTTGGTCATCTCCAGTCGATTGACTTGAAACTTGGCATTTGTGTTTGTTGCAATAATACGGAGTGCAGTATGAAAGAACCATAACTCTACATCGTACTGTCTATGAGTTATTTCCCTTTGATAATCATTTTTACAGCATTTTCTGCTTGTCCGGAGTATAACTTTGTCATCTCTAGCCTGAAGATCTTCAAATATGGTATGCATGACTTGAAAAATTACGGAGTGCAGTGCACAAGAACCATAACTCTTCCTAGTATGAATTTTGAGTTATTCCCTCTTTGACCTTCATTTTTATAGTATTTCGTGCTTGTCCGGAGCATAACTTTGTCATCTTAAGTAGGAATGACTCGAAATATGGTATGCTTATTTGTTGCAATATTTGGAAGTGCAGTGCATAAGAATTGTAAGTAACTCTACCTCGTGCTGTCTTTGAGTTATTTCCCTTTGATAGTCATATTTTTACAGCATTTAGTGCTTGTCTGGAATATAACTTGGTCATCTCAAGTGAGAACGACTTCAAGCTTGTATGCTTTTTTTTTTGCAATATTACCGAGTGCAGTGTGCAAGAACAATAACTCTACCTAGTGCGGATTTTGAGTAATTCCACTTTGATCTTCATTTTTACAGTATTTCTTGCTTGTCCGGAACGGAACTTGAAGTCTCATGTCAAATTGACTTGAGACTTGGTAAACATGTTTGTTGCATTACCTGCCCTTTGCGATTATTATACCTCCTCGACAACTGGTGGTGGGATGGGCATATCTTGCGACAATTTGCCGCTCTTGTTTCATTATCATTTCGCCTTGAACCTCAATTTTTGGTATTTATCTTCATTGTAAACCTTTAATGCTTAGTACTCAGGTGAGCGATATAGGACCATCATGGTCCTCTTGTTTCAATAATGCTGACGATTGCATAACGTACCCTTATCGACTATGACTAACGAATTCTCTTTGAATAATCAAATGAGACAAGACCCCTGTACATGATGAAAGTCAAAATGAAAAACAACGTGCGGCAGGGTCTATAAATTAGACTACGCTGGAGGGATCTAAACTGTTTGTAAAATAAATCCTGTGAGGACGGGTCTTCTATCTTGAAATAAACGGGTCCGAAGTATGTTCTTAACATTTTTAGGCAAAACAGAAGTAGCTTTCTACGAATACAACTTCGGTCATAGTTCACCTACAGATGGTATAGATCAAAGATCAGACTGCACATTCTTTGAAATCCGATATTTATCTACACCGTCCGCAAATACCTGAACCCTTTACCACATTTTAACGACCTTAAGAAAGAAAGCTTTTGAAAAGCATGTAGAAAAATGGAGAAACTAGAGGCCCTTGAGGGCCTGAAATCGCTCTACTGGCAGTGATTTTGCTTTTTTGCTAGCATACATTATGAATTCATGATGCAAACGGAAAAAACACAAAAATGTGTTCTTGCAACTTAGCTTGAACCCACTATGACAGCATAAGTAGGCACGGTGAATTGAACAAACAATGGAAAAAAAATGAAGTGCAATTTCTCAAAACTAATTGTTTGGAATCCAGCCAAATTTGATAGACTTTCAGAACACCTTGTGTTAAACAATCGTAGCAAATTTCAAAGAAATGTGACTAATAATGTGGACTTTGTTGAGTAAATGATACTAAATCATCAAATGGCTGCTTTTCCTGAATGGTTTACTAGATTTTCTTCGCTTTTAATAGAGTTCAATCCCTTAATGAATCAAATAATCTTTGCAAGTTTCACAAGATTTGGATCAATACTGTGGACTTCATCGGGTCAATATCTCATGAAAATCTTGGTAGAATGTTTGTCATAATATCTCAAAAGAGATTGAAAATGGGTCATGTTTGGTCAAATGACTCAGGTGAGCGATTTCAGGGCCATCATGGCCCTCTTGTTGTCTGTTTTATTGCTGTGCAAAAGCTTTGACATTTTTTTTTTTCATTTCTTTCACTCCCAAGTTCTAATGACTGAAGAATGAGGCTTTTGAAAACATTGTGAAAAAAGAAGAAAATGATGGTGACCAGCATTTTCTCCCTTTTCCACAACTTCATTAACCTATCAGAAACAGAAATTATCATTATGCTACATTCATTTTTTCGTCTGCAAATGCTTTTAGTTTGGTCTAGTTCAAATTTTTCCCTTTGGTAAATATTAATACTTAGCTCTTTACGTAATGACCAAATTTTAGACTGGTCCAAATTAGAAGCATTTATAGACAATAGGGTTCAAGCTGTTTATAATACAAAGCAACTGTGCAAGTTTCACGAAAATCTGACCACAAATGCTGACTTCATCGAGTAAACAAGAAATGGAAATTTTCAACTTGAAATGGCTACTTTTCCCATACCGTTTGTTGGATTTTTTTCAAATTCAATAGGCTTAAAGCTATTGATAAGATAAACAAACTGTACAAGTTTCACGGAAATCTGACCACAAATGCAGACTTTATCGCGTAAACAAGAAATGGAAATTTTCAAATTGAAATGGCTACTTTTCCCATACTGTTCGTTGGATTTTTTTCAAAATCAATAGGGTTGAAGCTATTGATGAGATAGACAAACTGTGCAAGTTTCACAAAAATCTGACCACAAATGCTGACTTTATCGCGTAAACAAGAAATAGGAATTTTCAACTTGAAATGGCTACTTTTCCTATACTGTTTGTTGGATTTTTTTTCAAAATCAATAGGGTTGAAGCTATTGATGAGATAAACAAACTGTGCAAGTTTCAAGAAAATCTGGCCACAAATGCAGACTTTATCGCGTAAACAAGAAATGGAAATTTTCAACTTGAAATGGCTACTTTTCTCATACTGTTTGTTGGATTTTTTTCAAAATCAATAGGGTTGAAGCTATTGATGAGATAAACAAACTGTGCAAGTTTCACGGAAATCTGACCACAAACGCAGACTTTATCGCGTAAACAAGAAATGGAAATTTTCAACTTGAAATGGCTACTTTT
This sequence comes from Hippopus hippopus, assembly GCA_946811185.2. Classification (NCBI taxonomy): domain Eukaryota; kingdom Metazoa; phylum Mollusca; class Bivalvia; order Cardiida; family Cardiidae; genus Hippopus; species Hippopus hippopus. The sequence continues at coordinate 18,809,635 of OX328102.1, forward strand.
CCCATACTGTTTGTTGGATTTTTTTTCAAATTCAATAGGGTTGAAGCTATTGATGAGATAAACAAACTGTACAAGTTTCACGGAAATCTGACCACAAATGCAGACTTTATAGCATAAACAAGAAATGGAAATTTTCAACTTGAAATGGCTACTTTTCCCATACTGTTTGTTGGATTTTTTTCAAAATCAATAGGGTTGAAGCTATTGATGAGATAGACAAACTGTGCAAGTTTCACAAAAATCTGACCACAAATGCGGACTTTTTCTCGTAAACAAGAAATAGGAATTTTCAACTTGAAATGGCTACTTTTCCTATACTGTTTGTTGGATTTTTTTTCAAAATCAATAGGGTTGAAGCTATTGATGAGATAAACAAACTGTGCAAGTTTCAAGAAAATCTGACCACAAATGCAGACTTTATCGCGTAAACAAGAAATGGAAATTTTCAACTTGAAATGGCTACTTTTCCCATACTGTTTGTTGGATTTTTTTTCAAATTCAATAGGGTTGAAGCTATTGATGAGATAAACAAACTGTACAAGTTTCACGGAAATCTGACCACAAATGCAGACTTTATTGCATAAACAAGAAATGGAAATTTTCAAATTGAAATGGCTACTTTTCCCATACTGTTCGTTGGATTTTTTTCAAAATCAATAGGGTTGAAGCTATTGATGAGATAGACAAACTGTGCAAGTTTCACAAAAATCTGACCACAAATGCGGACTTTTTCTCGTAAACAAGAAATGGGAATTTTCAACTTGAAATGGCTACTTTTCCTAAACTGTTTGTTGGATTTTTTTTCAAAATCAATAGGGTTGAAGCTATTGATGAGATAAACAAACTGTGCAAGTTTCAAGAAAATCTGGCCACAAATGCAGACTTTATCGCGTAAACAAGAAATGGAAATTTTCAACTTGAAATGGCTACTTTTCCCATACTGTTTGTTGGATTTTTTTCAAATTCAATAGGGTTCAAGCTATTGATGAGATAAACAAACTGTGCAAGTTTCACGGAAATCTGACCACAAATGCAGACTTTATAGCGTAAACAAGAAATGGAAATTTTCAACTTGAAATGGCTACTTTTCCCATACTGTTTGTTGGATTTTTTTTCAAATTCAATAGGGTTGAAGCTATTGATGAGATAAACAAACTGTACAAGTTTCACGGAAATCTGACCACAAATGCAGACTTTATAGCATAAACAAGAAATGGACATTTTCAACTTGAAATGGCTACTTTTCCCATACTGTTTGTTGGATTTTTTTCAAAATCAATAGGGTTGAAGCTATTGATGAGATAGACAAACTGTGCAAGTTTCAAGAAAATCTGACCACAAATGCGGACTTTCTCTCGTAAACAAGAAATAGGAATTTTCAACTTGAAATGGCTACTTTTCCTATACTGTTTGTTGGATTTTTTTCAAAATCAATAGGGTTGAAGCTATTGATGAGATAAACAAACTGTGCAAGTTTCAAGAAAATCTGACCACAAATGCAGACTTTATCGCGTAAACAAGAAATGGAAATTTTCAACTTGAAATGGCTACTTTTCCCATACTGTTTGTTGGATTTTTTTCAAATTCAATAGGGTTCAAGCTATTGATAAGATAAACAAACTGTACAAATTTCACGGAAATCTGACCACAAACGCAGACTATCGCGTAAACAAGAAATGGAAATTTTCAACTTGAAATGGCTACTTTTCTCATACTGTTTGTTGGATTTTTTTCAAAATCAATAGGGTTGAAGCTATTGATGAGATAGACAAACTGTGCAAGTTTCACAAAAATCTGACCACAAATGCGGACTTTATCGCGTAAACAAGAAATAGAATTTTGAACTTGAAATGGCTACTTTTCCTATACTGTTTGTTGGATTTTTTTTCAAAATCAATAGGGTTCAAGCTATTCATGAGATAAACAAACTGTGCAAGTTTCACGGAAATCTGACCACAAATGCAGACTTTATCGTGTAAACAAGAAATGGAAATTTTCAACTTGAAATGGCTACTTTTCCCATACTGTTTGTTGGATTTTTTTTCAAATTCAATAGGGTTGAAGCTATTGATGAGATAAACAAACTGTACAAGTTTCACGGAAATCTGACCACAAATGCAGACTTTATAGCATAAACAAGAAATGGAAATTTTCAAATTGAAATGGCTACGTTTCCCATACTGTTCGTTGGATTTTTTTCAAAATCAATAGGGTTGAAGCTATTGATGAGATAGACAAACTGTGCAAGTTTCACAAAAATCTGACCACAAATGCGGACTTTTTCTCGTAAACAAGAAATAGGAATTTTCAACTTGAAATGGCTACTTTTCCTATACTGTTTGTTGGATTTTTTTCAAAATCAATAGGGGTGAAGCTATTGATAAGATAAACAAACTGTGCAAGTTTCAAGAAAATCTGACCACAAATGCAGACTTTATCGCGTAAACAAGAAATGGAAATTTTCAACTTGAAATGGCAACTTTTCCCATACTGTTTGTTGGATTTTTTTTCAAATTCAATAGGGTTGAAGCTATTGATGAGATAAACAAACTGTACAAGTTTCACGGAAATCTGACCACAAATGCAGACTTTATAGCATAAACAAGAAATGGAAATTTTCAAATTGAAATGGCTACTTTTCCCATACTGTTCGTTGGATTTTTTTCAAAATCAATAGGGTTGAAGCTATTGATGAGATAGACAAACTGTGCAAGTTTCACAAAAATCTGACCACAAATGCGGACTTTTTCTCGTAAACAAGAAATGGGAATTTTCAACTTGAAATGACTACTTTTCCTATACTGTTTGTTGGATTTTTTTCAAAATAAATAGGGTTGAAGCTATTGATGAGATAAACAAACTGTGCAAGTTTCACGGAAATCTGACCACAAATGCAGACTTTATCGCGTAAACAAGAAATGGAAATTTTCAACTTGAAATGGCTACTTTTCCCATAATGTTTGTTGGATTTTTTTCAAATTCAATAGGGTTCAAGCTATTGATGAGATAAACAAACTGTGCAAGTTTCACGGAAATCGGACCACAAATGCAGACTTTATCGCGTAAACAAGAAATGGAAATTTTCAACTTGAAATGGCTACTTTTCCCATACTGTTTGTTGGATTTTTTTTCAAATTCAATAGGGTTGAAGCTATTGATGAGATAAACAAACTGTACAAGTTTCACGGAAATCTGACCACAAATGCAGACTTTATAGCATAAACAAGAAATGGAAATTTTCAACTTGAAATGGCTACTTTTCCCATACTGTTTGTTGGATTTTTTTCAAAATCAATAGGGTTGAAGCTATTGATGAGATAGACAAACTGTGCAAGTTTCACAAAAATCTGACCACAAATGCGGACTTTATCTCGTAAACAAGAAATAGGAATTTTCAACTTGAAATGGCTACTTTTCCTATACTGTTTGTTGGATTTTTTTCAAAATCAATAGGGTTGAAGCTATTGATGAGATAAACAAACTGTGCAAGTTTCAAGAAAATCTGACCACAAATGCAGACTTTATCGCGTAAACAAGAAATGGAAATTTTCAACTTGAAATGGCTACTTTTCCCATACTGTTTGTTGGATTTTTTTTCAAATTCAATAGGGTTGAAGCTATTGATGAGATAAACAAACTGTACAAGTTTCACGGAAATCTGACCACAAATGCAGACTTTATTGCATAAGCAAGAAATGGAAATTTTCAAATTGAAATGGCTACTTTTCCCATACTGTTCGTTGGATTTTTTTCAAAATCAATAGGGTTGAAGCTATTGATGAGATAGACAAACTGTGCAAGTTTCACAAAAATCTGACCACAAATGCGGACTTTTTCTCGTAAACAAGAAATAGGAATTTTCAACTTGAAATGGCTACTTTTCCTATACTGTTTGTTGGATTTTTTTCAAAATAAATAGGGTTGAAGCTATTGATGAGATAAACAAACTATGCAAGTTTCAAGAAAATCTGGCCACAAATGCAGACTTTATCGCGTAAACAAGAAATGGAAATTTTCAACTTGAAATGGCTACTTTTCCCATACTGTTTGTTGGATTTTTTTCAAAATCAATAGGGTTGAAGCTATTGATGAGATAAACAAACTGTGCAAGTTTCACGAACATCTGACCACAAATGTAGACTTTATCGCGTGAAAAAGACTAACGGACGGACGGACAGACTGACAGACGGACAGACGGACGGACGGACGACGGAAACCCCGCCATGACATAAGCTCTGCTGGCTTTCAGCCAGTAGAGCTAAAAATAACTCAGTGCCTCATTTTGTGTGTGTGTGTGTGTGTGTAATTTCAAGACTGAGAATTACTGTTGATCGACTCGACTCTCCAAGGTTTCATGTACATGACGGTTTTATGCACGGTGTACAGTTGTGCGTTCACCATGAAGCCGATCATTCTAATTGGAGTATTTTCCAAAAATTAAAAGATGTTTTAGAAAATAAACTTTTCAGCCTGTCCAAGTATTTATTATTCCTTAATATTCGGACTATCTGAATTATTAGAGCTTGACATAAATTATTATTGACAATAATTTAACGTGTCCTAACATTTATAATGTCCGAATACATTTGCGAGATACGGAACATTCGATATTGCCGTTAACGATCTACATACATACTGATGTAAAGTCTGTATAATGTAAGATTTTGGATTTTATGCAAGGACAGTTATTGGATGATGTCCTTTTGTTACCTACTGTGCGTGTATTTCTAAAACAAAGCAATAATTGTGCACAGCCGTAGGTGATAAAAGTAATCAACAAGGTAAAGATGTGAAAAATTGTCACATTATGTGCACAGTATCGATTTTACATCAGTATTTGGTCGATAGGTGATTTTTTTTTACATTGAGGATTCTTATCAGAGCAACGGTGGATTAGGATCAGACTCGAAAATGGTCACCCCCCGAAATTTTAGGAGCCATAGGACACCCGTGTTATGATAGGATCAGCGCTTTCGCGAAGTTCGTTCTAACAGGGTTCCACTGTATCTCGAAAGATATTGATAATGGGTCATGTTTGGTCAAAAGACTCAGGTGAGTGACTTCAGGGCCATCATGGCCCTCTTGTTGAGATTTATTAATATATACCAGATTTATTTAACTTTGAAATTGTGATGATGAAAAATTCTTTGTCAGATAATTATAGTGCTTATCAGCAAGATGAAAAGAAGTTTCTGGTTCAGTTCTAAATCATTTTATGGTAAAAAGTATCTATAACATGTAGGATATTATAGTTTGTCATACACATATGATTGGCTGCTATGGGCATAGTGTTTCTTAAGATCTTAACTCTCATATCAAAAGGCGGAAGCTGCCGAGATTAGCTGAATAGGCTCTTCAAAAACGTCGATGTTAAACCATATTTACAGATGAGTTAGTGAGTCTACGGCCCCTAAGTCTCATATTAAAGGATGGAAGCTGCCGATATTGGCTGAATAGCCTTTATGAAAACGTCGATGTTACACGATATTTACCATTTAGTTAGGGATCATAATCCTGAAGACACATCCTGTTCTGCAGTGTTAAAAGTAATTTGATATCTACAAAATCCATTGGTAAGGTTATTCAGTTGATTCCTACCTTTCAGCATAAGATTCCTACTTTAATCATAAGATTCCTACTTTTTCTTACTTTTTTCTTTTAAAGATTTCTACTTTTTACCTACTTTTTCATGAGAAGCCAGTTGTAAAGCCTGTCTTTGCATCTGAGAAAGATTTGACTTTTTTTTAGCTCACCTGAGCACAAAGTGCTCAAGGTGAGCTTTTGTGATCGTGCTGTGTCCGGCGACGGTCGAGCGTCATCGTCATCAACTTTTACCATGTGTACACTCTAGAGACCGAATTTTCGGTTGAATACCCGCGAAACTTGGTCAGGATGTTTGTCTTGATTATATCTTGGACGAGTTCAAAAATGGGTCATGTCAGGTCAAAAACTAGGTCACTAGGTCGAATCTAAGAAAAACCTTGTGTACACTGTAGAGACCACATTTTCAGTCCAATACTCTTGAAACATGGTCAGGATGTTTGTCTTGATGATATCTCAGACGAGTTCGAAAATGGGTCATTTCAGGTCAAAAACTAGATCACTAGGTCAAATCATAGAAGAATCTTTTGTAGGCTCTAGAGACCACATTTTCTGTCAAATACCCTTGAAAATTGGTCAGAGTATTTGTCTTAATGATAACTAAGAAGAGTACGAAAATGGGTCATGTGGGGTCAAAAAGTAGCTTCCTATGTCAAATCTTAGAAAAAGCTTGTGTACACTATAGAGGCCACATTTTCAGCCCAGTACTCTTGAAAATTGGTCAGGTTATTTGTCTTGATTATATCTTTGATAAGCTTGAAAATGGGATACGTCCGGGCAATAACTAGGTCACTTAGTCAAATCATTGAAAAACCTTGTGTACACTCTAGAGGCCACATTTTCTGTCCGATACTCAAGAAACTTGGGTAAGAATGTTTGTGTTGAGAATGTCTTGGACAAGTGTGAAAATTGGTCACATTGGGTCAAGAACAAGGTCACTAGGTCAATACACAAACCTTGTGTACCTTCTAGAGGCCACATTTTCAGTCCAATACTCTTGAAAGTTGGTCAGATTATTTGTCTTGATGGTAGCTTTGATGAGTTTGAAAGTGGGTTACATTGGGTCAAAAAGTAGGTCACAACTTAGAAAAACCTTGCGTATGCTCTAGAGGCTGCATTTTCAGTCCAATAATCTTGAAAATAGGTCATGTTTAGAGGGGGGGAGGGGAGGGACTAGGCCTTTTTTTCTATGCAAGTTCCATATAGTCTAGATTTATGTCTCTGTAAATGCCAATTAAGTGCATGATACATTTATTTAAAAGCAAGTGGAGTGTCCAACAGGGCCATCATGGCCCTGTTGTATTATTTTTATACTTTCCCTTATATTATGCAATTATCAGTGTTTCTCCCAGCTTCAAATTTTTGAGGGTCATTTGTGACCCCTATGATTAGACAAGCTTGTATTCACTGACTTAACTTGTGCATTTGGGGGAAAAAAGGGGGGGGGGGTTTGGCTATTCTCTCTATGAAAGTTTTTTGCCATACTGACTTCTACAGGGCCATCATGGCCCTCTTGTTTTAATTAGCAAAAATTCAGTGTAAGTCTAGAAATGTCAACCACATAAAGGCTATGTATCGTGTGTAAGAATCATGTCCATAGGCAGGGTTGCATCTAGAGTGCGATATTACCAAATGCGCACCAAATTTCGCACTAAAACAAAAAAGCCCACAAAAATTGAATGATTGTGCGCACCATAATGGGGGGGGACAAAAGAGAGATAAAAACAACTCTGGAGAAATACAATGTAACAAAATTTGCATGGGTCACCGCAATAATCATTCAAAACTATAGAATCATAGACTTTCTGGTTATTTTTATCACATCAATAGACACTTGTCACCTGTTTCATGCAGATGAATAGCCTCACCACAAGGCTCAGGCTGTTGATGGCCAGTGGCACCAGATGCAACAATTTAGGAAAAATATCTCCAAAAATGAGGCACTGGCGAATCTACTGGTGACAAGTGATGTCTTAAGGCTACAAAATTCTTAAAAGATCACAACTCCTACATTGAGTTTCAAGTATGAAGAACCACACGTCTAGATTTACCACAACTTAATAAGCTGGCGTGTTATTATCCCCCGCTGAAGGCGGAGAATATAGTTTTAGCGTTGTCTGTCCTTCCATCCGTCCTTGTGTCTGTCTGGGAGAATATCTCCAATACCATTGGACGGAATATCATGAAACTTCATACGTGTGTACAATAACCCATTCCGTGTGTGTGTTTGTGTTTGTGTGTGTGTGTGTGTGTGTGTGTGTGTGTGTGTGATGATGAAGAAAAATGGCTGACTGGGAGCGATTTTAAGTTATGCGGTCAAGTAAATTTTTCGGTAGGGGATATCATTATACCCCCGCAAAACGAATGTTTTCAGGGGTATACTGGAATCAGCCTGTCTGTCCGTGTGTCCGTCCGTGTGTCGGTCTGTGTACAAAATACTAGTAATTGCCTGTTTCTGTCAAAGCGCTGGCGGGGGTATTAAGTCACATTCAGTGACAGCTCTAGTTTCAACAGAATTGCTTGTTAAAGAAAAGTGTGATAATGATGTTATCCACTTATCTAGTAGTGTAAAATGACATGTTTCGAAGTAACCTGCTACCAGTGTTGGGCAATCGGTTTAAAATCATTCTTTTCAATACTTTAACAATGTGTCTACCTAATAATAAAGTTTATAAAGATGTTATGTTTTGTACTTTAAAAATCAAAGGAAATACATTACCATTAAATTTTTTGTTTTATTTAATACCCATTATTTTGGTCTTTTAATTTTAATTTCCAAACCACTCACACTTGCTCATATTTCAAGAATTTGCAGACAACAATTTAGCTGTGGCTCCTATGACTGAATTTGTATTTCAAAGCATAGAACATTTTGGAAAAGAGGAAAATAAAGGTCACATCCATTAAAGGATTCTTTTATTATACCCACGCAAAACGAATGTTTTCAGGGGTATACTGGAACCAGCCTGTCTGTCCGTGTGTCCGTCCGTCCGTGTGTCCGTCTGTGTACAAAATACTGTCAAAGTGCTGGCGGGGGTATAAAGTCACATTCAGTGACAGCTCTAGTTTTTTATGTCTTTCGTTGTATTAGTAACTACTTCTTTAATTCTTTAATAAAAAACTTATGTATACAAATAACAAAATATACAATGTCATATAACTCACATATATATTGACATATATATATATATATCACATTTAATAGGCTATAATTTATTGTTCATAATTTTCATAAAAAATCACCAACTATCTTTTTTTTGCCAATTTTTGAAACTTTAGTAATCCTTTTACCAGTATAAAGCAAAAAAATGGCTGAAATAAGATATTTAAAAATTCATTGTGATGCTATCACTGCAAGACAAGAAGGCCTAACTTTCAGTCCACCCCCCTCCACCACCCCAACGTAAACCCGTGCCTGTTATAGGTCTTTATTTTCATTCCATGAAACAACCATTTTTTTCACTCATGAACAGAGATTTTAGCTACCTCTTATTGTTTTCAAAGATTTGTGTAAATTCACTGTTTAAATTCATTATTAAGGATGAGAAAATAGTTTGAATGCCTTATTTGATCAGACAATGACACACTCATCTTTGTAGTTCCATGGGTTTTCATGTTTTTTTCGGCGATCTATTTTCCATGTCATTTAATTTTTGGAGAAGTATTACAACATGATTTGACATGAATTCATCATTTAGAATAGCAAATAACTTTAAAACCTGTCACTTTATGCTAGATAAGAGGATTAATACCTTTTATTACATTTTCATAAATGATTCGCCAGCTTGATTATCTGTGATAAACAGAGCCGCATGTGTCTTTCGCGTTTGATTCTGATTGTGTTTATTAAAGCCCTTATTTCTGCCGGATGCACGAGAGCTAATTTATATACAATAATTTCATGCGTCAGATTGACATTTAGGCAGATAATTTTGAGCATCGAAGACAGGTCATTTCAAATTTCCAAGCATCAAAACCCAGGGTTCGGGGTCAAATGAGAACCCTGCCGAGTTGTCAAGTTTTGTCAAGACAACCATGAACAAAAATTTCTTGCTCATTTTTCAGGCCACTTTTCATGGTGGTTGTTCACCAAGTTGAATCCAAGACTGTGATTAATTAGTCAATAGCACTAGAAACTGGTATTCACATTTCGGAACTAAGCAAGTTACGGTACCGGCTACAATCAATTCCAGGATTTCTCAATTGATGATTGTAATCGGAAGCAAAAGCCAACTGACTTTTGACTATAGTTGATCATCGGCCCACGACTAATTGCTACCCTTATTGACAAATTCTTGCCATATCATGCGGAAGTATGTGATTATAACAAAAAAATTGACATGAAAAGAAGATCCCTGAAAAAAGTGCAAAAATTCATGACACAACAAAATGTCAATTTCACGTCATCTGATCAGAGGTACTGCAGACTGTCTTTTCAGCTTTGATAGTGAATTTAAGCAGTGAATTTATGTAAATTACTGTATGAAACAATAAGTGGGAGACAAAATCTCAGTCTAATACAGAGGTAAAATTTTGGTAAATTTATGAAGTGAAAATATTGAACAATGTAGGATAGAATAGGGTGGGGTGGTAGGTCTTCTTGTCTTACAGTGATAGCACTGTAACAAGTGTTAAAGAAGAAGGTACAGGACATTAAAACAAAGAAGAAGGTAAAGGACGTTAAAACAAAAAAAGAAGACTAGAATAAAAGAACCCTTTTATGGATGTGATCGTTATTATTTTCCCAAAGACAAAAACAAATAATACATTAACCCTTTATCACACTATGGGAACTGCCATTAAATTCATCGCCTCGCCCCCCCCCTTTACACTTAAAGGGAGGATGTTTCTTCCCCCCCCCCCCTTTTTTTTTTCTGAAGGCAAAGGAGGACAGCCAAACTATTTGAAAATTTCTAGATGCAACTCTGCATAAGTCTAAGTTCTTGGTCACAGCAAGGTCAAATGTAATTAACTCTTTACCATACATTGCTAGGTTTAAATGACCCTGAAAAAGATTCCCTTTGAAAACAGTGTTGGAAAATGAGAAAATGCTGGTAACTCTGTTGTGAGGAGGAAGGCATAATGAAAACATTGTCAAAAAAGGAGAAAGATTAATGATTGAATACTGCAATTTTTCCTTTATCTGCAATCTGTTCTACACTGTCAAAGACAAATCCTGATGTTGTCTGCAAATACTTATAATATTGAAGTGTGTAAAACTTTGTGGTTTGAAATAGTGAATCTTTGTGTTATTTATTCAGTTTTCTGTAGATGACAACCTGGAAATATTCCAGTATGAAGAACCTGAGCAGGTAGATAAAGGTCATAATGTGAAAGACATATATCTTGCAGAAGACTATGCATATGTCCTTACAAACAGGAAGGTAAAGTAATAATATGATTTATATCTTTTTTTTCTTTGTGTGCATTAACTTTTATTATAAACATCTTCTTCTCTGAAACTACCCATCTAATATTTGATTAAACTTTACAGAAATGAACCTACCATGGGCCTCTGTAGAATTTTTTCAAAGAATTTAATTCCAATAAAATCTAATAGACCTCTGCCAATTTTCTTTATACATGAGCCTATATAGTTAAAAGTTAAAGAATCTTCTTGTTCTTAACCATAAGGCTTAAGGCTTTCAAGTTTGGCATGCCTCTTCATCTAGTAGACCTCCACCAAAATTGTCCCATTTATAGCCCTTTGTCAAAATTGGCTTCAACCCATTGGTCACAAGGTTAACATGGGCTTACAAACTGAAAAGTAAAAGAACTGTCTGGTTCCAAACTGCAAGGTCTAAATACCAAATTTACCAGATTTGGTAATAGAAACTAACAGGGAATCGTTTAGATGTTACATGCGAAAGAATCTAAATTGTTTAATGTCCGATAAATAAATGTTTAAACGTAAATACGCATGTCTATGTTTAAGTATTTGGAACATTACTATTTCATTTTTGTCTGAATATATTGGTAAATAACAGTAATTAATAACTAAAGCCATAGTTCTGGCAATGGTTGGCGGATGGGTCGTGGGGGTGTGTGTCAGCGTTACATACCTAACCCCAGATATAACGCTGTTGTTGATCGTGGCTCCCACTGATAGCGTTATAACGGAGCTCCACTGTATTTAATTATTTAGTTGGAAAAGTCTGCTTTTCTGTCATGTGGTAAAGGGTGAATGTGGTTATATCTGTATTACGATTAGTATTTCACAAACGTCACTTATCTAGTGTTTTATAGATATTAACAACTAATCCAGTCATTTGAACTTTATTTAAATTGTCTTTATTTAAAATGCTTTCAATCTTGATAAGTTTAGGTTTCTGTTGTGTTTTAAAGGATGAATGTACGATGCGTTGATGTTCGTATAGCAATGTGAATGAGAGGAAAATGCTGGTATCCAACATTTTCTCCATTTTTATACGCCGGTCGAAGACGGGACGTATTATGGGATTGTCCATTGCTTACGGGCGGGCGGGCGTCCGTCCGGGCTGGCGGGTGGGCGGCGTCCAGTTCTTTGTCTGGAGCATAACTTTGTCATCTCCAGTCCGATTGACTTGAAACTTGGCATGTGTGTTTGTTGAAATTATACGGAGTGCAATGCGAAAGAACCATAACTCTATCTCGTGCTGTCTTTGAGTTATTTCCCTTTGATCATCATTTTTACAGCATTTTCTGCTTGTCCGGAGCATAACTTTGTCATCTCCAGTCTGATTGACTTGAAACTTGGCATGTGTGTTTGTTGCAATAATACGGAGTGCAGTGCCAAAGAACCATAACTCTACCTCATGTTGTCTTTGAGTTATTTCCCTTTGATCGTCATTATTACGGCATTTTCTGCTTGTCAGGAGCATAACTTTGTCATCTCCAGTCCGATTGACTTGAAACTTGGCATTTGTGTTTGTTGCAATAATACGGAGTGCAGTGCAAAAGAACCATAACTCTACCTTATGCTGTCTTTGAGTTATTTCCCTTTGATCGTCATTTTTACAGCATTTTCTGCTTGACTGGAGCATAATTCTGTCATCTCCAGTCCGATTGACTTGAAACTTGGCATTTGTGTTTGTTGCAATAATACGGAGTGCAGTGCAAAAGAACCATAACTCTACCTCATGCTGTCTTTGAGTTATTTCCCTTTTATCATCATTTTTACAGCATTTTCTGGTTGTCCGGAATATAACTTTGTCATCTCTAGTCTGAACATCTTCAAATTTGGTTTGCATGATTGTTAAAAATTTACAGAGTGCAATGCACAAGAACCATAACTCTACCTATTGCTGTCTTTGAGTTATTTCCCTTTGATCGTCATTTTTACAGCATTTTCTGCTTGTCTGGAGCATAATTCTGTCATCTCCAGTCCCATTGACTTGAAAATTTACAGAGTGCAATGCACAAGAACCATAACTCTACCTAGTGCTGTCTTTGAGTTATTTCCCTTTGATCGTCATTTTTACAGCATTTAGTGCTTGTCCGGAATAGAACTTCGTCATCTCATGTCAGAGTGACTTCAAACTTGGTATGCATGTTTGTTGCAATATTACGGAGTACAGTGCGGAAGAACAATAACTCTACCTAGTGCGGATTTTGAGTAATTCCACTTTGATCTTCATTTTTACAGTATTTCTTGGTTGTCCGGAACGGAACTTTGTCACCTCAAGTCAAATTGACTTGAGACTTTGGTAAACATGTTTGTTGCATTACCTGCCCTTTACGATTATTATACCCCCTTGACAACTGGTGGTGGGACGGGCGTATCTTGCGACAATTTGCCGCTCTTGTTCACAATGTTTTTAGCCTTTCAAAAGACAAACTTGATCAATCAAGCCATAACTGTCGTCTGCAAATGGTCTCAATTTGGACAGCTCTATAGCACTGTAGAGTAGACGAAAGTGCTCGTATCTAACAATTTCTCCACTTGCCACAATATGTTTACCCTATCAAGACCAATTCGATCATTCAAGCCAAAGTTGTCGTCCGCAATGCTCTCAATTTGGACAGGTCCAAATTTTAAATGTCCAATATGGTTATTTGTATTATGACTTTTATTTACCATTATGATCTATCCAATGTGTTTAAAATACCGATATGTGTTAAAGGATGGATGTACAAAACTGTCATTGTAAAAATTCATCTCCATTTCATTTTTATTAACCTTTGTTGTATTATGGGCTGGTGACCTTTATTTACTAATAAAGTATTGTATTATTATTATTACTGGCATTAAAGCTAAGAGAGGTTACTTTTTGAAGGAAACTACCTCTCTAGCTCCAGCTACAGTTGAATTTGGAACAAATGTTTAACAAGTCATATTAACCTAAAGGCCATGGTGGACTTGTAAGCACCTTCACATCCTCGATTATTTCAATTTACTGCCAATGTTAAATGTCATTGCAACAGGAATCAACCCTCTTTTACTCCTAAACAGTATTAGGTTTTTGTTCATGGGGGAAAATGGTTTGTGAGTTTTAGAGAATTTGCTTAGGATTACTAGTAAATGAAAGAGAGATAAAAGACACATTATTAACCCTTTTTCAAACAATCCAAGTTTAAAGCATCTTGAGTAGGATCGTCTTTGCAAACATTGTGGGATAAAGAGAAAATGCTGATACAATGCAGCCTTTTGGAAAGGGAGAAAATGTTGGTAGCCAGCATTTTTCCCACACTGTTTTCCACCATTTTAAAGAGACATTTATTGTGTTGAGTTACATGTACTTTTTCATCTGCAAATAGTTCCATTTTAGACAAGACTAAAATGTTGTTCTCTGATAAAGACTTGGTTTTGTTTGTTGGAGCATTTTGAACCACTTGAAACATTATTTCAAATTTTCATTCATGTCAATGTGACAACTCACTAATGTCTTTCCTGTATTTCACGGCACAAAGCTGGGGCTCTGCAATGTCTTGCCCAAGGACATTCCTTAACAACTACTAAATCTACACAATAGGTGAAAGTTGATTTATATGTTAAAATTTCAATGTCTAGTCAACTGAGGCACGACAGTCTCATGCATATATAAAATAGAATGAAACAAGTTTTGTCTAAATAAAGCAAAAGCAGCTGCCAAGTTTTTACTTTCCAAGTGGAATTAAAAGTAACCGAAGTGCGCAACCCTTTACCAGATGGTAAAATTTTAGAATTGTTTATGTTGGAAACATTGAAAATTAGACGTAGCTCAAATGATAAGATTTGTTTCAGAAAGAGTAGTTAATATTTTGAATCATAAGGAAAATATACTGATTACCAGCAATTCTTGTGTTTCCCAAAATGTCTTAAAAGCAATTTTCATTATCAAAATGATTAAAAAGTGCTTTACATGAAAATCTAGATGTTTTGGTTAAGAGTTTAGGGCAAGGAACAGCTTCTAACATTGCTCTGTATGTATGAATGTATTTTAAGCTCACCTCAAGGTGAGCTTTTGTGATCATGCTGTATCCAACAACCGTCGTGTGTCTTTTGTTGTCCGTCTTACGTCGTCAACTTTTACCTTCTACCTAGAGGCCACATTTTCAGTCCAATATTCATGAAAATTGGTCAGAATCTTTGTCTTGATGATTTCTTGGATGAGCTTGAAAGTGGTTGATGCTGTTTCAAAAACTAGGTCATTTGGTCATATCTTACAAAAAACCTTGTGTACCCTCTTAAGACCACATTTTCCGTCAAATACTCATGAAAATTTATCAGAATGTTTGTCTTGATGTTATCTTGGACAAGTTTGAAAATGAGTCATGTCGGTTAAAAAACTAGGTCACTAGGACCAATCTTTGAAAAACCTTGTGTATGCTCCTGAGGCCACATTTTCAGTCCAATAGTCATGAAAGTTGGTCAGAATGTTTTGTATTGATAACATCTAAGACAACTTTTAAAGTGGGTCGGGCCGGTGAAAAATTAGGTCACCAGGTCAAATCTTAGAAAAACCTTGTGTACACTCCAGAGGCCACATCTTAAGTTTAATTATCATGAGCATTGGTCAGAATGTTTGTCATTATGAAAATGAGTTTGAAAGTGGGTCACATCAGGTCAAAAAATAGGTCACCAGGCCAAAGCTTGTGTAACTCTATAGTCAGCATTTTCTGTCCAAAACTTATGAAAATTAGTCAGAATATTTTTCTTGATGAGAAAGATGAAATTAAAAATGGGTGACATTGGGTAAAAAAGTAGGTCACCATATCAAATTTTGGAAAAACCTTGTATACACTCTAGAGACCACATTTTCTGTCCAATGCATATGAAAATTGGTCAGAATCTTTGTTTTGATGATATCTACATTGGGGAAATTGGCTATGTTGGGCTAAAAAGTAAGTTACTGAGAGAAATTCTAGAAAAAGCTTTCGAACAAGCTAGAGGCAAAATTTTCAGTCCAATAATTATGAAAGCTTGTGAGAATGTTTGTCGTAATATCTCGAAAGAGATTGAAAATGGGTCATGTTTGGTGAAATGACTCAGGTGAGCGACTTCAGGGACATCATGGTCCTCTTGTTATCTTTTGTTTACAAATTCTTATTGTGATATAAAAATATTTGAAATAATAAACTAATATTTACACCATATTACCTTGTTTGTTGCATGAAACATATCTGTCTTTGTATGAGCTGTGATCTGAAGTGGCCAATTTTATATCGTAACAAGCAGACTGAAGGCCAAATATTCACATGCTACATATTCTTCAGCAACACCATAGAATATGTCTTTTGAAATCTGATTGTTCTGCTGTATACCTGAAAAATAAGAAAAATACATATTCTCTTATTCAATTTATCTCATCTGAAATTAAAAAAAAAACATAGTATAGTAATGGGTGTAGTTTTACTCCAACTTCATTCCATTTGACGACAGAATAAACCCCAGCATTTATGAAGCATGTGATTGCCTTGGATCTGACCTGTCTCAGTTGCTACAAGAATTCATGAAAGCCATATCAACAAGATGCATTTATCTCACACCATAAACACTGCTTGATTTTGGTTTTGTTGGAGACTAGCTTGAAAGAGTGGTGTACATGGCACTGTTATGGAAGGTGACAACCTGTTATTTTGTGGCCAGTGCAAGTGTTAGTTGATGGCAGAAAATGGAGTTTTAAAAGTAAGTCAACAGTTGCCATGTCGCTCTATCTGTAGTTTTGTTTTACCTGATTTCAAAATTCTTTTTTTTTTTTTCGCCATCAAATTACACTTGGATTGACTATACAAGAGATTGTCATCTTCCCTACAATTTTCATACTTTTAAAAGGTATGATTTAAATTAAAATGCATTTTAACACTGGTTTTGTTTACTTTTGGTGACTGCTGGGCCTTTAAAATATAGCATGTACAATTACGAGTATGGGCTATCCACCAAATAAATGAATGTTGGTTTTAGCCTTTAAATTTCCTACAATCAGTCATTCTCTTTACACATATGATACATGTATATTAGTTCTAGAACAGTGTAATTCAGTATCTTTTACTCAAATAAATGGCACTTCTGCAAATGAATTGTGTCTCTTCCCCCCCCCCCCATCCGGGTCGAGAGACATATTGTTTTTCCCCATGCGTCCGTCTGTCTGTCTGTCTGTCCGTCACAAATCGGGCCTGCTCTATAACTCGAAAACCTTTTAAGATACTTTGATAAAACTTCACACATTTGTAAAGCACCATGAGGCGAAGTGTCAGGCACAAGAACCATAACTCTGGCTTGTATATTTTCCGAGTTATTTCCCTTTCATTATTTTCCTTCACAAATCGTGTCCGCTCTATAACTCAAAAACCTTTTAAGATATTTTGATAAAACTTCACACATTTGTAAAGCACCATGAGGCAAAGTGTGATGCACAGAACCATATTTCTGGCTTTTATATTTTCAGAGTTATTTCCCTTTGATTATTTTCCTTTACAAATCATGTCCGCTCTATAACTCGAAAACATTTTAAGATATTTTGATAAAACTTTACACATTTGTAAAGCACCATGAGGCAAAGTGCCATGCACAAAATCCATATTTCTGGCTTGTTTATTTTTCGAGTTATTTCCCTTTGATTATTTTTCTTCACAAATCGTGTCTGCTCTATAACTCGAAAACCTTTTAAGATATTTTGATAAAACGTCACACATTTGTAAAGCACCATGAGGCAAAGCGTCATGCACAAGAATCATAACTCTGGCTTGTATATTTTTCGAGTTATCACCGTTTGATTATTTTCATAGACATTTACGAGAGTCAGGGGTTAGTGTACTGACAAGATTTGAAGTTTGCGGACTTGCTTCTAAAGTGTATTCAGCTACACTTACACCTCACAATATTCAGGTTTCATTTAAGTGATGTGGTATTTTTCCATTCGATTCATCTGTTATAGAACCATCAATAACTGCTCCTTCAATGGCATACCCCTTACTTGTAGAAACTTAAAGTAAACCTACAAATGCAGACAAAAATGTGAAAGTTTCTTGTTGGAAAAAGGTGATGAGGTTTTGAAAAACATTACAAGTCATAAAGTTAGAAAAACACTTAGTAAAGTTGTTGGGGGGGGGGGTTAAGGCTATTACTGAAGAGAGCGTGGTCAATGCAATTAAACAACACAATGACAACCAGCAAGTAAAACGTAAAAGAGCTAAGTTTATTACTCCATCTAAAGAACAAAATAAAACAGACAAAAGCATTCATAATAAAACTTGCTCACAGCCAAAGCCTGGTACATCTGGGATATCTTTGGAGCCCCTACAAAAGAAGGCAAAGATGTATGACCATGAAAAAGTTGTTGAACATGAAAGTGAAGATAGCCAGGCAATTGAAATTGATGAGTGATAAATGTATTATTTGCAAAGAGTTCACACCAGAAGATATTCAACTGAGACCATTTTTAACAATAGTGAGCTGGGCTTGTTGTGATCTTGGTCAAGGCTGGGTTCATCTTTCTTTTTGCACTTCTGAAAGAGTGATAAGAAGGGACACATTTTTGTGTCCAATGTGTAAAACCCAGTAAATAATTTCTATAAAGAACAAACCAATCAAAACTGTAAATATATTATTTCAAGTTGTAAATTTTATTGGTGTTCTATAAACTAAAGAGTTCCACTTCATATGTTCAACTTAGTTTTCAATCTGACTGGTACGCCTCTAAATGGCAGTTTATTCTAGGTATTGACTGCAATGTAATTATACCCCAACAGTATTGAATAGCAATATAAATGAAGAAAAACACTTATAAAGATTCATTGTGATTGCAAAATATAAACCCTACAAACTAGCAAGTAAAACAGTTGTAATTTGTCAGTAAAACTATAAAATCTGTATGAAAATACGCATTTCAAGAGTAGAGAGCAAATCATCATCAAGTATGGAAGCCAATTTTGGTAAAATGCAGCAAAGAAATATACTGTCACTTAACTTTTTGAAGCACAGTATTCTTTACAATGAAAGGGAGACTACTGGCGAAAACATATGACGTCATTGAAAATGACTGCTTTCGAGGTAGGTCCAGATAGTTGTTATTTTTTATGTTTTTTGTTTTGAATCCCGAACTATGGTACTAAACACTGAAATATGATAGATTTCGCCATATGTAAATGAAATATTCAGATTGATTATTATTTTGATTACGGCGAAAAGTATCTGTTTATTCTTACGGTGGCGAAAACCCATGATGCCGAGCTAATCATGACGCCCTTTATAGCTGTTCAGTTGAAAAAAAAAACAGGGCATTACTAGTCTCACAAGTGGTAAATGAGGTCTGTAAAGCCCTAGGTGACAATACCAAATTTAGTCACATAAGCACAGATGTAGATAAATGTCTATTTTGTCCTACAGCATGTTTTAAAGAATTCTGCTCAATTTTCGTCCAGGCCTATAAAGATGGTTTCATTCAAGATCAAGATATGACGGCAAAAACTTCTTGCAGTATACTGGTAATCTTGAATCTACACTGCTTCTCTGGAGGGATAGCCTGTTTGGTGGGTTTGAGGTGCACCCTTGAAACTGCAATACATGCATTGAATTTTCACTACTTTACCAATCCTGTTAATGTGAATTTGGCTATTGAAAATAAAATCTGTTTTATCTGATTGAGTTACCTGAAAGTAGACGGGCAAATTCTGGATTTACTGGAATGGAATCATGATCAGAGTCTTTTCTAAGGCTGATCCGCATCTGCATAGTCAGTATGATTCTGTAAGTATCACCATGTATGAGGATCCATTCATATCGGCCAGAGATGTGAAAAATAGTTCTCTCCATACTCTGAAATATCATTTACAATACACCTAAGAGCTCCCAATATGGTTTTCACATTTTATAAAGGTTAAATCCTTGAGTTACATGAAAATGACTGGGTAATCTCAGTCCATGGGACTGATCCAAACATTGCAGTCTTAGGGCTGTTTGTTTAGAGTTCTTCCACATTTGAAGAAGTTGGGAGTTTACAAACAGCATTTCATGAAAATTAGATTGGTCTATAATCTCCAATATAATCCACCAGTAGCCACTGGATCAGATGATTTCAACTGTGTAGCAGTAGCAGTACACTAACTCATGTTAACTGGGTCATTAACTGATATTACTGGCAATCCACCAGTAGCCACTGGATCAGATGCAAAAAAATTCAAAGGGCCATACCTCATGTAATAGGGAGTCATGTAGTAGTCCACCTAACGTTACCAATCATTATAAAAATTATATGTACATTAGTTCCCATAGAAGGAAGATGGTTGAAAATTGTCTGAGAAGAGGAACAAATTTTAGTGTAACTATGAACATACTGGCAACCTGATTCTAATCTCCCTCCTTTTCATTATCAGGGGTATGCCTAGTGACTCAGTAACATACAGGGTTAGAAACCTGGAAGTTGTTTCAGTATTTCTTTTCCCTCAATTTTTATCCAACGTTGGTACATAGCTCATGGCGTGCAAGAAGTTGTATGCAAATTCCCTCTGTACCATACACAACAGTGCTGTAATGACCCAGAAGCATAAAGCTTTTGAAAACATTGTGGGAAAAGGAGAAAATGCTGCTGGTGACCAGTATTTTTCCTTTTGTTTGATAATATTTTCTCCAGTTTCAAAGACAGATTATATAGATCTAATATAAGCTTTTTCGTCTGAAAATGCCTTCAATATAGACGAGTCCAAAAATTTGTCATCTGGTAAAAGAATCACAAGGACCGCATTGACTTGTGTACTGACCAGGATAAGGCAAAGATAATTTGGTTCTAAGTTCAAATTTGTGGCACCAAAGAAACTAAGTCAAACATGGGTACAAAAAAAATTAGTGTAGATTTAATTTAGCCTTCATGCAAGTTTATGTACAGGGAACCTCTGCTCCACTTATTTCACTGTTGGATTCTCAAACTTCTCTTGTTGCATTCAAGTTGTACAGCGTATTTAGTTTCAATGCATTTCTATAATTATGAAAAAGTCTTCAATTTTTTGGCCATGTCCAACACTAAGGTATTTACAGGAAAAAAAAAAAATCTCAAATGGTGAAATTTGTGATGCAATAAAAAATATTGTGGAAATAGGGGTGAAATAAAAAATATTGTGGAAATAGGAGAAAATTCTGGTTACCAACATTTTCTCCTATTTCCACACTGTTTTCCAAAGCCTTTTCCCAATATTGTTAGAACTAGGGATTAGACTAGATAAATGATTAAACTCTCAATAAATATGCATTGCATTTAACAGAGGATCAGACTACATTCAGGCACATTTAATTTTTGCATTATCTGTGCAGAAAATTGGTCAATCGAGTGCTGAATTCTACGTAAAAATGAAAGGATCATTTTCATCTTGCTACCCATTATTCATGAAGAATCAAAGAGTTCTTCCATGTCCTGTTCCATCAGTAAATGGAGAAATCAATACAGATCTAGCAATAAGTTTGTCTTGAACACAATAGACTAGCCTAAATGTAAGATAAACATAAAGGTGACTTACCAATTCATGAATGCAAACTGAAATATGCATCTGTTCTCAGACCTTTCGCTCATTCTGTATATTTTCACAGGGCTTTTAGATCAAAACAAATCCTAAAATAGATGCTGGTTTGTTCTTTTGTGTCGCTCTTCGACAAATTCTGTTTACAAACTTCGTTTTTGTCGAATATGAATTTTGCACTGTTCTCAATATTGTTTTTTGTTTTTTCATTTACCTTGGCTTCAAGGTATCACGTGATCTGTATGTCATGGTCATTTATGTAAATAAAAGATAGAGACACCTGGTAGGATTTGTTCTGTTTTAAAATTAATGTTTCTGTCAGCAAATGGAACTTTGACCAATCCCACTTTTAAAGAGTATCATCATCATATCAATTCACATACTTTTAAATGTTATGATTTTTGTTCAGTTGCATTTTACCATTCACCATTGTTTACATTTGGACTATACTGTGGCTTTAATGATGGATTACTTTTTTCAGGTTTTCAAGCACAAGAACACCAACTGCTCAATTTTCAAATCATGTGATGAAACCATGCAAGGCAAAAACCCATCATGTGGATGGTGTGTTATCGAAAACAGGTAAAACTGTGGATATATTTTCCATGTGGAATACATTTCAAACAAGAGTTATTCTGTTCATAGAAGCAAAACTTTATTAGATTCTGACAGATATGTGTCTCTGAGTAATTTCATCATCCTATCAAATTTTGAAAAACAAAAAAATTTTATACTGCCAGTCTGTAGTTTTTAGCTCGGCTGTTTTCATAGCCCTGTTGTTTGCATTGCATCATGCAAAACCTTCGACATTTTTTTGTATCTCTGTCATTACTGAAGATATTTACCTCAAACTTAGACTAGCTCTTTTCAAAAGAGGAACCCATATTACATGGGCAGGTAACCATCAAAATATTTTTGTCACAGTTATGCCCCTTTTTTAAGACAATGGTTCTGGGGAGAGCACCCAGAGGCTTGGAAAGAATTTTGTGAGGAATACTGGTAACAGAAACTCTAGGAAGGCATTGATAGATGCTCCGGGTGCATTGATATAACTGAAACAATGTTGCAAACTGCATTAAACACCATACAATCAATTATAGAGAGTGTAATTTACATAAACTTAATATAATTACTGAGTTCATAGCTAAAAAACTGGGCGAATATCATGTACTGTTCTCCTAACATGATGACAAACATGCAGAAATAAGAAATTATGTACCATGTCCTCAGATAATTCAAAACTGAAAGATTTTTTTACACGATTTACCTGTGTATGTAATTTTGAATTGTCTATGATATTTTTGTTATAACTGTTGATATAGTCTTAGGTATTACTTGTAGTTATCATTGGTGAGATAGTATGGATAAAATAAACTGATCTATTGTAGAAGCTGTAAGGCAAAATAGTAGATAGTACACTGATTGAGATATACGATTCCTACTGACTTGTGTGGTTGCTGTAGTCATTTTGTCTTTTGATGCACAAGGTGTGTTTTAACGATGATCAAGTATCTTTCACATGCATAACTGTAAGCAATAGCCTGACCTTGTCTGTTTAGCAACCACAGGAATCTTCCAACCAAATATCTTAAAATGTTATCCTTATGTGCGACGTCGATGGTTCATTTGTGCATAGGGTTCATTTGTGCATAGGGTTCATGAGTACGAGTCAGTTTGTCTCAAATTATCTTTAAGACAAGTTTGAAAATAGGTTACCAAGTTGGCCACTATGGGTGAAAAATTCAGCCACTACATCATATATTGTGTTTGCTGATGTCACTACATTTTCTACCGAATGTTTATAAAATTTAGTCCAAGTGTTTATCTTGACAGTATCTTAGACTGCTATGAATAAGGATGACATGGTCAAATTGAAGTAACTAGGTTGAAACTTGTGTACTCACCAGGCAAATTATTCTCTCCAATGTTAATTAACTGTATCCTGTTAATATTCCATAGGATTCTAAAGATTGATCACTTCTGCAAGAGTGCAAAGTTTGTACCGATAATATCGTGGACAGGTTGAAATAGGATGACTAGGTCATTGCTTTAGATGTTTGGTAAATATTATGTGTGGTGCTTTAGATCTTTGGTAAATATTACGTGTGGTGCTTTAGATCTTTGGTAAATATTATGTGTGGTGATATTCTGCCTCTTATTCATAAAAGTTAACCAGAATTTTTATATAGAATTTTATCTGATACACTTACACTTTGGGTCACTTAAATATATTCTCAATTATAAGACTCCCTTGCCTATAAGATAAATCCTAACCTTGGGGTGCTAAATCAGGGTTCATTGCTGACATCTTACAAAATGCTGGTAGACTGTGCGAGGTCTCTTCCTCTGTCCCCAGTCTGCTTTGGATGAACATTTATTGGAGTTATCAGTATCAGTTAATAATCCAGCATTAGCAAGCCCTTTTGCAATATATTGCTGACTTGTTTGCTTTTGTTCTCTTTAATTCTTGGCCTGGTTTAATTAGGTTACAGGAGCCATCAGTGTACCATATAGATGTGCTAAGAATGTCCCTTTGCAGTGAATACTTGCAGGGTTATAGCTTATCTGCATTTTATATTGTATTTGACTTGTCTGCCCCTGTCTTCATAACACTTTACCACACAATCCTTAGTTTTTGCGACCCTGAAGAAGGTTTTTGAAAACATTGTGAGAAAAGGAGAAAATGCAGTTAACACTATTCTTATTTACCGCTGAAGGGGGACACACTTGTTACTGAAGGGATATTTTGAACATTCTCATTTTCTATTAATGACATTCGAGGCTATCATGACAGAGACTTACGTGAATTCATGTGATATTCAAAGGAATTTACTTTCAAGTCACGAAAACTTCAAAACTTACAGCCTATTCATGTGTTTTGCTTAAAATCAGGGAATACTCTGTAGAAACTTATTTTGCAAGAAATGAATTTGACCCCTGGGTTACTTGACACCGTGCCACAACAAAGATATTAGTGCTATCAAACTAAAGGAAACATTTTTTTCAAGCGATGAAATGTATCTAATAATATTAATAAAAAATAACTAATTGCTCGTTTTGGTAATCTTTTGTTCCATGGTTTTCTGAGATTTCCTTAACTTTTTTTGTTGAGTATATATATTATATTGATCAGTAACTGTCAGTAGAGTGATTCAGGGTCTAATGGGCCCCTTCTTTAAAATGTTTCACACATTTTTTTATGTTCATGAGACAACATACCAAGCTAGGGTATCAGATGCCAGGCTTAATGCTCAAGCTCTCTGCAGGGGTCAAAGAGGGCATTCTCTTGATAGCTTCTTTCCTCGATAATGGCTGGAATATAGCTTTCTTCAGGGCTGTCTTCCTGTTTATATGGATGTAAACCACAGATAATCAGTCATGCATAAACAATGTCATATTTCAAGGTTATCCCAACCTTCCTTATTCTAAATCTTGTACTATGTTAACTCTTTTTCTGACATTATATAGTAGAAGTTATTTGAATTTTATTTTCTCTTATTTATTGATGGCATACTGTATATGCAATTCAAATGTTTAATATTTCAGAAGTACTAAGAAGTCTGACTGTACAGCTGGTTGGCTTTCTTTCCTCTCTGAATGTGTAACCATAAAAGTTTCTCCAACATACATCATGGCAGGATTTAAATCTGGTTTGGTTTGTATTGGAGTTTAATGCTATTTTAACAGCTTAGGTCATATCATGGCAGTCAGTGATGCACCCATATGTTTCCTGGCTTTCTCACACCAGTACTGAGACAAGTTTCTTTCCGTGGCCTCTGACTACTTTTCTCACATGCATCAGAGGTGAGAGGCGAAAAAATCACCGGAAAGAAAGTTTGCCGCAACCTGGTATCGAACCCATAACCTTTAGGTAACAAGTCAGATATGCTAACCACTGAGCTACCTGGCCGGGCTCATGGCAAGAAATCTTGGAGTAGATTATCTTAAAATTGTTCGAATTATCTCTCAAAACATAGTTTTAAGCTGCACTGGCTGAAGGCCAGCAAGCTTATGTCATGGGCCTGTGTCTGTTGTGTGTGTGTTCATTAACTTTTATTTCAGACATCTTCTCTGAAACTTCTATGAAATGTTCCTGCCATAGCCCTCTTCTGAAATTCTTTAAAGAATTTGATTCCAGTAAAAATTCTGGTTGCCATGGCAACAAAGCTGAAAAGTTTTGAAATATTTTGAAAATCTTCTTGTCTATATCATATTTAGGCTTAGGGTTACCAAATTTGATGTGTAGCTTTATCTTACAGACCTCTACCAGTTTTCCTCAAATTATAGGGTTAGAATTTGTCTTACATAGTGAAAACTTGAAAACACTTCCTAAGCATATAGCACAGGGCTACCAAATTTTGCAATTAGCTTTTTCTAGTAGACTTCTTCTAAGAAAATTCAAATTGTAGCCTTGGGATCAAAATAGTCCCCACCCAAGGGGTCATGAGTTTTTAAATAGGCTTATTTTGTGAAAAATTCAAAAATCTTGTTCCTAACTTAAACACCTAAGGCTACCAAATATGGCATGCAATATCATCTAATAGACCTTTATCACTGATGTCCCAATTATAGCACTGGGGACAAAATGGGCCCTACCCTGGGGGTCACAAGTTTTACATGGTAGTACATGAAGTCAATATGACTTAAGCTACTAAACTATCTTACAGAAGATCACTCCTTCCTTACTGCATAGCTTTGTCCCTATAAAATCAATACTTAACTCTTGCATTTAGCTCTGTGGTTAAGGTGTTGGTTTTTAAATCTGGAAGAAACAAGGATTTCTGGCCAAGTGTGGTTTGTATTTCAGCTAAGCATTTGTTGCAAACTTTCATGATGAACATGAAAGTTCGCAACAAATGCATAGCTGAAATACAATCCCCACTTGGTGGAATTCGAACCCATGTGGCAAAGATCCTCTTTAATCAAGGATTAAAAGACCAACACCTTAGCCATTGAGCTAAAGAGAATTCTCAAAAAATTCATGACACTGCCTAGTCTTTTTGTTGTGTACAGCTTCAGTGAACGATTCCTATGCCTTATGTTACTGTAGTTTGAATAGAGAAACAATAACGTAGTTTTTAATATCGTCTCTCTTTTTCCGATCACAGATTGAGTGTTGAATGAAATAAGACTTACAGTCAGGTTTTGAGAAATTGGTTTTGAGAAATTGTACTTCAATTATTTCACTATTGGTTCAATTCACCATGTCTACATAATGAGTATATGCTAGAAAATAAGCAAAGCAATGCCAGTGAGTAGAGTGATTCAGGCCCTCAAGGGCCTCTAGTTTTGGGTTTGCAAAGGTTAAAGCTAAGATATAGTTCATTAGAGAGTGGCAGTCTTTCAGTTACAAGGCACCAGGTGGGGGTATTTTTCCACCTGCTGCAGTTCTAATTTTTTATTGCTGTTTTCCAAAAAGAACATTGAGGTATGGTCATAGCCCTGTCATTGTGTTCTCATTTGACATCTGTTTAGGAAGGAGGATCCATTTGTTTTCAAACAGGTTCTAGGTTTTAACTTTTAACCCTAGAAACACTTTTCATAACTATAGTTGCCTATGTGACCTGCATAAATCAAGATCAGATTACAAACTAAATGCAATCGATCTTTGATCTATGCTTTGATCTACACTATCTGCTTTGCTTAAACATTCTTAAACTCTGAATTTGCAGTTATGTGGCTCTTATTTCTAGACTGAAAATGTCTGTAGGATTTATTTTGTGCACAAAGGGTTAAAAGGGAACTCATACTACTAGGGCAGGTTACTCTCAAAATATTTTTGACATAGTTGTTCCCCTTTTTGGATTTGAGTAGTACTTTTGCTTGGAATCAAACATGGGCAGTTTATTTCTAAAAGTAACTTCAGCCAGGTGTTGGCACCTCTATGTGATGCTTTTGTCTTAGATGTTCTATTTACCATTTAAGTGCCATTGACAGTGTCAGTAGTGAGAAATCTAATCCTTGATCTCCTCCAATTGCTTCTTGATTTTGAAACGAATTATAAACGTGTGTTCATCTGCCATGAAATTTTACGCTGTCTTTGATTGAATGGTGTTTTATGCCACTTTAAACATTATTTCAATTATATCACAGGGACAGCTCACATATTCATGTATTTCCTGGATTTCACCAGTACTAGGTAAGGGCTCTGAAGTTTCTTGCCCAAGAACTCTCCCACAAAAAACCCAGTGGATCCAGTGAGGATCAAACCTGGGGCCTCCTGGTATTGAGTCCTACACTTTACTACTGAGCCACACAGGACCCCTGAGAAAAACTATTTGTCAGCAAAAGAGTTATTTCGTATAACACACTCGCAATTTGAACAACTGGATGAAATTATTGATTATTGAAGCATCTTTTTTTTTTTTTTGATTAGTAAAATAATTTAAGTCCCAAGTTTTTATTCAGATATTGACAAAGGCAGTACATTAGTCCAGGGGTCTTTTTCTTTGAGATAACAATAAATCATCTGCTAATAGCAGGATAATGTAGTAACTTGTTCCTACTTTGGAAATTAGACCTACCTATATATAAGAAAGTTTGAAGCTGTCATCATGAACTAATGGTGACATTGCATTTTACTTAAGGACATACACACACACACACACACAGAGGAGTGAAGAACAGTGCAGAATTTTTCTTAATTTACAGACAGCAGAAATGAATATAAGGCTGAGTGAAAACTTTCCAATTGCTGCTAACCCTACTTTCAAGTGTAGACTTGAAAGAAATTCTGGGAATCAGCTTGGCCAACCAAGTGAGGTACAAAGAACAGGCAGAGATTTGCAGTGTTCAATTCCATTGATAGATGGTGAGTTCATAGCTGAAAACATTTTTACCCTGGAGGGTCTTTTTTCATCAAATTATATGTAATAATTCTGTAGTAATTTTTCTTTTTTATGATCAGTCAGTATGTAAGCCACTCACTGTTAGCTGCACTGGCTGGAGGCTCCAAGCTTATGTCATGGCCCAGTGTTCATTGGACATGCATGCTTCTATATATATATAATAACTTTACTTTAAATGTCATCTCTTCAGAAACTACCCATCAATTTTTTACCAGTCTTAATAGAGATGATCCTGCCATTTTCTTCAGAATTTCTTTAAGGAATTGTATTCCAATAAAAACTATGGTTGCTATTGCAATGAAACTGAAAAATATTGAAAATCTTTGGTAATCTTCATCTTCAAAATCATATGGCCTAGGGCTACCAAAGTTGCCATGTATCATTTAGGGGACCTATTCCTGGGGTCAGAAACGGATCTACCCTGGGAGTCACACATTTTATATGGGTTTATATGGTAAAATCTTTAAAAATCTTGTTTCAACCATAATGCATAGGGTTTCTAAACTTTTCATGTAGCTTCATCTAGTGGATCTTGGCATGAATTTGCCCGGCTGAGTGGTTAGTGTATCTGACTTGTGACCTGGTGGTTGCAAGTTTGATGCCTGATTGAAGCACACTTTTTTTCCTAAGATTTATTGCCTCTAACCTCTGATGCATGTAAGAAAAGTAGCTAGTGACTTGGAAAGAAACTTGTGCCAGTACTGGTTTGAGAAAGCCAGGAATTACATGCATTGGTGCAGTGATTGCTGTGATATGAGCTGTGCTGTTAAAATGGCATTAAAATCCAATACAAACAAACATAAATATACCAGAATTCAAGTAATTATAAACCTTGGTTCAAAAATGCCACGGCCGGGGATATTTATGACCTTCATATACACTTTTATAGAAACACTTGAATATCTTCTTCCAAACCATTTGCCCAGAATTGTAATATTTGGTATGTAGCTTGATATTGGGGACATGTGCTTAGATCTATTTTCTGTCCTGGGATCAAAAGTTGGTCCCACAGAGGAAGGTAAATGTGTCACAGATTGATCTCTGGTAAACAGTTAAGGGCCATTTAGGCCCTCTTGTTGGAAACTGTCATGTTAAAATGCCCTTTGTAGCTACCTATGAGCATGAAGTTCTCAAAGTGAGCTTTTGTGATCATGCTGTGTCCATCGTGTGTCGTCCGTCGTGCGTCATCCAAGAGTCACCATTTACCTTCTGTGCACTCTAGAGGCCACATTTTCAGTCAGTTACACATGAAACTTGGTCAGAATGTTGGTCTTGATGATATCTCAGACAAGTTTGAAATAGGGTTACGTTGAGTCAAGAAGTAGGTCACACGGCTAAATCTTAGAAAAGCTTAGTGCTCTCTAGAGGCCACATTTTCAGCCCGATACTCTTGAAACTTGGTTGTGGTGTTTGTCTTGATTATATTTCAGGTCACTGGGCAAAATCTGAGAAAAACCTTGTGTGCACTCTACAGGCCAAATTTTCAGTCTGATACTCTTGAAACTTGGTCAGAATGTTTGTCTTGATGATATCTCGGACTTGTTTGAAATAGGGTCACATTGGGTAAAAAAGTAGCTCACAGGGATAAATATTAGAAAAAGCTTGTGTGTTTTCTAGAGGCCACATTTGCAGCCCGATACTTTTGAAACTTAGTCAGAATGTTGGTATTGATAATACCTGGACAACTTCGAAATTGGATTATGTGGGTCAAAAAGTAGGTCACAGGGTCAAATCTTAGAAAAAACTTGTGTGCACTTTGGAGGCCTCATTTTAAGTCTGATATTCTTTAAACTTGGTCAGAATGTTTGTCTTGATGATATCCAAGGAAAGTTTGAAATAGGGGCATGTTGGGTCAAAAGGTAGGACACTGGGCTAAATCTTAGAAAAACCTTATTTGTAGTCTAGCTGCCACATTTTCAGCTTGATACTTTTGAAACTTGGTCAGAATATTAATTTTGTCTCGGACTTGTTTGAAATTGGGTCATTTTCAGTCAAAAGTAGGTCACTGGGCCAAATTTGAGAAAAACCTTGTTTGCACTCTAGAGGTTACATTTTCAGCCTGATACTCATTAAATTTGGTCAGAATGTATGTCTTGATATCTTGATCAAGTTCGACATGGGGTCATGTTGGGCCAAAAGGTAGGTCACTGGGCCAAATATGAGAAAAACCTTTTGTGCAGTCTAGAGGCTACATTTTCAGTCTGATACTAATGAAACTAGGTCAGAAAGGTTGTCTTATTGAAATATCAAACAAGTTTGAAATTTGGTCACAACAGATCAAAAAGTAGGTCACTGGGCCAAATCTTAGAAAAAAACTTGTTTGCAGTCTAAAGACTGAATTTGTAGGCTGATACTCATGAAACATTACCAGATTGTTTGTCTTGGTGATATATCTGACAAGCTCAAAAGTAGGTCAAGTTGGTTAAAAAGTAGGCTACTTACATGCATGTATTTTACATCATTAAAACCAGGATCTCTTCAGCTTTATTAACCATAGATGACATTACTCGGGTGAGTGCATTAAGGCCAGTGGACCTCTTGGTTAGAGCTCATTGATGTTTGGTATGAATGACACTTGATAAGACCTGCTTGATAGCTCAGCTTGGCGCAAAGTGCTAAAGGTGAGCTTTTTTGATCCTTCTGTGTCTGTTGTTCGTTGTGTGCAGTCAACTTTTACCTTGTGTACACTGTAGAGGGCACGTTTTCAGTCCCATTTTCATGAAACTTGTTTTGAATGTTTGTCGTGATAATATCTCGAACAGTTTTAAAAATGGATCATGTGGTGTCAAAAACTAGGTCACAAAGTCAAATGTTAGAAAAACCTTGTGTACATGCTAGAGGCCACAGTTTCAGTCCAATACTCTTTAAAATAAGTCAGATTTTTTTTTTACTTTATTCGAGTTTTAAAAAGGGTCAAGTTGGGTAAAAAACAAGGTCACTACTTCAAATTTTAGAAAAACCTTGTGTAAGTTCCAGAGGCTACAATTTCTGCCTGACACTGAAAGTTTATCAGAGTCTTTTGTTTTGCACGTATCTTGGACGAATTTGAAGATGGGCCATATGGGGTCAAAAACTAGATCACCAGGTCCAGTCTTAGAAAATCCTGTGTATACTTTAGAGGCCACATTTTATATCCTTTACTTGCTCAGAATGTTTTTCTAAATGATAATTTGGACAAGTTTGAAAATGGGTCAGATGGGGTAAAAAAACTGTCAATATGTCAAATCCTAGAAAAAAGTTTTGTGCCCTCTAGGGGCCATATTTTCAGTCCAATACTCTTGAAAATTGGTCAGAGTGTTTGTCTTGATAATATTTTTTGGACACATTTAAAAAAGGTTCACATGAGGTCAAAGACTACGTAACTAGGTCAAGTGTTTGAAAAAACTTGTCTACACGCTGAGGCCAAATTTTTAGTCTAATTCTTTTGAAAGTTAGATTGTTTGCCTTGATTTTTTCTTGGACAAGTTCAAAAATGGGTCATTTCAGGTCAAAAACTAGGTCACTGGGTCAAATTATTGAAATGCCTTATGTCTGCTCTAGAGGCCAATTTCAGTCTGAGACTTATGAAACTTGGCCAGATTGTTTGTCTTGATGATATCTTGTATGAGTTTGAAATGGGTAAGGTCAAAATGTAGGTCACTTGGTCAAATCATAGAAAAACTATGGGTACACTCTACAGGCCACATTGTCAGTTGAATGTTTGTCTTAACGATATCTGGGACAACTTTGAAATGGGTTATTTCTAGTCAAAAAGTAGGTTGCAGGGTCAAGTCTTTGGTAAACCTTTGTATGCTCTAAAGGCCACATTTTCAGCCTGATACTTGTGAAATATTGTCAGAAAGGGACTGCTTTGAAAATGGCCCTATTTGGGTCAAAAAAAAAAAAAAAAATAGGGTCACAGTGTCAAATCTTAGAAAGACCTTGTGTACACTCTAGAGGTCACATTATATGTTCAATACATACGAAAGTTGGTCAGAACCTGTGTCTGAATGATATCTCTTGTGTACATATTCCAAAAAGGGCAATTCAGGATCAAGAACTAGGTCATCAGGTCAAATCATAGAACAACCTTGTGTTCACTTTAAAGGCCACATGTTCAGTCTGGTACTGATGAAAGTTGGTCAGGATGTTTGTCTTGATGTTATCTCAATGGATCATGAAAATGGGTCATGTTAGGTTAAAAATTTGGACACCAGGCCAAATCTTTGATATACCTAGTGTGTGCTGTGGAGGCCATATTTTCTGTCTAATACTTACAAAAAGTAGTCGGAATGTTTGTCTTGATGACTGGTATTTTGTTCACATTGGGTCAAAAACAAGGTCACCAGGTCAAAACTTAGAAACTTTGTGTACACCAGAGAGGCCACATTTTTTTTTTGTTTCATATATACGAAAGTTGCTCTGAATGTATGTCTTGATGATAACTGTTGTACATTCTAATATCCAAAACTTCTGTCCAAAACTCATGAAAGGTGGTCAGACTGTTTGTTTTGATGATATCTACAAGTTGAAAAATGGGCCATTTAGACAAATTCTAGCAAAAGCTTTTGTTCACTTTAGAGGCCACATTTTCAGTCCAATACTCATGAAAGTTTGTTAGAATGTTTGTCGTAATATCTCGCAAGAGATTGGAAATGGGTCATGTTAGGTCAAAAGGCTCTGATGAGCAACTTCTTGGTCATCATGGCCCATTTGTTGTCTAGTATCAGACTTCAATCACAAAACTGCTTGAAACAATCGGGCCCATAACTTGAAACCATTAATGTTGAGATCTGTCAGAGTTATAACTGATTATTAAATTTCATAATTGATATCATTTTTTGGATTGGAATCAATCGATTATCGATTTAAATGGATTAATTATTCTATGACTACTTATTATATAACTTGTTAATTCAAATGCATAAAATGGATATTACTGGATAAATGCATCAATTTTTATTATTGTTGTGTGCCAAAATTGCATATTTTTACTGAATGTAAGCATTGTTTTTATGCTTGCATAGAAAATACAGAAAATATATTTGGTACATGTAGTATTTATTGAATCTAAGTATCCCATTAAACAGTTTACCAGACTACAAAGTTTTAGACTTGTGGAAATCCAAAGCATTTGCAAACAACAAATCAAATTGGCTCAAATGTTGAGATTTGTCTTTGAAATATTAGACAATATAATGGGAAAAGGAGAAAATGCTCGTTACAAGCAGTTTTCAAAAGCTTTCTACAAAGTCATTAAAACTCAGGATTATGTGATAAAGGGTTAAAATAAGTGTATCTGATTCTTTGATTTTGCGTCTCTTCTAAATTGTGTGATATACTGGCCATAATGCTTTAATATCTCTTTTCATTTCCAGAGCATGTTTCCTTACAGTTACAGCTTATTTCTGCGGATACGCAAGACAAATTTGCTTTTGCTGCAGCACCAATATACCTCTACAAATGCAACAGTTATGTAAAGTAAGTAGTTCAAAAGACTGAATTTATACTGTTATGCAACTGACTATGCTCTGCTTAAAATGATCATAATCATGAGCTTTTGGTAAAAGTCAGGAAAATATCTTTTTAATATACTAGTAATTCTCTGTTACATGGCTTTGGATCTCCATTATTTTATCACTAAAAACGTTAGGATAGATTTGAATACTGTGCTTTTTCAGTGGGATGTGGAGTGTTGCCTACTCTACTTTTCAGCCGAGACAAATACAGAAGTTCATTTTTGGCTCACCTGAGCACGAAGTTCTCAAGGTGAGCTTTTGTGATCATGCTGTGCCCTTCATGTGTCGTCCTTGGTGCAGTCGTCAACATCAGTGTTTTATTTACCCCTGCATCCTACGTCCTGTATGCAGCATTGCCAATGGAGATGCAAAAACAATAAAATATGTCAGTCCCAAGGATGTTACGATTTCCATAGAGCTGCGTTGTAAGATTTCTGAAAAAAAAAGGGAGTGCGAGTTATTTTTCCGGGAATGTAGAGAAAATGTTCACTAGTTCTTGGCTCTTCTCAACTGAATGTTAAATGTCTGAAAAACCAAGAACCATGTAATTGTGTTGTAGATGCGGAATCAAACACTGATCATCGTGTAAAAAATTCTTTTTTTTTTTTTTTAGCTCACCTGAGCACAAAGTGCTCATGGTGAGCTTTTGTGATCGTGCTGTGTCCATCGTCCATCATGTGTTGTGCGTCGTGCGTCTTCAACTTGTACCTTGTGTACGCTCTAGACACCACATTTTTGGTCCGATACTTATGAAACTTGGTCAGATTGTTTGACTTGATGATATCTTGGACGAGTTCGAAAATGGGTCACATCAGGTCAAAAACTAGGTCACTAGGTCAAATCTTACCTCATTTTTTGTCCGATACTTATAAAACTTAGATTGTTTATCTTCATGATATCTTGGATGAGTTCGAAAATGGGTCACATCAGGTCAAAAACTAGGTCACTAGGTCAAATCTTACAAAAACCTTGTGTACACTCTAGAGGCCACATTTTCATTCCAAAACTCCTGAAAGTTGGTCAGAGAGTTAGAAAATGGGTCATTTTGGGTCAAAAACTAGGTCACTAGGTCAAATCTTAGAAAAAGCTTGTGTACGCTCTGGAGGCCACATTTTTTGTCCGAAATTCTTGAAAGTTAATCAGAATGTTTGCCTTGATGATATCTCAGACGAGTTCAAAAATGGGTCATATTAGGTCGAAAACTAGGTCACTAGGTTATATCTTAGAAAAACCTTGTGTAGGATCTAGAGGCCACATTTTCAGTCCAAAACTCTTAAAAGTTGGTCAGAATATTTGTCTTGATTATACATGTACCTCAGACGAGTATGAAAATGGGTCATGTCGAGTAATTTGATTACTCTTGAGAATTGGTCAGAATATTTGTCTTGATGATACCTCAGACTAGTTTGAAAATGGGTCATGTCGGGTCAAAAACTAAGTCACTGGGTCAAATCTTAGAAAAACCTCGTATACACTCTAAAGGCCACATTTTCAGTCCAAAACTGCTGAAAATTGGTCAGAATGTTTGTCTTGATGATCTCTCGAATGAAGTTGAAAATGGGTCATGTCCTGTCAATAACTAGGTCACTAGGTCAAATCTTAGAAAAACCTTGTGTACGCTCTAGAGGTCACATTTTCTGTCCAAAATTCTTGAAAGTTAGTCAGAATGTTTGCCTTGATGATATCTCAGATGAGTTAAAAAATGGGTCATGTTAGGTCGAAAATTCGGTCACTAGGTTATTTCTTACGAAAACCTTGTGTAGGCTCTAGAGGCCACATTTGCAGTCCAAAACTCTTGAAAAGTGGTCAGAATATTTGTCTTGATTATATCTTGGATGAGTTTGAAAATGGGTCATGTCGGGTCAAAATCTAGGTCACTAGTTCAAATCTTAGAAAAACCTTGTATATGCTCTAGAGGCCACAATTTCAATCCTCTACTCATGAAACTTGGTCAGAATGTTTGTCTTGATGATTTCTTGGACCAGTTTGTAAGTGGATCATTTCAGGTCAATAACTAGGTCACTGAGTCAAATCTTCAAAAAAACTTTTTCAGTCAAATACTCATGAATATCTTGGTAGAATGTTTGTCATAATATCTCAAAAGAGATTGAAAATGGATCATGTTTAGTCAAAAGACTCAGGTGAGCAACTTCAGGGCCATCATGGCCCTCTTGTTTTTTTGATTTGATGGAAAATGGCAGACTGGGAGTGATTTTAAATTAGTCGGTCAAGTAAATTTTTTGGCTGGGGATATCATTTCAACGAAATTGCTTGTCAGTCCAATACTTATGAAAGGTGGTCAGAATCTTTGTTTTGATAATATCTACAATGGGAAAATGGGCTATGTTTGGCCAAAAAGTAGGTCACTAAGAGAAATTCTAGAAAAAGCTTGTGTACAAGCTAGAGACCAAATTTTCAGTCCAATAATTAGGAAAACTTGATAGTATGTTGTCACAATATCTCAAAAGAGATTGAAAATGGGTCATGTTTGGTCAAAAGACTCAGGTGAGTGACTCAGGGCCATCATGTCCACCTTGTTTAAACAACATTTGTGTCCACATAACAGAAAGGAAGCATGATTGCCTATAAATGACTCTTCAATGACATAAACAATATGTATCAAGTGTGAAGGACGCATGCGCCACTGTTATATCAAAGCTAAGCAAGCATTAATGAAAAACGTGACATGATCTGAATCCTCTTACCTAGTGTAAAATGACAAGTTCTGAAGTTACTTACTACCCTTATTGACAAGTTTATGTTAAGTCATGGGAATATATCCATCAAAAAATTAACTAGCATGAAAAATTTATCACTGCCAAAAACTGGAAAACCCATTACACTACAAAATGTCAGTTTGATGTTGTCCGATCAGAGGCATTCAGACTTAACAGCTTTAATAACGACTTTAAGCACTTAATTAATACAAATACATGTACCAGTATAGAAAATAATAATCTCTGTCTAATAATGAAGAAAGTCTTGGGTCATTATATAAAACGAAAATATTGAACAACAACAACAAATAAGATGGGGTGATTGGAGATTAGGCCACCTTGTTTCATGACCTAAGGTTGTTTATAATTTCTTTTATTCCTTTCCCTAATACAATAAATGATCATTTTTCAAAAACATGTATTGAATCTCTTTAAACTGCCGATGTAGTTACCGTATAAAGTGGAAAACATTGTGACAAAAGGAGAAATTGCTTTTTACGAGTAATTTCAGAATTTCTCCTTTGTAAAGGAGTCATTATGGCCCTTGCAGGTGGGAAAGTGTTAAACGTCAGATGATACCTGCTTTTCTCATTAGTTCTATGCACAGTTCATGCTGCTCAGTTTAACTCCTCTTAAAAGAATTTTAACATCTGGGTAGCAGTATTGAAATAACGTTTTGCATCCTTTTTATTAATGTTTGATACATGTGCACTCTACAGGCCTTATTTTCAGCTTGATAATTATGAAACTTTGTCAGAATCTTGTCTTGATGATATCTTCGACAAGTTTGAAATTTGATCGTTCTGGGTCAAAAACTAGGTCATTCACACTCATGTGTTTTACATCATTTGAAGCAAGATCTCTTCAGCATTATCAACCATAGTTGACTTTACTCAGGCGAGCACTTTATGGCCAGTGGCCCTCTTGTTTAGCTTACCCGAGCAGGAAGAGCTGAGGGTGAGCCTTCTTGATTCTGCTGTGTCTGGTGTCCAGTGTCCCTTGAGCGTCGACCATTGTAAGGTCATCAATAATTATCTGTGTGCACTGCAGGAGCTGCATTTTCAGTCCAATACACATGAAACTTGGTCATAATGTTTGTCCTGATACAATCTGGGACAAGTTTGAACCAGAAAGTAGGTCGCTGGACTAAATCTTAGAAAAACGGAGTGTGCTTTCATGAAGCCATATTTTCAGTCTGATTCTCGTGAAACTTGGTCAGTATGTATGTCTTTATTATATCTCGGACAAGTTTGAAATGTGGTCAGTTCGGGTCAAAACCTTTTAAAATCGCTTTGTACTTTAGAGGCCACATTTCAGCCTGATACTTATGAAACTTGGTAAATGTTTGTCTTGATAATATCTTTGACAAGTTTGAAAATGGGTCACTTCTGGTCTAAATTTTTTTAAATTCTTGTGTTCACTTTTATGGTCTTCAATAAATTTATAAAAGCAAAATAAATTGAAATATTTGTGACGTTATTAATGAAGAGTATATTGAAACTACAGATCCAATTGATCTGCGAATGAGACTAATTGTGGCAGGACCTAACTGTGAAACAAGTCGATTCAGTTGTCTTTAGCTCCACTGGCCGAAGGCCAACAGGCTTATGTCATGGCCCAGTGTCCATCGTGCATCCGTCCGTCCATCCTTCCGTCCGTGCGTGCATTAACTTTTATTGCAAACATCTTCTTCTTTGAAACTACCTATCCAATTTTGATGCAACTTCACAGAAATGATCCTGCCATGGTCCTCTTCAGAATTTCTTGAAAAAATTTGATTCCTTCAAAAACTCTGGTTGCCGTGGCAACAAAACTGAAAAATATTGAAAATCTTTGAAAATCTTCTTATCTGAAACCATAATGCCTAGGGCTACCAAATTTGGCATGTAGCTTTATCTAGTGGACCTCTACCAAGTTTCTTCAAATTATAGCCCTGGGGTCAAATTTGGCCCGCCTTGGGGTCAGAAGTTTTATATGGACTTATATAGGGAGAAATTTAAAATTCTTCTGGTACCTAGCCATAGGGCCTAGGGCTACCAAATTTTGCATATAGCTTTATCTAGTAGGCATCTACCAAGACTGCCCGAATTATAGCCCCTGGGTCAAATTTGGTCCTGCCCCGGGGGTCACAAGTTTTACATCAGCTTATATAGGGAAAACTTTAAAAATGTTCTCGTACCTAGCCATAAGGCATAGGGCTACCAAATTTTGAATGTAGCTTTATCTAGTGGGTCTCTACCAAGGGTGCCCAAATTATAGCCCTGGGGTCAAATTTGGCCCAG
This sequence comes from Hippopus hippopus, assembly GCA_946811185.2. Taxonomy (NCBI): domain Eukaryota; kingdom Metazoa; phylum Mollusca; class Bivalvia; order Cardiida; family Cardiidae; genus Hippopus; species Hippopus hippopus. The sequence goes on from OX328102.1 coordinate 18,848,487, forward strand.
CCCCGGGGGTCACAAGGTTTACATGGGCTTATATAGGGAAAACTTTACTTGTACCTTGCCATAAGGCCTAGGGCTACCAAATTTTGCATGTAGCTTTATCTAGTCGGTCTCTACCAAGAGGGCCCAATTTATAACCTTGAGGTCAAGTTTGGCCCCACCCCAGGGGTCACAACTTTTACATGGGCGTTCATAGTGAAAACTTTATAAATCTTCCTGTGACTAACCATAAGACCCAGGGCTAAAAAATTTAGCCCTGTCTCAGGGGTCTCATGTTTTACAGGGCCTTTTATTAAGCAAACTTTGAAAATCTTCTTGTTTATAAACACACATTCTAGACCTGTATTATTTGGTATGGGGCTTTATCTTGTGGACCTCCACCAGGATTCAAGTAATTGTAGCTTTGTGGCCAAAAATGGCTTTGCCCTGGAGTCATAACTTTCTCGTAGGATTGCATGGAAAAAATTTTGTATGTCTTCTAGTTTAAAACCAATTGGCTAATGTTTGGCTTGTAGTGTGTTGACTTATTAGCCAGTGGAGCGATACAGGGCCGTCATGGCCCTCTTGTTCAGGTAAACGTTTAAAACCTTTTGTAACTAAGGTTCAGAGCCATCTCAGAGACGACATAGATTTCCTTAATTCCCTTCCAGAGACAGTTCCTATAAACACTCTTTTAGTATCCTTTGATGTAGTAAGTTTGTATAGAAATATTCCACAAAGCTTAGGATATGAAGCAATTTCTTACTGGATGGAATGATATACAGATCTTACTCATAACAGATTTGACCAAATACTCATATTGGAAGGTTAAGAATAGTTCTGGAAAATGATCATTTCTCCCTTTATTCCATATTTCTCAATCAATGTAAGGGAACAGCCATGGGAACCAAAGTTGCCCCAACATATGCAACATTAGTTTTAGGATTTCTAGAAGAGATACTATATGAAAAAAATTAGACATCCCAAGGACGAAAACTTCTGAGATTATATATACAAACAAAAGAAAAGATTTCTTGATGATTGTTTCATTTTTTGGACATACTCAATCAATGATTTATCTGTTTTTAACGAGATACTTTACCGTTTACCACACAATCCCTGGTTTGAACGACCCTGAGAAAGAAGCCATTTGAAAACAATATGGGAAAAAGAGAAAATGCTGGTAATCAACATTTTTTCCTTTTCCTACAATGTTTTCTACCCTTCCTAAAACAAATTTCAATTTTTGAGTCATGTTTATTTTGATGTCTGCAAATGCTTTGAATTTGGACAAGCTTAAAACGAAGTTGTTTGGTAAAGAGTTAATTCATTACGTAAAGATACAGAATTTAAGATGGATATGAGCTTAAACAAAATGCCTTTTCTTGACGTGTTAGTGATAAAAAATGGTTGCAAAATTGTCACTGATATTTATTTTCAAATTACACATTCTAGGCAATATCTGAATTCTAGGTCATGCCACCTGAAACATAACAAGATCAATATTCTGTTCTCCCTAGCTTGCAGGATCTGTACAATAGTATCTGAAAGAAGAATTCTACAGTTAAGATTACATGAACTAATAAAGCTCTAAATATTCCAAGACATACTCTTTTACAGGTAGAGGTTAAAAATGATGACAATATCATGACATATATTTCGACATTTAACCCTTAAAACAGAGTTATTTGGAATTATCAAGAATAATTTTGAAATTTTGGAAAATGACCAAACAGTGTCACAAATACTAAAAAGTACCAAGTTAATTAAATGTAAAAGACAACTTCCAAATAAAACAATTTTGATTAAATCAAAATTCAAAGACACAGCTTCAAAATCTTCTGTGAACAAATGCAATGAGCCCCACCGCGGACTCTGTAAACATATTATCAAAGGAAATTAATTCAAAATCAAGGATTAAACATTTACTGTCGAAGAAGATATGGATTGTAAAGTTTCTAACTATTTGTATCTTTTAATTTGCAATGGCTGCCAAGAATTCTATATTGGTTAAACAGGAGATAAACCTAGGAACAGAACTACAATACATAATTAACAGATTAGGGACCCTTCAAAGAGACAAATACCAGTAAGTTCTCATTTAGATAATTGTTGTAAACAGATCCAAAATTACCAATTTTTCCATTTTCTAAATGCAAATCAAACAACGTTTCATCTAGATTAATAAATGAAAAGAAGGCATCAAACTGAAAGCGCTATGGTAAACTTACCATTTCAATACTGTTTGAGCACATGATATACTTTGGAATTTCAGTTGTGCCTCATGTTTAGTCTCTGCTAGTGTTAGCTGTAGTTGGTGTTTAAAGGAACTGAAATGTATGGAGACTTGTGAAAACCAATCAATCAGGATGGTATGTAACTTTTCTTTCATTTTGAAGCCATTTGTTTCTTCACTTGAAATATGTATGCACCTTAGAATTTATCTTGCATGTAATTGTAACAATTACAGCATAAGCACTTTTTCTGCGGGGACTGTATTTCTGCTATTTCTGCGGTCAGGGACGGTACCGCAGAATTAAAATAAGTGAAAAATTAACCCAAACATAGAAAAACCTACACTATAAAGTGACATTGTATTAATCAAACTTTCAAGCAAAATTTGCACTGGTGTGACATTATTTTTAGATTGACAGGTAGATTTCTTGCGTGTTCTTCTTTCACTCTTACCTGTAAAAGATTTTGCCCCTGGCTCGAATGAGTGTAGTTTTACCGCAATAAAGTTACAAAGATTTAAAGGCTATTGCTTTAACATCTTGGAAAGGGAACTCATTGCTCATAGAAAGTAAGATTTCTCTTTTGATGTTGTTTAATTTTATGTTGTTTCAATGATGGTTATGTGGGAAAGCAGCCAGTGGCTTGGGAAGAAGAATATTGTGGGGAGTACTCCAGAAAAGCATGGATAGGTGCATTGGCTGCCGAGATATAACTGAAATAATGTTGACAATGGCGCTAAACACCATACAATCAATCAATCATTACCTCGTTTGCCAAAGTGGCAAACTATAAAACTATAATGAACTCATCGACAATATTAATTACACCGGAAGTTGGTTAAAATGAATTCAAAGGGTGGAAATTAAATCCATCTTATGACCAAACTAACAAGTGCAGAAAAAAAAGTAAGCAGAAATTTGAGACCTCCTGAAAAAAAAAAACACACACACACACACAATTTTGAACCTGCAGAAAAAAGTGCTTATATGATACTTTTCAGGTAGACATTTGATAAGAACATGAAAAGGATTTCTTTTAATTAGATTCTTTTTGTTGGTAAGGTACCTGATAGGATATTGATTTTAGTTGGAATGATGAAAAAAAAAAATGATGTGGAATTTATAACTCCGGCGTCCAGAGCTCAATTGCCTGCCGAGCCGGTCATGGTGGAAATCAATTAAAAGTCATATTCCCCTTAGTTCTTGTATTAATAAACTGTAATGTGACAAATATTCATGTAAAAAGTGTGTTTAATACCCTCAGATCAAATCATTTTAAATTTAATGATACTGATTTTCATGATCGTTTATTAATGGGAAGTCTAGGATTTATTTCTTATTATCACCTGCCGAACGCGGAGGAATATAGTTTTAGTGTTGTCCGTCTGTCCGTCCTTCTCTCCATCCTTCCGTCCGTCCGTGTGTCCTTCTGGGACAATATCTCCAATACCATTCGACGGTATTTCGCGAACTTTATACGTGTGTACAATAACCCATTCCGCCGATATACTTTTTTTTAAAATTGATTTGATGAAAAATGGCCGACTGGGAGCAATTTTGAGTTACGCGGTTGCGTAAATTTTTGAAAAGATCTTTTTTGGTGGGGGATATCATTTCAATGAAATTGCCTGTTTCAATTATTTTTGTGACATTATTGGTCCTCAAGGTTATAATTAGTTGTAGTATTTTTTTTTTTGTTTCTGAATTTAATCTATATTTGCTTTGCAGGTTTCATGGGAGTGTTGTTTGTCATGGCTCTGCAGAACCCAAGCATAGCACAATTGAAACCTATGAATAAGTAAGCTGTGGCATGAAAGCTGTAATAAATCTGAGATACTATTAAAAGTGATGTAAAACACATCCCAGAGACTTAAGAAATAATCTGCAAATGCTTTCATTGATATGTATAACATGTGGTTTTGTTCTAAGAGATATAGTGAGCTTGCTTACAATTTAGGCACTGTTTGGAAAGTAGTTGTTATGGTGGAAGGTAATCCACATATTGCTTACCTTCCAAAATATCTCCATTTTAGACCCAAGCAAACCTTTCCATCTGTTTTATCTCCAAACCATATGTTTATCAAGACCAGGGCCCGGTTTCACGAAAAATCTTAAGTCCGTACTCAACTCAACTGAGTTTACAGGCTTAAGTCCGTCCATCGCTTTCCCTATCATCAAGAATTCGCTGCAGAGTGTCTTCGAGGGTCAATCTACGGTTCGCCATTTTACCTTCGTTTTCGAGAAGAGACTGACCAAAGTAAACACGCGTTTTTATTTGCCAAAATTTCACTTGATCCGATAGTTTCTTTGGAAATAATGACGTAAAATCACATGGTTTCTATATTAGTCCATGTCTACACACTTTATGAATGAATATACTGATAGTAAAAGCGAAAACGAGGCAAATTACTTAGGCAACCCCCCCCGGCACAGATTGAAGTCACGTTTAGCACTGATAGGCGAGATAGTGCGGCGTGAACTGTGTCCGCGCTTAGCAGGAAAAGGGTTAAAGTATTTCAAAGGGATCAGAAGATACGGAGCAGACAAAATGTGTTACTGATGGACAGATAGATAGACGGACAGACAGACAAAGGCTAAAAAACAGTCAAATAACACCGTACTCAGTGGTGCATGAAAAAAGATTTAAGTCCATTAAGTCCATCAAAGGGTACAATTTGAAAAATGGCACTGATTACATTCAGCCGTCACAAACACACAGGGAACATCAAATTATGTAATAAATGTTTGTATTTAATGCAGATGACACGAAGAAATTAGCAGGTGTTAAAATTTCTAAACTTTAGCTCTGTATCATCTCAAATTTATTTTTGAAGACTAACCAAAAAATACTGAAATAAAAAACTTGGCAGAGAATGCATTTTTAAAACATATGAGGGCTGTTCGATATATAATGTGTATTGTATCACAGCGCGATAACGCTTTGCACGATTTCGTGGATGATGATACGCTTGAATAGCTCTATTCAATACCTTTCCAACGGTATAAACACGAGCCTTCAGCTCCACATAGTTTTAAACTTATAGTCATTTCAATAGAGTTAGTCGTTGACCACTGTTTTAAAAATGGTTGGGAAACGGATTAAGAATATTAAAGAAATTAGAGCTTATATGAAAGTTCGCACAAAACTCGGTCATTCGGTAATGCAGATTTTTACTGAATTGGGGGAAGTTTATGGGTCTGATAAGGTATCTTATGAGACAGTTCGTAGGTGGAGAAAGAAATTTCTGACTGGCACAGAGTCCGTCAAAGATGCAGCAAAATCTGGCCGACCTGTGACTGTAACAGGCAAGGCAAATGTCTCAAAAGTCAGGGAAATAATTGAAAGTGATGGCAGATACACGATTCCTGATATTGCCAACGCTGTTGGCATATCGCTATCGTGGGTGCATTTCATTTTGAAGCGTATTTTGAAAGTACGAAAGATTTCTGCCAGATGGATACCGCATATATTGACAGATGACAAAAAACGGGTACGAGTACAAACTGCTAAGCATTGCTCAAAATGTTTCCAGAATTCAATCAAAGACAATTTGTAAACATTGTTACTGGTGACGAAACATGGGTTCACTATTTCGAACCAGTAAGAAAAATTGGAAACAAAATATGGCAAACTAAACACGGTAGAAGGCCTGTAGTTGCCAAAAAAAGCATAAGCACAAAGAAGGTTCTTTATTGTATATTCTTCTCATGTGATGGTATAGCTGTACAAATTCCGGTGCCGAAGGGCAAAAGTGTTACAGGTCGGTATTACCGAGATGTTATACTAAAAAAGCTCAAGAAATATTATCTTAAACGACGCCCTGTGTCAGGATTTAGGCATGTTCGTCTACTTCATGATAATGCTCCATCACATACATCTGAGCTTGTGAAGCAATTTTTAAAGTCGGAGAAAGTTACCATCTTGCCACACCCACCATACTCTCCAGATCTAGACCCATGCGACTTTTTCCTTTTTCCAAAACTTAGAAGTTCTTATCTGGTCGTTGTTGTTACAAGTCTACCTAAATCAGCGTACTGTGACGCATTTCAGAAATGGATTCAGAGATTGAAATTATGTATTTCAAACCGCGGAGAATACTTTGAAGGGATGTAATGTTCATTTCACTATTTGAGTCGAATGCGTTTGAGATATCGTACAATACACATTACATATCGAACAACCCTCGTACTCTACTTTTTGGTCTAAACTCAGACAATTCAATGGAAATAAGTCTGTGAAGAGCATTGAGCTGACAACAAACTTTTAGCCTGAAACTGGGGCCAGTACCACATATTAGATTTATTCTATGAGCATCTGACAGCTATGAAAGTAATGATCAAAAATATTCAACATGCAGACTTCGGATCAGGAAAATGTTGGACCCCATTATAGCTCTGTGCTTGAAAACAGCAGCACTACTGGTACATTTTAGGCAGACAGTGTCTCCTTTGCTACTATTGACTTCCATACAGCAAAATGGCAAAGGGCAGAGGCACACAGCCTTAAGCTGCTACATGCTACTGCCCCACTTCTTTGTCAAATTATGGTTGATAAATACCTAACAGAGAATCATACTAAGGTTTTATCCTACCCACCAAACTGCTCTAATCTTTCCCAGGTGACTAAGTCATGATTCAGGGGTAATACATGTACTTCAAAACATGCAGTGCAATCAATAAGACCTTATTCCTGTGTATACCTGGGCCCGGTTTCACGAAACAACTTAAGTCCGTTACTTTGCTCAAATCCGCTAACAGACTGAGTTTCTGACTTAAGTTGAGTTCATTATTTAAGTTGCGTTTCACGAAAGTTAACTGACTCAGTAACGATCTCAAAACTTTGAGTTGAATCTGTTAATTTGAGTCTACCCCTATGCTGGCTTAAATTGCTTGTTGTCGACTCAAATATGGCGGACATGTAGCCGCTGGAGAGATGTAAACCGACAGAACGTCTATTTAGAGACAGAATTTCTCTATTTCAAATTTTAAGCATGGAGGAAATTTTTCAAGGATCGTCTATGTTCGAAATACGTACATGACAGATGTGTAGATCATTTCTAAGCTGCTGGAGAAATCGTCCCATGGAGAAATCGACCCTAAACTCAGAAATCGTCCCTAAAAACGGCTTTCAAAGACAAATACGATGACAACAAACAAGAATATGTCTTAGGTAAGATTTGAGTATTTTATATTTTGCAATGAGACTTTCTATCACAATATTTCGAAGCGAAAATACAAATTTTGGACACTTTCAATGACCCGGAAGTTGTGTCATCGGTAACTAATCAGTAAAAGGTTTGTTTATGACAACTGTCTTTTTGTACGTTGTCCGCCAAAATTTGAAAAGAAAATTAAAAAATCAGTGCATAAATTCACTCATTCCACTGAATACGATTCTACATTTATGGAAATAATCGTGTATCAGGACAATGTTTTGATTGAATGATTCAGAACAACGTATCGGTTGTCATGGGTGAAAAACTACCCAACTTTTGAAAATAAACTTGGTACAGAATCCAGTGTTGTAGATCTAAGATATATAGACCTACTATGAGTCCGATAATTATTCCGGTAATGGCAACAATCTTAAATTTGAAACAGAAAACCAAAAATCTGTATAGATCTACTGTATGTGTGTTGGCCTATATTTTTGTATTAAGGTTTTGGTTATTCATTACAAAGGCAGATACTGAAGTGAAATTGTGTTTTGCATCTCTTGTTAAATTGGCTTAAAACTAAATGAAAGTGTAATAGGATGAACATGTTAGCTGTTGAAAGTTATCACTATTTGCCTATTTATCAATTATCACCTGGCTTCAGTTAGGCTTCAAATTAACTAGGCAAACAATCAGGCATATAGGTAGTAACAATCATTGTCAAGTAACTTGACAGAGGATCAAATATCAGGTTGCTTTCTGATTATCAGATGGAGATTGGAATTCTAAAACCTGTATGGTAGATATCCATCTGTAATTCCTATGAGCACCCACAACATAGGTTTCATCTTGTTTTTATTTGTTTTGTAGTTTTTTTTTTTAAATACAGAACTTTAATTTCTGTTACTCTCATCTTAGGTAAATAAACACATATTTGAGTGACGACGGTTAATTGATTAATAAAGGGATGGTGAACTTAGCACTGCACAACAATTCCGATTCAGGACCTGGAGGTCAGCATTCTAAGAAACTGACAGGTATGTCTTGTTCAACGATCTTGCAAATTGATTGTTTCTTTGAACTCTGTTGCTGCCAAAATAAATAAATTTAACTTATTTCATAGTCTGAAAGTAGATAACTAGTGCACTGTAAGATGGTTTTGGTAAAATATTAGCATAAGGTAGCAGACTGCACTCTCTGATCATGACCTACAGTCTCCAAAAGCTATATTGGTCCCCACAGGCAGAGAGAGGTAAAAGAAATTAGGTATATTGGAAAAATATCTGTCATGTCCATAAAGTAATGAAGTTGCTCACAGATCATCTTCAAATATATACATGTAAAGGGAACTTTTTCTCTCACATTTAACATGCATAGATGATTTTATCCTGTCACACTTGTGTTCTATGATTATGCTCTATCTTTCACACACATATTTTTGCACCAAATTCAGATTATGATTGCAAGTGATAGAGAAACAATTGTTTTACAGACTTCAAGCAATTTTCCAGCAGTACTGCTAGCTTACTTATATCTTTTCTGAAACTGACATACATTAATAAAACTTGAGCATCAAAATCCATAGTCTGTGAAACAGTGCTGCATCAATGGTTTTAAAAAAAAAATAGTGAAATCTTTTTCATATCACTGTGGTAAATAGATCTACTATCAACAGAAGAAGAAAGTATTTTAAAATCTACTTCATTGTTGATAGTTTTAACAGGTTTGTGTATTTTCTTGTCAAAGATATATTCTTTGTGGAAATGAAAAGGTGAGCAGTGTGAGAAAACATGTTTGTTGTTGCTTTCATTTCCTGTGGGTATCAGACTTTGTAAACATTACTAGTTACTGCATAGTCAAGTTAAAAACAGAAATCTGTGGCAGTCATAATACACTTTAAAAGGATATTTCGGTACTTTATCCGTAACCTTGACTGCCACATCTATACAGTTTTCTATATGATTTTCAATTAATCATTTTCAGTAGACTTTTTTGTGATAAATTTCTCAAAGGAGTGAAAGGTTGAGACTAAAGCTTGACAGCTTGTAGAAAGATTGCATGCACAAGCAGACTGATTTTGGTGTACAAAGACAAAATTTCACACATGGTAGATAGCATCAAAGTTACAAAAGTGAGCTGGATAGATCTTTGCAATTTTCATTTTGAGATGAAATCCATCTCTGAACTCTATACCAAACAAAAAAGTGTAGGACTGGTCCAGATTGAAAAAATTTTCAGACAACACATTTAAGTGTAACTCAAATGATGAAAATAATCTTAAAAGGTATAAAACATTGTGCTTTATGGAGAAAATGTTGATTTCTAGCATTTTCTCCTTTTCTCACAATGTTTACAAAGTCCTTCTTAGGGTTGCTAAAACAAAATTGTTTGGTAACAATGAATTTTCACCCTTTAAATATTTAATTTTTATTTTAAATAGGTAAAACCAAAAGCATACAATACAGTGTGATGATGCCTAGACAGTACCAGACCAATTTTTCTCCTGACTGGTCCTTTGGTGTCATGAGGGGTTCAAATGGAGAGCCATTGTAAAATTTACATTCAATCAGTTGAACTTTTGTGTATTAATGTGTAATGGTCAACTGTGTGTCATAATTGGTAAAAGATCCTTGAACATGTCATTTGTGCAATAAACCACTTAGGTATATAATAAATTATATGAAAACATCCCACGATGTCCTATCAAATACTCGGCAAGTGAAAAAGTAGTTTATTCAAAAGTTGAGTTGTAAAGGTACAGTCAGCTAGATATTCCTTCTTTAAAGGACAATTAGCTCAAGATCAGACTCCCTCAGACAGTGTAGACCAAGATCAGAGAGCAAAGAATATGCTAACTGATCTTTGATCTATACTGTTCTTTTGTCTTTTGTATTATGGCACATACCTTGGAAATAATATTGCTATTGGCCTTTTTATCCCAGACTGGAAGAAGTCCATTTGATATAAAACTTGACCAAAAGACAAAATTCTAGACTGAACCAAACTGAAAACATTTGCAGTTGACAAATTAACTGTGATAAAAAGATGATTACTCTTATTGATGGGTAAAAAATATTATGGGAAAAGGAGAAAAGGCTAATAACGAATTTTCTCCTTTTCCAATAATGTTTTCTGGATTTTTTGATAAAGGGTTAAATTGCATTCTAGGTGTACCATTAAACCAATTTGTTTGTTTCAGTGCATGTATTTTGGACAAATTTGGGTATTTGCTCAGTTTAGTACAAAAGTTACATGTATACAATCATCAGTAATGGCACGTTACAGAAATAATGATGCTGCTAAAAAATAATATTTTCCTCTGCTATAAGTATATGCACTATGTAAGTTCCAGAGTCATGAGAAATGTTCAACTATCAATATGCCGTAACTAATGTGTCATTTGTATGTATGTGAACATATGGAGGCTTTCATTTTTCTGATTGACTGTTCCAACCTGCTACTTCATAAAAGCTCAAAAACTCATACCTAGATTGGCTGAGTTACTTCTGCAAAGCTAGTCAGTCATAATCTATCATCCGAATAATATTTTAGCTTTTTGAAACTTTTTTGTGAAATATATACTCAAAATCAATAAAGCTCTCACTTCTTTTTAACTCAAAGTTTATTTAAAAGCTTAGTTACAAATGTCCAATCAGCTGGATATTCCATTTTCATGGACAATTAGCTCAGGATCAGGAATCTTTTCACGAAAGTGATGAAGAAATTATTCTTGAAGAAATTTTGATTGATGCCATCACTGTCAATGACTTTGAAATGAGACAATCCGATAGAGATTGTGAGCTGGACGCTGACAAAGAAAGTGGGTGGGGTAACGAGGACTCACCACCAGTATTGATGCCGTTCTTTGGGGACTTACTGAGGCCTTACCTGAAGACGATTTAAGTCCTCTTGTGTTTTTTAATTATTTCTTTGATGAAAATATGTGGATTTTACTGTGTGACATGACAAACAAATATGCACTGGACCGGATTCGTGAAGGCAGGTTGAAGCCAAACAGCCGTCTATAAAAATGGACTGACACAACTGTGCACGAAATGAAGGTGTTTTTTGCGCTAGTTATAGCAATGGGAACAGTTCGGAAAACTAATTTAGAAGATTATTTGAGTACTAATGAAGTTTCGTATACCCCTTTTTTTCGTAATTATATGTCAAAAGACAGATTCTTTCTGATTCTTTTGAACTTGCATCTTGTTGACAATGGTGCAGATCAAAGGGTTGACAATCTGTTCAAGGTAAGACCGTTTTTGTCTATGCTTCAAAATAATTTTGCTAGGTATAAGCCAGAAAGAGATCTTAGTTTTGATGAAGGGATTTGTCTTTTCAAAGGAAGTGTCCATTTTAGAGTTTATAACCCAATGAAGCCAAACAGATTTGGAATAAAACTTTTTCAACTCTGTGAGGCATCATCGGGTTATTGTGTCGGATTGGATGTTTATCATGGAAGCACTGACTGTACACAGTATGTTGAAGCATTAGACATGAATTATGATGACCTTACTCAAACATCAAAAATTGTCCTCGGTATGTTGACAAAACTTGGAATGCTTGATAAAGGCCATCACACACACACACACACACACACACACACACACACACACATATATAAAAGTATTATACGTCTCCTGAACTTTTCGATGTCCTTGATTCTTACAATACCTTTGCATGCGGAACTTTCCGTGTGAATAGAAAAGAGGTCCCTAAAGCTTTTCCAAGAATACATCTTAGACAAGGAGCAGTCGTCTTCAGAAGAAGAGATAATCTGCTTGCTCTGAAGTATCATGATAAAAGAGATGTTCACATACTGACAAACATTCATGAAGCAAAATTCATGCTCACAAACAAAGTGAACAGACAAACCAATGAACCCATATGTAAACCAGTTGCAATTGTTGACTATATCCAGAGAATGGGGGGAGTTGATTTGTCTGATCAAATTGTTAGCTCACCTGAGCATATAGTGCTCGGGGTGAGCTAATGTGATTGGCCAATGTCCGTCGTCCGTAGTCCGTCTGTCTGTCCGTCCGTAAACTAATTACTAAAAAATCTTCTCCTCTGAAACCCCAATCAAATTTCAATGAAACTTCACAGAAATGATCCTTAAGGTGGTGCATTTTCAGAATACTTCAAAGATTTGAATTCCATGAAGAACTCTGGTTGCCATGGCAACCGAAAGAAAAAAACTTTAAAAATCTTCTTGTCCCAAACTGTAAGGGCTAGAGCTTTCGTATATGGCATGTAGCATCATCTAGTGACCCTCTACCAAAATACTTCAAATTATGGCCCTAGTGTGGAAATTGGCCCTATGTTGTGGGTTCTCGGATTTCACATAGAGATGAAGAAAGAAATCTTTAAAAATCTTCTTGTCCCAAACCGTAAGGGCTAGAGCTTTCATATATGGCATGTAGCATCATCTAGTGACCCTCTACCAAAATACTTCAAATTATGGCCCTGGTGTTAAAAATTGGCCCTATGTTGTGGGTTCTCGGATTTCACATTAGGATAAAGAAGGAAATCTTTAAGAATCTTCTTGTCCCAAACTGTAAGGGCTAGAACTTTCATATTTGGTATGTAGCATCATCTAGTGGCCCTCTACCAAAATACTTCAAATTATGGCCCTAGTGTTGAAAATGGCCCTATGTTGTGGGTTCTCGGATTTCACATAGAGATAAAGAGGGAAATCATTAAAAATTTTCTTGTCCCAAACTGTAAGGGCTAGAGCTCTCATATATGGCATGTAGCACCATCTAGTGACCCTCTACCAAAATACTTCAAATTATGGCCCTGGTGTTAAAAATTGGCCCTATGTTGTGGGTTCTCGGATTTCACATAGAGATAAAGAAGGAAATCTTTAAAAATCTTCTTGTCCCAAACCGTAAGGGCTAGAGCTTTCATATTTGGCACGTAGCATCATCTAGTGGCCCTCTACCAAAATACTTAAAATTATGGCCCTGGTGTGAAAATTAGCCCTATGTTTTGGGGTCTCGGATTTCACATAGAGATAAAGAGGAAAATCTTTAAAAATCTTCTTGTCCCAAACCGTAAGGGCTAGAGCTTTCATATTTGGCATGTAGCATTATGGTGTTGAGTCTTCTTGCAAGTAGTTGTGGGAAAGAGGTTGATCACCATTATATCTTGAAAAGAGTCAACTCAATACTGATCTGCTAAAATATTAATTAATTTCTTGAGCATCTCTGCAACAATTACAGTAAACTTTGCTTATTACTATATTGCTTAATACAATATATTGCTTATAATGACGTTAATCCCTTGGTCCCAACAGGGTCTCTTTTTATAAGAATATACATCAGTTAAAACAATATTCAGATAAAACGATATGATTTCTTCGGTCCCCTGAGTATCATTATAAGTGGAGTTCACTGTATTGTTAAATCAGAGTATATTTGCAATGAATAACTTTTTATTGTAAATTTGATTGCAAATAAATAAAGCACAACATAACCCTATTTTGGGCTGTCGCAGATGTCAACCCGTACCAGGTATGTGCCACTATTGGGTAACACGGATTCTTTATAATTAAGAGATATAGTAAAACATGTATTAAGCGACCACTCAAGGGACTGCCAAAATTGGTCACTTTAGAAAATGGTCTCTTAATGCAACAAAAACTTACTCAGATTACATGGAGTGGCAACATTTCTTGCACTCAAATAATACCTTACTTTCAAGAAAAGCTTTTGTTGGTAATACTCATTACAATACTCTCACTTAGACGATTGTAATAAGTACTAACAGCATAGGATTTAGCTCAGCATAAAGGCTTTAATCCATGGGGCATTCAATTCCAGCTAGTCTTATATATTTCAACAGAGACATTGGAATTCCTATCGCTTAATAAAAGTGTTGGCTTAATAAACGTAGTCGCTTAGCTAAGCAAGATCAACTGTATTGCCCTTTGACAAATTGGAATTCATGAACAACTCTGGTTTCCATGTCAACTGCTGAAAAAAAAATCAACCCAAACACAAAGCCTACAACTTAATTGGCAACAGTAGCACTCTACCAAAGTACGTCGAATTGTGACCTTAGGAAAAAAAAAAAAAGTGCTTTGTTGTTGGATCCCAGTTTCCACATCCAAATAAAAGATCTTTTAAAATCTTCTTTCATCCAAACATTAACCCTAGAGCTTTCATATTCAGCATGGACTGGTGGATAGTTATGCTCCCATAAGGGCGAGGATATAGTCGCCACTTCGTCTGTCTGTCTGTCCGTCCGAAGCGATTTCTCAACAACTACTTGACGGCTCTTGTATGCTAATAGCATTTACCAAATTTCTTCCTTGGAATCACAAAAAGTCCTTTGTAGTCACAATGTGGGATCAAATATGTAAAGAGTGTATTCTTGGAATCCTCCTGTTCCATATTGTATGGCCCACAACATACATTTGGCATGTGATTCTGTCTGAAAACCCATTATCAGCTCACCTGAGCATAACATACTCATGGTTAGCTTTTATGTATCCTTGAATATGCGTCGCCAAAATTCCACTGTTTATTATATAGCTATCGGAATTCCAGCATAATCTTGATCCATCGCCCAGAATGTTTGTAAGGTTGTGAACATGAACACACTCAGCAACCACAATTCTGGCTCAGTCATACTCAAAATTTCCCTGGATGTTCATAATAACCTAAGGACAAATCTGATCAAAATGCGGACAAGCTAAAAGCATCAAAATAGGGGATCTTGATGACAATTCCATTGTTTACACTCTAGGGCCTATAATTTCGACTCTATCATTTTTATGCCCCGCTTCAACGAAGTGGGGGTATATTGCTTTGCTAATGTCGGTAGGTCGGTCCGTCGGTCGGTAGACCTTACCTTGTCCGGATGATAACTAGACACAGAATTGATCTAGGTTCGTCAAATTTGGCACAGACATGCGTCTCGGAGTGTAGATGATCCCTATTGATTTTTAGGTCAATCGGTCAAAAGTCAAGGTCACAGTGACCGTCAACATGTTGATATATAGACCAAACCTTGTCCGGATGATAACTAGACACAGAGTTGACCTAGGTTTGTCAAATTTGGCACAGACATGCGTCTTGGAGTGCAAATGATCCCTATTGATTTTGAGGTCAATCGGTCAAAGGTCAAGGTCACAGTGACCGTCAACATGTTGATATATAGACCAAACCTTGTCCGGATGATAACTAGACACAGAATTGACCTAGGTTTGTCAAATTTGGCACAGACATACGTCTTGGAGTGTAGATGATCCCTATTGATTTTGAGGTCAATCGCTTAAAGGTCATGGTCACAGTGACCGTCAACATGTTGATATATAGACCAAACCTTGTCTGGATGATAACTAGACACAGAATTGACCTAGGTTCGTCAAATTTGGCACAGATATGCGTCTCGGAGTGCAGATGATCCCTATGGATATTGAGGTCAATGAAAGGTCAAGGTCACAGTGACCATCAACATGTTGATATATAGACCAAACCTTGTCCGGATGATAACTAGACACAGAATTGACCTAGGTTCATCAAATTTGGCACAGACATGCGTCTCGGAGTGCAGATGATCCCTATTGATTTTGAGGTCAATCAGTCAAAGGTCAAGGTCACAGTGACCGTCAACATGTTGATATATAGACCAAACCTTGTCCAGATGATAACTAGACACAAAATTGACCTAGGTTCGTCAAATTTGGCACAGACATTCGTCTCGGAGTGCAGATGATCCCTATCGATTTTGAGATTAATCCATCAAAGATCAAGGTCACAGTGGCCTTCAACTTAATGATATTTAGACCTAACCTTGTCCAGATGATAACTAGACACAGAATTGACATAGGTTCTTCAAATTCTGTACATATATTTTTCTTGGAGTGTAAATGATCCCTATCGATTTTAAGGTTAATCCGTGAAAGGTCAAGGTCACAGTGACCACCAGATGATTCCGGGCCTGCGCTGCCGTTCGCCACTTGAGCCATTTGCTAAAAAAAATTTAAAGTGTCTCAAAAATCATCATATGTGGCTCAACTTGTGGCTCCAACATTTTATTCGTGTATTATCGGGGACGTAGTAAGCATCGAAGTTGACTGGGAAAAAGCGGAAGTCAAACGCGCGTGCCGAAGAGAAAATCGATAACCCAGTCTGTGTATCGGCGACTGTTTACAATCTTGTATGTATACACACGGCGGTGTGTATAATTATGCGAACTGTTGACAGATTATCACGTTTAACAATTGAAGTGGGCTATAAATCAAAAAGATGACCCCCAATCAATTCTTTTGATATCAGTTTATGACCTGTGCCACTTTCTGTATCAATGTGGCAGTAGGGGGGCATGACTGTTTTACAAACAGACATCTTGTCTTACCTGCTCTGATTGTTGGTATTGTCATATGGATGAAGCATTTTCAAAACTAAAACATTCCAGCAAAAAACAAGAGGCAAGTGGCCATAACAATGACAGCTGAGTTGCATTTCAGGTGAGCGATTTAGGACCATCATGGTCCTCCTGTTCAGTATTATGATGTGCTTCGTAAATGTGTAAAGTGGTGGAGGAAACTATTTTTTCGTATCTTCAACCTGATGTTAGTAAATTCATATATGTTACATCGCAAATATGGAGGTCCATAGAAAAAATGTGCCCACATTGAATTTAGGCAGGCTCTTGTCCTTGCACTTGTGGAATCCACAACGGATGCCCCGAGGCCACAAAGAAAGGGACTGCAGACTGCTGAACCACTTGCTCGCCTCACAGAAAGGCATTTTATCGGTCCTGTTCAGCCTAAGCCCGGGGCTAAGAAACAGAGGGTTGTGAGAGACTGTATTGTATGTAATAGAAAGAAAAAAGACAGAGAAGGGTTCAAAAGAAAACAAACTGCTTATGAATGCATTAATTGTCAAAAACCTATGTGCAATCCGCAGTGTTTTCAAAGGTATCACACACTAAAGTATTATAAACTGGTTGCCAGAAATGAGTAAGATACATCGTCCTCTGATTCTGACTGATTCTTTTTATTTTTTTTGTTATTTTTCATGATGTTTCATAAGTTAAAAAACACGAAAAATAACAAGCACACTAAAATGTAAATTTATGTATCATAAAAGATTAAAAAAGACCGTCACAACATCGGAAAGAATCTGTCAATTTTCTATGCCATATTCATATTATTTATCTATTTTGTTTTTCATTTGCGTAAATATTTAAAACATTCATTTAAATCTTGCATTGTTTATCATTTTTCATGAAATTTATTTTTTTATTTTTATTCTGTTGAAATTCCAGTCATTTTTTTTTTCATTTCTCTGCTCTTCTATTTGTCTGTATTTTCCATGTGGTGTTGCATAATGTATGTAAACAATTCTTGCTTTCATGTTTACAGAAGATTTTTTTCTATATAAACATGTGAAACTTACATCAAAGTGTTGCTTATTCATCATGGATCATTTTATCTTCTTACACTAATTACCCATAACGAACGGTTTATCAGATAATGAGGATTAAATAGTGGTCAGTAGTCCAGTTAAGTAAATTGCTTCCAGATGTAAAAGTTTTACCACAGTGGAGTGCTGATAAGCCATTAGTTACACAGCAGGAGAGCGGTTAATTAAACTTTGGTCAAACGTTCATCTTAGTGAGACTGTGCAGAACCCAAGATCTGTTACTCTGTCTTCAATATTTTGGCCTTACTTTGCCCTTATTTTTTTTACATTTTGGATTTTTGTCCTGAGCATAACTTCCAAAGATTAAAGATACTGGCTTCAAATTTCATATACAAATGATTCATGCTGAGGACAAGTGCAGTGCACAAGATTCATAAGTCTGTATTCATTATTACTGTAGTTATTGCCTCTTTGGAGTTACTGCCCTTGTTATTTTACAAATTGGATTTTCGTCAAGAGTATAACCCAAAATATATTTATAAGAGCTATTGGCCTCAGACTTCATATATCCCCCACCTCAAAGCAGGAAGGGATTATAGGAATGGCTTTTGTCTGTCGGTCTGTCCGTCCTGTTGCTGAGGACAAGTGCAGTGCACAAGATTCATAACTCTGTCTTCAGTACTTTTGAAGTTATTGCCCTTTGATATTTTGCAAATAGGTTTTTTGACTGGAGCATAACTTCCAAAGTATTAAAGCTGTTGACATCGGACTTCATATACAGATTGATCATGTTGAGGACAAGTGTAATGCGCAGGATCCATAACTCTTTCTCCATTTTTTGGGAGGTTATTGACCTGAGTTATTTTCAAAGTGGATTTTTATCTGGAGCATAACTAACAAAGTATAGAAGCTATGGACTTCAAACTTCATTTAAAAATAGATTATGTTGAGGACAAATACATTCATTACTCTGTCCTGGTTATTTTTTGAGTTTTTGCCCTTCGTTCATCCTCCGCCCTTGAAGGCCTAGGTCCCAGTAACAGGTCTAATGTTTGAAGCCCAGCTATTTTGTTTGCAGCTTTCCTGTTTTTAGCTCACCTGAGCACAACGTGCTCAAGGGGAGCTTTTAAGATCAACCTGTGTCCGTCGTCAACAGTTTCTTTAAACATCTTCTCCTCCTAAACCGCTGGGCCAATTTGGACCAAACTTGGCTGGAATGTTCCTTGGGAGGTCCTCGTTAAAAATTGTTCACAGAATTTGATTCCATCAAAAACTCTGGTTGCCATGGCAACCAAATGGAATTTTCTAAGAAATTCTTTAAAAATCTGCTCTGAAACCGCTGGTGAGATTTTGGAATATTTTCACAGAAATGTTCATTGGGTGACCCTTTTCAAAAATGGTTCGCGAAATTTTGATCCGTCAAAAAACATGGCCGTGGCAGTGGGTGGGGCTCCTTGCGTCAAGTGGTGTCAACAATTCTTTAAACATCTCCTCCCAAACCGCTGGGCCGATTTGGACCAAACTTGGCTGGAATGTTCCTTGGGAGGTCCTCTTTAAAAAGTTTTCATAGAATTTGATTTCATCAAAAACTCTGGTTGCCATGGCAACCAAATGGAATTTTTTAAGAAATTCTTTAAAAATCTTCTCCTCTGAAACCGCTGGTCAGATTTTGAAATAATTTCACAGAAATGTTCCTTGGGTGACCCTTTTCAAAAATTGTTTGTGAAATTTTGATCCATCGAAAAACGTGGCCGCGGTGGGGGAGGGGGGCTGTTTGCATTCTTTAAAAATCTTCTCCTCTGAAACCGCTGGTCAGATTTTGAAATAATTTCACAGTAATGTGTCAACAATTCTTTAAACAACTTCTCCTTAATTGCTGGGCCAATTAGAACCAAACTTTGCTGGAATGTTCCATGGGAGGTCCTCTTAAAAACTTGTTAACAGAATTTGATTCTATCAAAAACTCCGGTTGCCATGACAACAGAACGGAATTTTCTAAGAATTTTTTTAAAAATCTTCTCTGAAACCGCTGGTCAGATTTTGAAATAATTTCTTAGAAATGTTCCTTGGGTGACCCTTTTCAAAAAGTGTTCGTGAAATATTGATCCATTGAAAAACATGGCTATGGGGGGGGGGGGGGGGGGGGCTCTTGGCATTATTTAAAAATCTTCTCCTCTGAAACCGCTGGTCAGATTTTGAAATCATTTAACAAAAATGTTCTATCGGTGACCCTTTTCAAAAATTGTTCGCAAAATTTTGATCCATCAAAAAACATGGCCATGGTGGGGGGGGGGGTGCTCCTTGCACTGTATTGACTTAAAGAAATTCTTTGAAAGTCTTTTTCTCTTAAACCATTCGTCAGATTTTGAAATAATTTCACAGAAATGTCCCTTAGATGCCCCTTTTGAAAAAATATTAGCGAAATTTTGATCCGTCAAGAAACAAGGCTGTGGTGGTGGGGGGCTATTTACACTATACAGACATGAAGAAATTCTTAAAATTTCTTCTTCTATGAAACAACTGGTCAGATTTTGAAATAATTTCACAGAAATGATCATTTGGTGCCAAATTATGCCCCTTTTTAGCTCACCTGAGGACAACATGCTCAAGGGGAGCTTTTAGGATCATGTTGTGTCCGTCGTCCTTCGTGCGGCGTCAACAATTCTTTAAACATCTTCTCCTCCTAAACCACTTGGCCAATTTGGACCAAACTTGGCTGGAATTTCCTTGGGAGGTCCTGTTTAAAAATTGTGCACAGAATTTGATTCCATCAAAAACTCTGGTTGCTATGGCAACCAAATGGAATTTTTAAAGAAATTCTTTAAAAATCTTCTCCTCTGAAACCGCTGGTCAGATTTTGAAAAAATTTCACAGAAATGTTCCTTGGGTGACCCTTTTCAAAAATTGTTTGTGAAATTTTGATCCGTCGAAAAACATGGCCGCGGTGGGGGAGGGGGGCTGTTCGCATTCTTTAAAAATCTTCTCCTCTGAAACTGCTAGTCAGATTTTGAAATAATTTCACAGTAATGTTCCTTGGGTGACCCTTTTCAAAAACTGTTTGTGAAATTTTGATCCGTCGATAAACATGGCTGTGGTGGTGGTTGTGGTGGGGGGGGGGCCTCTGCATTGTGCGGTGTCAACAATTCTTTAAACAACTTCTCCTAAACTGCTGGGCCAATTAGAACCAAACTTTGCTGGAATGTTCCTTGGGAGGTCCTCTTAAAAACTTGTTGACAGAATTTGATTCTATCAAAAACTCTGGTTGCCATGACAACCAAATGGAATTTTCTAAGAATTTTTTTTTAAAAATCTTCTCCTCTGAAACCGCTGGTCAGATTTTGAAATAATTTCATAGAAATGTTCCTTGGGTGACCCTTTTCAAAAAGTGTTCGTGAAATTTTGATCCGTTGAAAAACATGGCTATGGTGGGGGGGCTCTTGGCATTATTTAAAAATCTTCTCCTCTGAAACCGCTGGTCAGATTTTGAAATCATTTAACAAAATGTTCTATGGGTGACCCTTTTCAAAAATTGTTCGCAAAATTTTGATCCATCAAAAAACATGGCCATGGTGGGGGGGTGCTCCTTGCACTGTATTGACTTAAAGAAATTCTTTGAAAGTCTTTTTCTCTTAAACCATTCGTCAGATTTTGAAATAATTTCACAGAAATGTCCCTTAGATGCCCCTTTTGAAAAAATATTAGCGAAATTTTGATCCGTCAAGAAACAAGGCTGCGGTGGTGGGGGGCTATTTGCACTGTACGGACATAAAGAAATTCTTAAAATTTCTTCTTCTATGAAACAACTGGTCAGATTTTGAAATAATTTCACAGAAATGATCATTTGGTGCCAAATTATGCCCCTTTTTAGCTCCCCTGAGGACAACATGCTCAAGGGGAGCTTTTAGGATCATGTTGTGTCCGTCGTCCGTCGTCCTTTGTGCGGCGTCAACAATTCTTTAAACATCTTCTCCTCCTAAACCACTTGGCCAATTTGGACCAAACTTGGCTGGAATTTCCTTGGGAGGTCCTGTTTAAAAATTGTGCACAGAATTTGATTCCATCAAAAACTCTGGTTGCCATGGCAACCAAATGGAATGTTCTAGGAAATTCTTTAAAGATCTTCTCCTCTGAAACCGCTTGTGATATTTTGAAATAATTTCACAGAAATGTTCATTGGGTGACCCTTTTCAAAAAGTGTTTGCGAAATTTTGATCCGTCGAAAAACATGGCCGTGGTGGGGGGGGGGGGGGCTCTTTGCACTGTATGGACTTAAAGAAATTCTTTGAAATTCTTCTTCTCTTAAACCACTGGTCAGATTATGAAATTATTTCACAGAAATGTTCCTTGGGTGCCCCCTTTGAAAAATTGTTCGCGAAATTTTGATGCGTCAAGAAACATGGCTGTGGTGGTGGGGGGCTATTTGCACTCTACGGACATGTAGAAATTCTTAAAAATTCTTCTTCTCTGAAACCACTGGTCAGATTTTGAAATAATTTCACAGAAATGATCCTTATATTATGCCCCTTTTTTTAGCTCGGCTGTTTTCGAAGAAAATATTGAGGTACTGTCATAGCCCTGTTGTTGTCGTCTGCGTTGTTGTCGTTGTGCAAAAACTTTGACATTTTGTTATATCTCGGCTTCCACTCAACACATGTACTTGAAACTTGGAATAATTGTACACTAATAAAAGAGCAACCCATACAACAAGGGCAGATAACTCTAAAATCATTTTGTCCAAATTATGCCCCTTTTTCGACTTAAAATTTTAACTTACTATCCAGCACCCAACAGTCAATCATTGGCACCAGCATGCGGTGCTCTTGTTCGACTTAATATTTTTAGCCACTATTGGGTATCTGCTCTTGTTCAAGAAATGGTCCTTGGGTGACCTATCCCAAAATTTATTTGCAGAATTCTGATTTGTCAAAAACATGGCTATGGTGATGATTGTAAGGGTGGTGACAGATTTTGAAATGATTTTTACAGGTGACCTTTTCAAGATTGCTTGGCAAAATAATGATTTTGTTTCCAAAATTTCAATACTTCATAAAAAAATGGCTATGGTCCTCTCAAAAATTCAGGTGAGCGATCCAGGGCCATCTTGGCCCTCTTGTTGGATTTCATGTTTGCAGAATTTGTGTTTGTAGTTTTATTATCAAGATATTATTTCGGTGCATTGGTTTTCATTCAATTCATCAACTCAACCAAAGATGTGGAAGGATGGATGGCTTAGCATTTTATGTTAGTCAACAGTATTTCAGTCATGATACAAGGATTAAAGGGTGATTGTAAAAGGCTCAGTGCAATAAATTGCTTTATAGTTCCAGCAGGAATCAAACCCAAGACTCCATGAGATATAGCAGTCCTTCAGACCGCCTTCTTGTTAGAAACATTTTAACCCTCTACCATATAACAACTTTTAGACTTAACCAGATTGAAAGCTTTTGCAGATGACAAAATTATTGTTTATCAAAAACAGAAATTCGCCTTTGGAAGGATAGAGAACATTGTGGAAAAAGGAGAAAATTATCAGAGAATTAGTTTTCACATACCAGTCTGAAGGTCAAGGTCACAGTAGGAGTTTAAAGTTTACATAAACTAGAATCATGTGAAATTATTTCACACTTGTGTCCTCTTTATGAGACAACATGCTGAGAGCTGAGATTTCACATGCCAGTCTCTGGGGTCAGCTCCCAGTGGGATTTCAGCGTTGCCTGAACCAGCATTGTGTTTGCTGAGTATATTTTGAGGTCCATGCCATAATCTTATTGAAGCTAATAGGTCAGGAGAAAAGGATTCCGGTGCTTTTGATTACATCAGGAGGTCACTGTAAAGAGGAGATGGGTGTGTCAAAATGACATAATTGATTAGAGGCTTTCTGGACAAATGCACCTGCTCGCAAGTTGCCAAGGCTGCTGTGACTAAATGCAGCTGTGAAGTCCTTCCTCAAACACTCCCCCCCCCCCATATTCTGATGAATTTTTTTATCATACATCATACTACTCTACCAAGTCAAAGTGACTGCAAGTATTTTAAAGGTCACATGTTCTAGAATTTTGTTGGCCCCCACATCTCTTGATATCATAGTCAGATTTTAGATATGTATTGCATGTGTGGCTGCCTGAAGGAGACAACATGCACAGTGGAGAATTTACATACCAGTCACCAAAGTCACAGGGGCTCAAAGGTCACATATACCAAAATCATTTCAGCTTTATATCTCCCAAACCCCATGTAGGATTTTAAAAATAATTCACACAATTGTCGATCTTAATGTAGAGCAGAGGCCTTACATGCCAGCTGCAAAGTCAAGGTAACAGTAAGGACTTAAGGTTCACATGCATTTTATCTTTCATTGCTACACTGACAGTAAAGTCACGAAGTTTTTGAGGTATACATCTGCATTCGAGGAAAAAAGGAAAAATCAAGATTATGACATGCTGTTTTATGTGTTCTTCTGTGATTCCTTCTTGAATGTTACTCAGTTGAACCTGGTTTAAAAGACCACACACTTGAAATATAAAAAGCGATCTCTTACAGCAGGTGGTCACCTATTGAAGTACTGTACTGTGTGATTTTGCCTTAATCTGTTTCAATCTATGTGACCATACTTATGCATGTGGAGAATATTCAAATTTCGAATTACGTACTACTTGTTCATGAGAAAAGAGAGAGAGAAAAAAAAGATCTTTCCTAATACTACATGTACAAGAGAAAAGAAAGTGAATTTGATCTTTCTTTGTCAGTCTGTATTATACATTTTATATCCAGAAATAGTAAATATCATTGCTGTTGATGAATAGACCTTCCCTTCCTTCTCTACACACAGCTGTGTGATCATAATTTAAACATGTAATTAAATATTATGGAGCTCAGTCGCCCAGTTAGTTACAAAGAGAAATTTAAACCAGGGGGGTTTGCAGATTGGAATTTCCAGCTTTGACATTTTCTTTCTAAGAATTGATGATAGTTACTGTGTCTAGATTCATTCCTCTCTAACCCCTGACTGTTGATATGGCTATGGTTATATGGGAAAGCAGTAAATGGCTTGGGAAGAATATTGTGCAAAGTGCTGGTAAAAGAAACTTTGGGAAAGCATGTGTAGGTGCGCTGGCCGCTGCAATGTAACTGAAATATTGTTGAAATTGGTGTTAATCACCATTCCTTATGTAAAAACAAATAATTAATCCCCCACTGCGTGGCAGGAGGGGATAAAAGGAATGGCCTTTGTCTGTCCATCCAGTCTGTCCGTCTATCCTGTCCCTTCGTCTGTCCATCCAACCTGTCTGTCCACCCCATCTGTCTGTCCATCCATAACAGTTTCTTTTCTGCTCCATATCTCCTGAATCCTTAGAAAGATTTTTATCAAACTTTGGTCAAATGTTCATTTTAGATAGATGGTGTTCAGAACCCAAGATCCTTAACTCTATCTTCATTTTTTAGGAATTTTCGCCCTTTGTTATTCTTACATGTTGGATTTTTGTGCAAAGCATAACTTCCAAAGTGAAAGAGCTATCAACTTCGAACTTCATATGCAGATAGACCAAGTGGAGGAGAAATGCAGTGCACAAGAACCATAATTCTGTCATTATTATCCCCTGCCGAAGGTGGAGGGAGTGATATAGTTTTAGCATTGTCCATCCTTCCGTCTGTCCGTCCGTCTGTGAGAATATCTCCAATACCATTGGATGGAATTTCGTGAAACTTCATACATGTGTAAAATAACCCATTCCGCCGATACACTTTTTAGCTCACCTGAGCACGAAGTGCTCCGGGTGAGCTATTGTGATCGGTCATCGTCCGTCATCCGTCCGTCCGTCCGTCCATCTGTCTGTCCGTCCGTTAACAATTTCTTTGAAAATCTTCTCCTCCAAAACCAGATGGCCAATCTTGATAAAACTTGGCAGGAATGTTCCTTGGATGAAGCTCTACAAAAATTGTTAAAAGAATTTAATTCCATCAAAAACTCTGGTTGCCATGGCAACAAAATTGCTGAAAATGGAAAAAATCTTTAAAAATCTTCTTGTGACAAAAACCATAAGGCTGGGAGCATTAATATTTTGTATGAAGCGTCATTGGGTGACCCTTTACCAAAATTGTTAAAGTTATTCCCCGAGGGTCATATTTGGGCTTTGCCCGGGCGCACCCTATTTTACATAATAACAAAGAAGGAAATCTTTAAAAAATCTTCTTCTGACAAACCATAATGGCTAGAGCATTCATATTTGGTATGTAGCATTATCTGACGATCTTCTACCAAAATTGTGAAAATTATATTTCTGTGGTCATATTTGGGCTCTGCCCGGGCGCACATTATTTTACATAGAATTAAAGAAGGAAATCTTTTAAAATCTTCTTGTGACAAACCATAAGGGCTAAAGCATTCATATTTTGCATGTAGCATCATCTGGTGACTCTTTATAAAAATTGTTAAAATTATCTCTTTGGGGTCATATTTGGGCTCTGCTCGGGTGCACCCAATTTTACATAGAAACAAAGAAGGAAATCTTTTAAAACTCTCGTTCTGACAAATCATAAGGGCTAGAGCATTCTTAATTTGTATGTAACATCATCTTGAGACTTTCTACCAAAACTTTAAAAATTGACCCCTTGGGTGGAGTTTGGGCTCTGCCCGGGTGCACCCTATTTAACATTGAAAAGGAAGAAAATTACATGTGACAAGTGAGAGACTAAAACTTTCATGTTTTGTTTGTAGCAAACTTCTGGTGACCCTCTGCCAAAAGTTGTTAGAGTAATTCTTATTTGGGTCACATTATGGCTTTCCTCCCCTCCTCCGGGTATGCCTTATCAAAAAAGAATGGCTTCTGGCTTTGATATACTATTATTTGTATGTGGTATTCCATATAAGTTACAAATATACTCAGGTGAGCAATATAGGACCATCATAGTCCTCTTGTTTTTATTTTTTGATTCGATGAAAATTGCCGACTGGGAGCGATTTTAAGTTACGCGGTCAAGTAAATTTTTCGGCAGGGGCTATCATTTCAACAAAATTGCTTGTTATTTTTAGACTTATTGCCCTTTGTTATTTTACATAAATGATTTTTTGTCCGCAGCATAACTTCCAAAGTATAGAAGCTATCATGTTCACACTTCATATGCAGATAGATCACATTGAGGAGAAGTGCAGTGCACAAGAATCATAACTCTGTCATCAACTTTTTTTTTATTGCCCTTTGTTTTTTAAATGTTGGATTTTTGTCTAGAGCATTACTTCCAAAGTATAGAAGCTGTCAACTTCAAACTTCATATATAGATAGATCACACTAAGGAGAAGTGCAGTGCACAAGATTCATGACTCTATCATCATTAATTTTAGAGTTATTGCCTTTTGTTTTTTTACATGATGGATTTTTGTCCGGAGCATAATTTCCAAAGCATAGAAGCTATCAACTTCAAACTTAATATACAGATAGATCACATTAAAGAGAATTGCAGTGCATAAGATGTATAACTTTATCTTGATTATTTTTAGAGTTATTGGCCTTAGTTATTTTAAAGAGTGAATTTTTTCCAAAACATAACTCACAAAGTATAAAAGCTATTGACATCAAACTACATGTAAAGATAGACAATGTTCAGGACAAGTGCACTGCACAAGATCCATTACTCTGTCACCACTATATTTGGAGTTGTGCCCTTAAGTTATATTATGAATTTGATTGTTGTTCAGGGCATAACTTTCGAAGTTTAAAAGCTGTTTGCTTCAACCTTGATATACAAATAGATCATGTGGAGGTGAAGTGCAGTGCACAAGATCCATATACCTAGAAGTTATTGCCCTTTTGTTATTTTATAAATCAGATTTTTGTTTGAAGCATAATTTCCAGGATATATAAGCTACAGGCTTCAAACTTCATATGAAAAAAGATCATGTTGAGAACAAGTGCAGTGCACAATATCCATAACTCTATTTCTCATTATTGTTGGAAAAATTGCCCTTTGTTATTTTCAAACTAGGATTTTTGTCTGAGGCATAACTTTCAAAGAATAGAAGCTATTGTCTTCAAACTTCCAGGGGTAAAAGTTTTCCGTATTGTAACGGAATTCCGTATTTTCAGGGGCCGACCAGGTCATTTTTCCAAATCGTTTAAATCCGAGGAGATTTTTTTTTTGGGGGGGGGGGTACCCCTTTATCTCGTATCTATTGCAAGTCAATAGATTTCCAGATGCCGTATCAATAAAATTTATTGCCCCACTGCATTTGCTTTGTCCGGGGCTGATCTCGGTCGTCAAACGCACTCGCCCTAAAAACAATGAAATTCAAAGAATTTTGTAATTTCGGGGATAATTTGCACCGAAATGTTTACAGTCACTCACTCTTGCTTAGGGTTTCCCGATTCTAAATATAGATGCTGAACCGGAACGTTCTAAGGTTATTGTATGATGTTATATTGATTGTGTCCAAAATGTTGCGGCTGTGTTTTGATTGTTTTGATCGGTTTGCCGACTTCAACATTTTTGCCGCTAGGATTGTAAAACAAAATAAAGCATTAACAAAGCCCTTCGTTTTAGGGGACAAATATTGGCTGCAATTTGATTATTTGCTAGCGAAAGATGGCTCAGTTTAAATTATCTTTGTTCTTTTCAATAACAAATGGATGTCAGAGCTGGGGATCGGCAACTATCTTCCGAAGTTGACAGTATGTGCTACTCAAATGCCGAAGCGACCGAAAAAGGGGGAAAAGTTTTATTCATACACTGTAGTCCGATTTGTAGTGGTGGGCCAATGATTGACTATAGTCGAAAGTCAGTTGGTTTTGGCTTCCGATTGCGATTAGCTCTTGAGAAATCCCGGAATCGATTGCAGTCGGTACCGAAGCTCGCTCGGTCGTGAGACGTGAATACTGGTTTGTAGCGCTTGGTTTTGTGACTGATATTAATCACACTCTAGGATTCAATATAGTGATAACAAACACGAAAATTGGCCGGAAAAATGAGAAAGAAATTTTTGTCCATGGATGTCTTGTCAAAACTCGTCAACTCGGTAAGTTTTTTATTTGATCCCTGAGACCGGAAATTTGAAATGACATGTGTTTGACGTTGAAAAATGTTTGCTTAATTGTCAATCTGACGCATGAAATTATCGTCAAGAGCTTCATATAACCTAGCTTGTGCGCATCCGGCAGAAATATGGGCTAAACACGATCAGTATAAAATGTGAAGGACATGCGCGTGATCTAATGAAGCTGGCGAGTCATTTACGAGAACGTAATAACGGTGTTAATCCTCTGATCTAGTGTAAAGTGACAGATTTTAAAGTTACCTGCTATTCAAAATGACTAACTGATGTCAAATCATGTGGTAATACTTCTCCAGAAATTAATTGACACGAAAAATTGATCGCCAAAAAAAAAAAACGTGAAAACCCATGACACTACCATGATCAGCGTGGCATCGTCCGATCAGAGGGGCTTCAAACTATCTTCTCATCTAAAATAATGAATTTAAACAGTGAATTTACACAAATCTCTGAATAAAACAATAAGTGGAATCTAAAATTCTGTCATGAGTGAAAAAATTGTTGTTTTATGAAATGAAAATATAGATCTAAAGGGGGGGGGTCGTCTGCAAATGCTTGAAATATGTCTGAATTTTTTTTAACTGGTTAGGAAATTAAAATTTAAAGATCAAAATAAATGATATTAAATAAAGTAAAAAAAAATTAAAGCACAAAACACCACATCTTTATAAACTTAATATCATGTAGACAAATTGTCAAAGTATTTAAAGCAAAAAGGCATTCTCAGTTCAATCAGGGATCGTATATACACACTAGATTTGATTTAAAAACAAAAAGAAATACTTCCTGCTTATAAATATGTCAAAATCTGAACAAATTTATTTCTAAAAATAAATTGAGAATGCTACAACTATCACTAGGGTCCCGCCAAATTCACCACATTGGTCCGCCATTTTGTGATGAAATACCGAAAATAGCCCAGTTTTGAGCCCATAATTATCTAACTTAGGAATCGAAAACCAGCACAAAATTGGCTTTAATACAAGATGTACTCTATCTCGTGATTTTTACCAACATGTTGCTATTTGGACGCTACTTTATGTACTTAAAAAGTACTTTTGCACGTCACTAAATCCTCCTGCCGAACATCCCCTACGGGGCAAACATGATTAGGTCATGATTTTTTAATGCCAAAATAAGCATATAAAATAAAATCTCCGAAAAAATTGATGTTACATATATTCTAAGCATGTAAATATTCGGAAACTTACCTGTTGAGAAGGACGTATGGGATAACCAAGCAAAACGTTGATTAAAACAGTGACCGTTGTATGCCGAAATTTAAGATGGCCGCCGTTTTTTCCTTTGCGGTCAATTCGAAAGAAGACAGTGAATAACTGAAAGTTATACCGCATTTCCTATCCCTGTATATAAGATCCCTGGTTCAATGGAGAAACCGATTGTACAACCAATAGCTAGTTGGTTTGCTCTTCCGGTTACAAAGTGATAATAAAATTTTGCATTTAAACTGATTGCCCCACACTGCCGATTTGATAGATTTTTTACAGGAATTGGACCAGTTCCATGGTATATCACTTACCTGCTTGTTTTAGCAAACATTAGAATTGATTTTGCCAAAAATGTTTGCACATTTTAGGAAAGGTTCTTAAAGTGTTTGAAGAGCTTTTAACTGTGAACATGTAGATCTATCTATAAAATCTTGTTTGCGCATGTCACATGAAAACAGTCTATCTTTTAATAGGCTGTCATTAAAACTTGATATTTTAATGAAATTATGTAGTTTAGATCTGAACCCCCATCCTTGTTTGTGTACCCCAAACTCCAGTTACCAAAGGGTACAAAAAGCTCAAGCTAGAATATGCACAGCACACTCTGTCACATTCTCCCTGATAAATTAGCCATTCTTAAAGAGAGTGTTGTTTTCCTATTTGACAGATTTGATTTTATTCTTTTGACAGAAATTTAGCACATGTGATTGCATTTTAATGAATCAAATATTAAATACTAGATATGTCCTTTTCTCATACTTGTTGTACTTTCAAATACAAAACTGATGTAGGGCTAATCTGATTAGGTCCTGTGTACAAAATGGAGATAAAAGAGGACAAAAATAACATGGGTGCTAAAAACTTTGAGATTTTCTTAGGTTTTAGCATATCATATCTTTCATTTGCTTCAAGATTTTTTCAACTTTAAAATGCTAAAACTGGATCTCATTAGAGGAATTTGATGCTTATAAAATAGCTAAATCTCAGGAGCTTCCGGGGGCCTCCAGCCCTCTGGACCCCTGGCCAGGGCAATGCCCTGGACCCACCGGGGGCCCTAGCGGCCCCCAGGCCAATTTTCAGTATTTTCAGATTTTTTAACTTTTACCCCTGAACTTCGTATGAAGATACTAGTAGATCATATTGGGGGCAAGTGCAGTGCATGAGATCAAGACAACTCTGTCTCCCTTATTTTTGAAGTAGAGGCCCTTAGTTATTTAACAGATTTAAAATTTTTTGTCTGGAGCATAACTTCCAAAGTATGAAAAACTATCAGCTTTAAATTCCGTATATAAATAGATCATCTTCAGGCTGTCATGTTTGCAGCTGTCATGTTTGCGGATTCTGTTTGTGGATTTGTGTTTGTAGATATATTTTCAAGAAATTATATCAATTTATTTGGTTTTCTTTGGCTTGGTGTTTTTGTCTGTCAACAGTATTTCAGTCATGATACGATGATGGAAGGGCTATTATAAAAGGCTCAGTGCAATGACGTGCTGTTTAGGTCCTGCAGGAACCATACCCTGGACGTTGGTGGCAGGGGATATAGCTGTCCTTCAGACTGCTTTCTTGTTAAGATTGTTTTTTCAATCTTAAGAGTACAGAAACATCCATTGTAATATGTGGTTATACAATTCCACATCGGCCATCCTTATCAGCTCCCTATTATTATTGAAATATTGGAATATACCTCATTTTCCTAGTGTGTGTTATACTTTTGGTGTTTTTTATACAACCCAAATTCACAATATCTTACAATTGCTCTGTGATGCAAGTGAATGTGTAACAGAAAATTAATTATCCCTTCTTGGACCTTAATGATTGAAATATTTTGGATTTGAGAGCAATGCATATGAAATATTTTGAGGCAAGAACTAAAATTACAGTTGCTGATTTAAGAAAAAAAGTGATGGAAAAACAAGTGATTATTATGGGGTTTAATGTCTTCATAGATTTTGGCGTTGGGGGTCTTTGCAGAGTTGACTTGAAATGAGGGACTCAACTCAAGATTGAGAATGTAACTAAGCCTGTTATATTTCCTGAAACACTTCCTAAATAAAAAACTTAAGTCTGAAAGTTAGACAGCAGATTTGAGCAAAATTAAAAAATCAAGTTATGTGAAACTAGGCTTAAGTTCTTTTTATGGAGACATACTTGTTTTGCCAGTAGTGTGACGTGGCAGGGTAATGTCCCCAAGTACTTTGTCCATTATTAGTCAGTTTGAATTTGTGTTGCCCAGATGTCAAGCTATCCATTTGTTATGCCCTCTACTCTTCAAGAAAATTGCAGGTAGATTCAGCATTTTTTTTTCAGCAAGTGTAATATCATTTACTACATTTCAAATCATTCATAAAAAAACATAAGGCAACCTTGTTTGTTTCTCAAAATTGATCTCTAAAACTTAACTCTGAATGAACATGTTTTCCATACCTTTCTTTACAGGGTCAAAGAGAAAGCTGTCCACAGTTGGTAAACAATGATGATATATATGTGCCAAGCGGGAGATCAACAATGATATCATTAAAAGGTCAAAACTTGGTATGTGAAATGAAATTTTTATAACCATGACTGTTTAACTACTAAAGTAGTATACAAGGCTGTCAATCCAGGGGACACGAAACTGAATCCAGGCTCTGTCATACTCTTCAAAGAATTGATGAGATTCATTCCTCTGTCACCTCTGAATTTTTTTCCCCAGTACTTTGATGATAAAAGGTCTTGAGAGATATACAAATATAAGCTATTAAACACACAAATAATGTTAATACATGAATCTTAATTCTCTTTATCTTCCAGTTATGCTCTAAAAATGGATTGTTCAAGTGTTGTAATTCTCTTTTTAGCACACTTGAGCACAAAGTGCCCAAGTTAAGCTTTTGTGATGGTGCTCTGTCTGTCGTGTGTCGTTCATCATCCAGGCATCAACAGTTACATTGTGGGCACTCCAGAGACCACTTTTTCAGTTGAATACTCATGAAACTCGGTCAGACTCTTCATTTTGATAATATCTTGGACAAGTATAACATTGGGTCACATCAAGTCAAATAAAATGTCACAGGGACAAATCTTAGAAAACCTTGTGTGCACTCTAGAGGCCACACTTTCAGTCTCATACTCATGAAAATTGTTCAGAATTTTTTTTGATGATATCTTGGACATGTTTGAATTTGTATCACAGTGGGTAAAGAAGAAGGTCAAGGGTTCAAATTTTAGGAAAACCTTGTGTGCACTCTAGAGGCCACATTTTCAATTTGATACTCAAAATACTTGGTCAGAATGTTTGTCTGGATGATATCTTGGACAAGTTTGAAATATGGTCACCTCAGGTCAAAAAGTAGGTCACTAAGACAAATCTCAGAAAATCTTTTGTTGCATTCTAGAGGCCCCAACATCAGTCATATACTCTTGAAGTTTGGTCGGAGAGGTTGTCCTTCTGATATCTGGTTCAAATTCAAAATTGGGTCAGCTTATGTCAAGAAGCAGGTCACTGGGACAAATTTTACAAAAACCTGTGCACACCAGAAGCCACATTTTTGGTCAGATACTTATGAAAATTGGTCAGTGTTTGTCCTGATGGTATGTCAGAAAAGTTCAAAATTGGGTCATGTTGGGTCAAAAAGTTAGTCACCTGGACAAATGGTAGAAAAGTCTTGTATGCACTCTAGAGACCATATTTTCAGTCTGATACTCATGAAAGTATGTTAGAAAGTTTGTCTTGATGATTTCTCAAACAAGTACAAAATTGGGTTATGTTTGGTCAAAAAATAGGACACTCCTGTTTTTTTTGTTACATGATCACAATCAGGATCTCTCCAACTTTATTAATTCTAGATGACTTTCCTTAGGTCAGGCTTTAGGGCCAATTGCTCTCTTGTTGTCAGTTTGCTTTTTTAGCTCCACTGGCCAAAGGCCAGCGAGCTATTGTCATGGTGTTGTGTCCGTTGTGCGTCCGTCCGTCCGTTCGTCCGTGCGTCCGTCCGTCCGTGCGTGCGTGCGTGCGTCCGTAAACTTTTTCTTTAAAAAACTTCTCCTCAGAAACTATTGACTGGATTTTTACCAAATTTCACAGGAATGTTCCTTTGGTGGTCCTCTTTCAAATTCCTTCAAATAATTGTGTTCCATGAAGAATTCTGGTTGCCATGGCAACCAAAGTAAAAAACCTTTAAAAGTCTTCTCCTCCCAAACCGCTATTTGGATAGCATTATTGTTTTGCAGGAATGTTCCTTAGATACAGGTTAACAGAATTCCTTAAAAAAAAAAAAGATCTGTCAAAAAACATGGCTTTTATGGGAGACTCATTTTCCTTTTATGGTATAAAGTAAAATCTTTGAAAAATTTCTTCTCTAAAACTATTCATTGGATTTCATTGTTGTTTTGCAGGTAAGTTCCTATGGTGGTTGTCTACCAAATTGTTTCTTCAGTGAGCGTCCGTCCGTCAGTCCGTCCGTCCGTCCGTTCGTTCGTCCGTTCGTCCGTGCGTGCGTGCGTGCGTGCGTCCGTAAACTTTTTCTTTAAAAAACTTCTCCTCAGAAACTGTTGACTGGATTTTTACCAAATTTCACAAGAATGTTCCTTTGGTGGTCCTCTTTCAAATTCCTTCAAATAATTGTGTTCCATGAAGAATTCTGGTTGCCATGGCAACCAAAGTAAAAAACCTTTAAAAATCTTCTCCTCCCAAACCGCTATTTGGATAGCATTATTATTTTGCAGGAATGTTCCTTAGATACAGGTTTACAGAATTCCTTAAAAAAAAAAAGATCTGTCAAAAAACATGGCTTTTATGGGAGACTCATTTTCCTTTTATGGTATAAAGTAAAATCTTTGAAAAATTTCTTCTCTAAAACTATTCATTGGATTTCATTGTTGTTTTGCAGGTAAGTTCCTATGGTGGTTGTCTACCAAATTGTTTCTTTAGTGAGCGTCCGTCCGTCCGTTCGTCCGTGCGTGCGTCAGTAAACTTTTTCTTTAAAAAACTTCTCCTCAGAAACTATTGACTGGATTTTTACCAAATTTCACAGGAATGTTCCTTTGGTGGTCCTCTTTCAAATTACTTCAAATAATTGTGTTCCATGAAGAATTCTGGTTGCCATGGCAACCAAAGTAAAAAACCTTTAAAAATCTTCTCCACCCAAACCGCTATTTGGATAGCATTATTATTTTGCAGGAATGTTCCTTAGATACAGGTTTTCAGAATTCCTTAAAAAAAAAAAGATCTGTCAAAAAACATGGCTTTTATGGGAGACTCATTTTCCTTTTATGGTATAAAGTAAAATCTTTGAAAAATTTCTTCTCTAAAACTATTCATTGGATTTCATTGTTGTTTTGCAGGTAAGTTCCTATGGTGGTTGTCTACCAAATTGTTTCTTCAGTGAGCTAAAATGCAGGATTGAATGATAATTGTTAAAAACTTCCTTTCGCCATTATAGAAATATCAGGCCTGTGGAGCGATACAGGCGCTCAAGCGCCTCTAGTTTGTATTTATGTCCAAAAATTTACAATTTGGACTGTTCAAATTCAATTCTGTGTTTTAAATCAAATTTCACTTCTAAATGGTTTTTATACAATCGTTTATGCCTAGTCTAGCATACAAATGTTAATTTCAAAGAAAAAAGGTTTGAAGGGTCTGAATCTGTTTCACTGTACTTCGATAATAATTGTATTGTTTGGTTTTTATTGGAGTTTAATGCCATTTTAACAGCTTAGGTCATATCATGGCCGTCAGTGACACACCAATGTGTTTCCTGGCTTTCTCACACCAGTACTGACACAACTTTCTTTCCAAAGCCACTTACAACTTTTCTCACATGCATCAGAGGTGAGAGGCAAAAAATCCCCGGAAAGAAAGTTCGCCACAACCGGGTATCGAATCTGCAACCTCCAGGTCATGAGTCAGATACACTAACCACTGAGCTACCTGGCCGGGCGATAATAATTGTAAATATCTAGTAATTTTACAGGGAATTCACTCTGGGAGTTGTTTCCAGAGGATTCAAAGTTTATAGGTCAAGATTTTTGCTATTGCTCCTGTTTTATAGAATTAATTTGTTGCATAATGGTTGAATTGAATAGAAAGATTGTGTCAAAATACCTAAATAGGTGGTAAGACGATCAAAAAACAAGTAATGCACACTCGGTAAAATTGAATTTGAAAAACAGAGGTGGACAGCGAATTTAGTCGCCAGGGGGAAGCTTGTCAGAACGGCGCATCAAAAAAAATCCAAAGGTTTGAAACCGATATTATTAGAACAGCGATTACGTACTCACTGTTTTAAAAATCACTGTTCACCTCTTGTTAACAGGTAAGATACGTTTTAAAAGTAAATAAACGCAACATAGCTCATTGGGTCCCAGAGACACTGACAAAAATGAGTGAAAACATTAAGTTAATCAGCAACGAAAGCAATGAAAAAGTACAAAGTTTTAAACTGTTACTGCAAAAACTTATTTCCAGTTTGTCTTCAAATAGATCGACCTGCATTAGTTTTATTGAAATCAATGACTTAGCAATATTCAACTAGTTACCCGCATGAGAAATATGGTAATTCCCTGGGCTCTGATCACAGGAACCAACTGTTACTGATGCTGAAGATTACATTCAGATTTTTTTTGTATAGAGCAGGTTTTTTTTTTGTTTTTTTTTTTTCGTTTTTTTTTCTATACTTTGAAGATATTGTACTGATAATTTATGCAGGCAAATATGGTACTCAGAAGGAACTCAATGGGACTCAATTTCTTTCAGTGACAAACAGTATGACAGCTTGTCATTTAAAAAGTTACCATCATTTGAGCCGGATTATAAGGTGTTTTGTCTGAGACATTTGTCTGCAATTTTGGAGTACCAAAGAGAATGATGAATGATACGATAAAATGTGGTACTCTGTAGTCTCTACTTAAAGCTAAAACATTATGTGTACAATATAAAGTGGAAGAATATCTTTAAAGAATAAGTCAAGATTATTATGCTACATACAAAACTGTGAAAATGTAAAGGACAAAGTAGCATTTGATAACATTACAGTGCTTCCTATACCATAGTGCTTTCTATTTATTTATGACTGTAACAATTGATTTTTTTAAGCTCAAATTACTTACATACTGTACATTTGATTAACACTAACATTTAC
This sequence comes from Hippopus hippopus, assembly GCA_946811185.2. Taxonomy (NCBI): domain Eukaryota; kingdom Metazoa; phylum Mollusca; class Bivalvia; order Cardiida; family Cardiidae; genus Hippopus; species Hippopus hippopus. Next base: position 18,885,629 of record OX328102.1, read on the forward strand.
TAAATAAGAATGAAATTAACCAATAGCCATGATTTTGTGTAATTATAAAAACCTCGAGTGGTTTAAAAATGATCTTATGAAAGATTGTCTGGTATGACTAAAAAAGTCTCCCGCTTGAAACCCCAAATCTTTCCCTTTGAAACTGTGAAAAAAACCCTTTGGTGATTGAAAAAGTTGAGCTTAAATCTTAGAAAAAAACTTTGTTTACACCTTAAAGGAACTTAGAGAAATCTTGTGTGCATTCTAGAGGATTTATTTTCAGTCCAAAACTCATGAAACATGGTCAAAATGTTTGAGTTGATAATCTTTCTGACAACAATGAAATTAGGTCACATCTGGTGAAGAATGGACATATCTTAGAAATACCTTGTGTACACTCTAGAGGCCACATTTTTTGTCTGATAATTACGCATGAAACTTTGGTCAGAATAACTGGCTTGATGATATCGCAGATAAGTTCAAAAATAGGTCATATCAGGTCAAAAAGTATGTCACTGGGACAGATCTTGTGAGCACTGTAGAGGCCGCAGCTTCAGTTGATGGTCATGAAGCTTTATCAAAATGTTTGCATTTAATCATATTCAGTACTGGATCAAAATTATGTCACATCAGGTAGTTATAAGGACAAATGTTAGAAAAACCTTAAGTGTAATCTAGAGGCCACATTTTTAGTCCGATACTCATGAAAATTGGTCAGAAACTTAGAAATACCTTGTATGCACTCAAGAGGCCACATTTTTGGTTTGAGATTCACGAAATTTGATCAGAGTATTGTCTAGATAATATCGTCAACAAATTTGAAGTGGGTTGATCTTGTTTGGTAACAAAAGTAGACAACTAACACTTACATGTATGTGTATTACATCATCACAACAAAGATGTCTACAACATTATTAATCCAAGATAAGTTTACTCAGGTGAGCGCTTTAGGGCCAATGGCCCTCTTGCTAAGGGTAATCAGGAATTGGTCTTACCTCTCTACGTTCTTTCTTTTTCTTTTGCTGTCCATATGTCTGTTAGCAGAGGTATCATGTGTCTTCATGTGACAGTTCTAGTTTTCTGCTAGATAAATCAAACCTCTGTCAGGTCTGTACATGAAATTGGGTCTTCTTTTTCCCCACAAAGTGTTTATTTTTAAACAAAACATCAACTTGATGAGCCCACCAGTTAGTTTTCTTTAGACTTGAACAGATACCTTCCTTTTTAATCACATATACAATTTCAAAGTTTGACCAGGTAAAAGCTAAATATCATAAAAAGAAAGCATGACAGTATTTAGATAAACATTCTGTTTCAGGCCAGAATCTAATGTAAAATGAGGAGTAAATATATTTAGAATGATTTTTGTCGAGCCCACTTGTGGTGAGGGAGACATAGTTGTTACAACTTTGCTATGGTGTCTGTGCGTTAGTGGGTGTGTTACCGCGTGCGTACATGTGTCCATCAAGGTTTGTACAAACCAGAACTTGTACGTTTATGGATAAATTTCACAGTAATTTACCATAGATATTTTTCCTGATGAGTAGGAGTTCTTTGTACAGTTAGGTCCAAGGTCAAGGTCACTCTTGAAGGTCAAACAATATAATGGTGTCTGGGCCAGAACTACACTTATGGATGAATTTAACAATAATTTGTACCAAATATTCTCCTTGATGAGTATGGGTACCATTTGAAACATTTGTTTAGGTTGGCTCAGGGTCAAGGTTACATTTGAAGTCATACTCTAAAATAATGAGAAATTGAGGTTGTCTGAATTGTTTCTTCTACTCTAGAATAGTGAGGAATTGAGCTTGTCTGAACTGTTTCTTCTACCTTTATGCATGTATAGGTACAGTATTTGTACATTTATGCATAGATTTCAAAATAATTTGGCACAATTGTTCTCACCCCAAGACATAGTTTTCACAACTTCAGTCCAGTTATGTGTGTTAGTGCATGTGTTCATTTGTCCGAATTTTTCTGGGCTACAACTTTTACAGCCCAGAATTTTTTTCCTTTGTGGGTGAAATTCAAAAGAATTTGGCACCAATTTTCTCCTTGATGAGTAGAGGTGTGGTTTGAAACGTCTTTCTTCCATATAGTTGGTCAACTAGGAAAGGATTTCTTAAACCCGCCTTCTGAAACTGGTATACTCGAACTACATATGCATTTTTTTGCTGTGGACAAGCAATTTGCATACTATTTTAAGTTTCGGTTATGTATATTTTTTGCCATTAATGAACTCAATTGTTTTCATGCATTGTTGTGCCTGCTTGCATCGAGTTGTCGTCACAACTTTGCTCTGGTGTATGTGCATCCCTGTGTTAGTGTATGTGTCCATTTGCCCTGACATGCTTCTGGGTAGCCAAAGCAAAAATTGTTCTCGACAATCCCTGGACAACCATCTAGTCCAGATAAATTGATGTTATCTGATATTTTGATGTTGATTTACTAAACTCAGTCACAACAATTGCATGTCTAGCAGCAATTTGTTTCAAAGGTAAGTTGAAGAAATGTTTAACCTATCAAAACAGTGGGTTTGAGGCACAAACGATCTCGCTATAGACAGAAAAAAACCACATTATTTCTAAATATAACAGACAAACCATGAATGTATTTGTAGGACTGGTATGTACATGTATGTGCCTGTACGTATATTTTATGGTCTCATTCCATCTACACCTCTACCGCTGTCTTTATTTATGAATAAATGTTTTTTTACGCTCCTCAAATTTGTTTGTGGGGGGAAATATAGTTTTTGTTTAATCAATCCGCCTGTTTGTCTGTCTGTCTATCTGTCTGTCCGTCCATTTTCGTGTCTGGGCAATAACTTTTCTCCCTATGTTTAATTTCGAAACAATTTGGCACAAATGTTCACGGCATCGAGACGATGTGTCATGCGCAAAAATCATGTCCATTGATTAAAGGTCAAGGTCACAGTAGGGTCAAATCTGTTGGGGGGTAGTATGCGTGTCCGGCCTGTAACTTTTTAAATTATGAATGAATTTCAGTATATCTGTGCAGAATTGTTAATCAAATAAAGATGATACCCTCTAGAGGCCACATTTTCAGTCCAATACTCTTGAAATTTGGTCAGGATGTTTGTCTTGATAATATCTCGGATGAGTTTGAAAATGGGTCATGTCGGGCCAAAAATTAGGTCACTAGGTCAAATCTTAGAAAAACGTTGTGTACACCCTAGATGCTTCATTTTAAGTCTTTTATTCTCATGAATCTTGGTCAGGATATTTGTCTTGATGATATTTTAGACGAGTTTGAAAATGGGTCATGTTGGGTAAAAAACTAGGTCACTAGGTCAAATCATAGAAAAAACCTTGTGTACACTCTAGAGGCCACATTTTCAGTCCAATACCCTTTAAAGTTGGTCAGAGTTTTTGTCTTGATGATATCTTAGACGAGTTTGAAAATAGGTCAAGTGGGGTCAAAAGAAAAGGGCACTAGGTTAAATCTTAGAAAAAACTCGTGTACACTCTAGAGGCCATATTTTCAGTCCAATACTCTAGAAACTTGGTCAGGATGCTTGTCTTTATAAGATCTTGGAGGAACTTGAAAATGGGTCATGTCGGGTCAAAAACTAGGTCACTAGGCCAAATCTTAGAGGAACTTGTGTACACTCTACAGGCCACATTTTCAGTAGATGCTCATGAAACTTGGTTTAAAATGTTTGTCTTGATGATATCTTGGACACGTGTGAAAATGGGTCACAGTGGGTCAAAAACAAGGTCACTAGGTCAAATCTTAAAAAAAAACCCTTGTGTATCCTCAAGAGGACAGATTTTCAGTCCAATACTCTTGAACGTTAGTCAGATTCTTTGTCTTGATGATAGCTTTGATGAGGTTGAAAGTGCTTCATGTAGGGTCAAAAAGTAGGTCACTAGGTCAAACTTTGAAAAACCTTGTGTACGCTATAGAGGCTGCATTTTCAGGCCGATAATCTTGAAACTTGGTCAGAATGTTTGTCTTGATATCTTGGATGAGTTTGAAAATGGGTCACATGGGGTCAAAAATTAGGTCACTAGGTAGAATTTTAGATAAACATAATGTACACTCTACAGGACATATTTTAGGTCCAATATGAATGAAAGTTTGTCAGAATATTTGTCACTATATCCTGGAAGAGATTAGAAATGGGTCATGTATGGTCAAAAGGCTCAGGTAAGCAACTTCAGGGCCATCATGGCCCTCTTGTTTAATGATGAATGAATTTCAATACAACTTTGTAGAATTGTCAACCACATCAAGACACTGTGTCACACATAAGAACTTGCATCTCTAGATCAGGGGTCAAGGTCAAGGAGAGGTCAAATATCAATTTTGTGACAGGGCCATAACTTTTTTTCCTATTACATACTTTCAGAATCACTTTACACCAATGTTAATCACATCAAGATGATGTGTCATGCGTAGGACTAACTTCTGAAGGCTAAAGGTCAAGGTTACAGCAAGGTCAAATGTGTTTTTAGGGGGTAGTGTAGGTGTCTGGCCTGTAACTTTTTTTCAATTTGAATGAATTTCAGTGTAACTTTGTAGAGTTGTCAACCACTTTTAACGATGGGTTACAGGGGTTACAATTTTGAACATGGGAACAAAAAAGGAAAACTTTAAATTCTTCTTCTCTGAAACTGGAAGGCGTAGAACTTTGATTTTTGGTATGTAGCATCTCCTAGTGAACCTCTACCAAGTTTGTTCATGCCCTGGGGGTCAAAACTAGCCCGCCCCGGGGCTCACAAGTTCAAACATAGGAACAAAGAAAGAAAACTTTAAAATTCTTCTTTGCTGAATCTGGAAGGCGGAGAGCTTTGATATTTGGTATGTAGTGAACCTGTTCTAAGTTTGTTAGCCCACCGGAGCACAACATGTTCAATGAGTTCAAAATTGGGTCACCTGGGGTCATAAACTAGGTCACTATGTTAAATTAAAGAAATAAGTTGTGGGCACTCTAGAGGCCACATTTTTTGCTCAACTGACTTGAAAATTGGTCAGAATGTTTGTCTTGATAAAATCTCACATGAGTCTGAATTTGGGTCAACTGGGGTCATAAACTAGGTCACTAGGTCAAATAAAAGAAATATAACTCTAGGGCTTTCTAGAGGCCACATTTATTGTTCAATTGATTTGAGAACTGGGTAAAATGTTTCTCTTGAGGAAATCTAGGAATAGTTCAAAATTGGGTCACCTGGGGTAAAAACTAGGTCACTATGTCAAATTAAAGAAATACCTTTAGGGCACTACAGAGGCCACATTTCTTGATCAACCGACTTGAAAATTGGTCAGAATGTTTGTCTTGATAAAATCTCACATGAGCCTGAATTTGGGTCAACTGGGGTCATAAACTAGGTCACTAGGTCAAATTAAAGAAATATAACTAGGGCTTTCTAGAAGCCACATTTATGTTCAATTGATTTAAGAATTGGGTAAAATGTTTCTCTTGATGAAATCTAGGATTAGTTCAAAATTGGGTCACCTGGGGTCATAAACTAGGTCACTAGGTCAAATTAAAGAAATACCTTTAGGGCACTGCAGAGGCCACATTTCTCGCTCAGTTGGCTTGAAAATTGATCAGAATGTTTATCTTGATGAAATATCGGATGAGTATGAAATTGGGTCACCTGGGGTCATAATCTAGGTCACTAGGTCAAATTAAAGAAATACCTCGTGGGCACTCTAGAGGCCACATTTATTGCTCAATTAACTTGAAAAGTGTTCAGAATGTTTGTCTTGATCAATTTGTGAAGAGTTCTATATTGGGTCACCTATGGTGATAAAGTAGGTCACTATGCCAACTTACGGAAATTCCATGTGGACCCTCTAGAGGCCACATTTTAAGCTCAATTGACCTATCTATTGGTCAGAAATTGAATTATGCACATGGAGTGAAATTTTGCCTATTGACTCCGGTGAGCGATCCAGGGCCATCATGGCCCTCTTGTTTCATATTGTTTAGAATTATGAATGCTATAAGTATGGAAATTTTAAGAAAAAACTGTCTGTCAGAAAGTATTTTATTGTCAGAAAGTATGTATTTATTAAAGATTAACCTTTTGTCAAATAATCTCCCTTTTTAACCCATTGGTCTATATATAACATGCATATTTGTACATTTACCATGCTCAAAACCAGGCTTTTATGTATATTTTTGCGCAAAACTAAATGAATTTTCATTAAAATGATGTATACTTGTATATTCTTTGGGTAATTTTCCTGTTTAACTGACTGTTGAAGAAAAGCATGTTAAATCCGATATAAGCTGAATTTTGGAACTTTATATGTCTTTTTCAAAGGCAAATGTCTTGGAAACGAGCACGGTGACCCATATCTTTTTTTATTGTAAACTCCTAGCACATGATGAGCTTTGTATGTGCAAAGTTTTAAAAAAAAAAATGTCGGTTAGAAAAAATTGTGATATACGTCCTTAAACACTGTATCACACACAAGAGCCATGTCAATAGGTCAAAGGTCAAGGTCAGTGCAAGTTAAAATATCATTTAAAAGAAAAATTTTGGGGGTAATGTTCTTATCTGGGCAGTTATTTTTTCAATTATGAATAAATTTCAAGGCAGAATGGTCAACCATACAATGACAATGTGTCATGCACGAGTTATGTCCATACATTAAAGGTCAAGGCCACAGCAAGGTCTTTGGTAGTAGTGTTTGTGTCTGGCCTATTACTTTTCAATTATAGGTGAATACCCGTATTACTTTGCAGATTTGTCAACTACATATAAACAATGTGTGGCACACAAGAACCTTATCAGTAGGCCAAAAGTCAGGGTCAGGGCAAGGTCAGAAATGTTTGTAAGTGTACATTGCTCACAGGAAAAGATAACTATTTTCGGGGGCATCAGTCACTTCTAAGTGATATCTCTTGTTTTCTTAAAAGTTGGTGATAAATTGTACCTCTTGAACTTGCATGAAAGGTGTAGAAGTATTTATTACTTCGAAATGTAAGTCGTTGATTTATTTTTATATTGAACGAAACGTTACCTTTTTTTAACCAGAGATACATGTATGCTTAAACAATTATGTGCACATACTGTACAGTCTTACCCTGCCAACAAATGCACTTAAGTTTATACTCTACATTCTCAGAGTTATTATTTTGATTTTTATGAAGTTATTTTGATATGTATCTACATAATATTAAATGCAATGAAATGCATTACAGTGTAATCCAGTTAAAAACTTATAGTCATGGATTTTACTTTAGCCATCATTGCTATATAATCAGTTCAACTATATGAATGCATTAAAATAAACTTTCATCTTTCAGGTACAAGGTATCCAGTACAGGTGTATTGTAAATGAAACTTACCGTTTTGATGCAGTGTTATATGAAACTGCAGGCAATGGCTCATTAAATTGTAACATAAATGTAAGTTTCTTCACTTTTACCTGTGATTGATGCAGGGTTATGTTGTCATTAAGCTGATTTGCATGCAAAATTAAGACCATGTGAAATTAGATCCTTTCCAGTCTTATGAATCTTACAAATTAAGGCTTTATTCAGAAAAATTGCTTTACAGAATATTAGACAGTTTAAGTTGAGGGTCAAAAAGCAACTTTGCACTGCCTGCACATGTAACTAGACTTGTGCTGTGCTTTTGCATAATTTGAGTTAAAGAGAACGGATCCAACTCTTCAAACTTGGAGAAAGTCCAGCTGAAAAGTAAGTATGGTAGTCTGAGAATACAAATTTATTCTACGTAACGAATCAAGTAATGAAATGTTTAACAGCTAGTATGGCTTTACCTCACTTGGTCACTTGGTTTTTTTCTACAATCATACATTTTCATCTGCCCTCCTGAATTTTTACAATTAAATAACCTTAATATTTGCATTAGCTGTACCTTTATGGCTCAATGTTTGGGTGTCTGATTGATTTTGTCTTGGACACTTTTGCACCTGACAAGTAGACTTGAAATCTATGTAACTCGTGGAATGAGAAAAAGAGTTAAATGGAAAAAGCTGGCATAAGTTTTATAGCCCAGCAAAGCAAATAATTCATAAGTTGACCTATTGTGATCCATCACTGCTTGTCATTAAAAATTGTTTGAACCAAGGGGACAGACGTTTAATACAGGGTTGTATATAGAAACTGTCAAGACTTTCTTGTCTGATACTGCAAGCTTTTTAATTTGGTATAGTCAATATCAGTCCTTACTTTTTTTCCACACAATCCTGAGTGTTAACAACCCTAAGGGAAAAGGATTTTGAAAACATTGTGGTAAAAGAAGAAAATGCCGGTAACCAGCTACATTTAATTTGTTGTCAGCAAATGCTTTCGTTATGGAAGAGTCTAAAGAGTAATTATGAGGTAAAGAGTTAAACAATGACCTTTGGGTCAATAATGTTTAAGATATCCCAGGGTTTCAAAGAGTTGGATATTTTGTGATAACTATTTGGATTCTCTTGTCTACAGCCATAAGATCTGAAGTTGTTTGAAGCTTTAGTAATTTGCCAAATAACAAGGTTTTTCTGTCTTTTTATTGGTATCCATGGTTGTGAAGTAGAGCATTGGCCTCATAATTATAAGGTCCTGAGTTTGATACCCGGGATCTTGAGGACTGTTCATTGGCTCACACATTCGGCGCAAGTACTGGTTAAGTTTCTGGTATGCAGAATCGAGAGAGATTAGTATTAGTTGCAACAACTGGTTTTTCTATGGAAAATAAATATATTTAAACTAACAAGGTTTCTTAAAGTTGGCCCCTTTGATCAGAAACATGCAATATTACCAGAGCCTTTGTGGGGTTATTTAGTCTAGTGTGTACTTAACATCTACCGTGATCCATTTTTGTGTTACTATCAGGTTACAATTGAAGACAGTGCTGCAAAGAAAGAAATACCTATCTCAGTGCTTCAGATGAAACAGGGTTTTGAAGTTAAAGTAGAAGATGCTAAAAACAGTTCAAGTTTGTACTTTATTTTACTTCTATGCTAACACAAAAGGAAACTTTTGATTGTTTGTTTGGATAAATCAACGTGGTTTTCAAAATTATTTTTGAGATAGCTCAGTTTTTAAGTTCAAGGTGTTTATTTAGTATACAAGTCCTCTGGCCTTTAGTATAATACAAAACATAGTGAAACATGATTATTAGAAAAGAGACAATTTTACATAAACAAATTTAAATCTTTACCCCATTACATTTATTTAGATTCTACCAAATTGAAAACATTTGCAGAGGACAAATGAAATATGGTGCAACAAATGGGATTTATCCTTAAAGATAGAAAACAATGTAGGAAAAGGAAATAATGCTGGTTGCCAGCATTCTTTCGTTTTCCCACAATGTTTTTTCAAAAACACTATTGCAGGTCATTAAAAATCTTGTGTTGTAAAGGGTGATGCAAGTTATAAACACAAATTCAAGTTTGTCATAATGACACTAGATGAAAATGTAACATAAAATTGTAATAAATAATAATGTTTTATTTTACTATGCGAATACCAATTTTTAGTCGTAAGCTTTTATAAACATTGTGACAAAAGTACTGATCCAAATTGTTACATAATATGGTACCAAGCAATAGTAATGTTTATTGTTTTATTCATAGCTGTCAGCAGACAACTTATCATGCCTGTGATATTGAAAGATTTTCATTTGTAAGGGAGGAAAAATATTTTATGAAGTATTAGTAGAAACATAAGTTGTATGGTCAGGTGGCAGGGGACTTGGAAACTTGTTCACACCTGTGGCGATTCAGGTCACCTGAAGCCAAAGGCAAGGTCGTGACATGATTCGCCACAGCCATGAACAAGTTTCCAAATTCCCTACCGCCTGACTGTACAACAAATTTATTGTACTGCAAAGTTTTACCGTTTCAGGGTGTATGAAGTGAAATTTCCCTGTATCATGGTCTCATGATTTGAGTAGAATTGAAATAGATTTGAAGTAGAATTTCCCTTCTGAGTGCCCCATTCAATGAAAATTGACGTCTTTGAGAACTGACGTCACAAAAAAAACCTAGGTAAAACTTGCAGTTTGGTGCATAAACTTGATGATGTCACTACGATAGACATTCAACGTTTTTGTCGTAGGCCACATTGGAATCTAGGCAGGTCCAGAATATTCCCAGAATCTGCCCAGGCAGATCTGGAATCTGCCTTGACCAAATTAGAATTATAATTTGGTCTAGACCAAAATAAGATTCTTGTTTGGCCCAGGCAGATCTAGGATCTGCCTGGGCCAAATTAGAATTCCAGTTTGGCTAGGCAGATACAGGATCTGCCTAGACCAAATTGGAATCTCTTTTTTTTTCTTTTTTTTTTACAGTCTTTTTAGTGGATATCCATTTTAACACACAAAAAAACGCAAACTATTTGAGTTTTAATATTTAAACTTTTTACCATACATATAACATTTTATAAACACCTTTATAAAAAAGAAGAAAATTGTAAGTTATGAATTTATCCTTCTTCTTCATTTTTTTCTGCAGTTCCCTACTGAAATCATGTTTTGTAGGAAGTGTAGACAAAGACCAGCGTGTACATCATTACAGTTTGGCCTTTGGTCTACATTTTCATTTTTTTTTTTTACTATCGTTTCTATGATTGGAACATTTATTATTCATAAACAATTTAATAAATTGCATCGATTTATAAAAAAAAAAAAAGCACATTTAAGTAAATGCTACCCTTCAAAAGCGGCTTCCAGTAGGAATGTACCTAAACTATTTACCATGTAGATAATCAGTAATTATTTGATTGGTTATTATTTTTCGAAATTTTCTAATGATATCTTGTGAGTGTTGCAAAAATGCTCCACATGACTCTTTCTTAAATATTCAATCAGACTTACATAAAAATCAAGTCTGGTTTTCTTGCAATAAAAGTTTCTTCCAAAATTACAATAAAAATACAAAAAAAATCAACTTCTTTTTATTGGCTAGTCCCCAAAATATTTCCAACATACAGGATTCCTTTTGTTCCCAAATAAAGTTGTAATTCTATCCGTTCACCACAGGCCTTCCCGCCCCTATACGGTTTTTGCATTTGTCTGCATTTTTACAAAACAAAAAAATGATAATTATGAGATGAAGAACTTCTTGGAATATCTTGGAATATAATATACTCAGAGGCAAAAGAAAGTATGTACCTTCTAATTTTGGCTGTTTTGGCAAAATATTTAAAGCTAAGCCCTTGCAATTTTTTTCTTGCGATAGTCCAGTCATTTTTAAACGGCAAAACTAAAAAAAGATGTCAGCAATACATCATTATTAACAGAAAACAAGGGAGTTATTTATCAAAGGTTAGCAAAAGACTTTTTGTTACGACGGGGTTTTTAATGGTTGATGGACTAAATGGTGTTTCACTTTGCTCTCAACATTATCACAACATTTGCTCACTCCATCAAACTTATTCATGTTCATCATGAGTTTAACCGATCTACGACCGGGCCCTCAAATGTATTGCCAAAGGAAACTCGCACGAGATCGGAACACCTTGGGTCGGGATCGAACTCTTTACGTATAAGCCATGCGGGTCCCTATTTCTTTTAAAGACAAGAAGATGTTTCCATTTCAGTCTCTAAAAGTATTGTCAGACTCAATTTGCTTCAATAGTCAGGCCTCTGGATGGGTATCTGTGACAAGTTAACTTTCTTTGGCATACTTTTTAAGCAGTTCCTCCTAATTTCCAGACACTTTCATGTGATGTTACCAAATTTCGTTCTCATTTATTGATTGCAGATCTCAAATGAATCAGATCTCAAATGAATCAGAACCATGTTCATGGCTTCGAATTTGACTAAATTTGATTGAGTGCAGACACTGCACATCACCTTGATTCACTTTCACTTAAGTGATTCACTAGGACCTCGCAATGTTGATTTTATGTATCATTCCACTCCCAACTCCCGATGTACCGGTCTTACTTCGACATGATTACTTTAGGTCAAACAGACGGCAGTTCCTTCAACTCATAGCACCTTCACAGCCGATCAATCGTGACTTGTGTACATTGCAAGTAACAAGCTACTGACCGGTCTTGAATGACCAGCTTCCAAAATCTTAATGACACAATTTCTATCGGCTTCTGAAAGCCGCTCCATTGTTCGATAGAAAAACGAAAAGGCTGTGGTTTTTTTAGATTATCGACTTAGAAACCAAATACCGATTTCCAGCAATATGTTGATTGTCCAATAGGTTGCAGGTGCAGATATACAAAATTGACATGTACCTGCACTGTAGCCAGTCAAGTGTGTCAATTTGTAAATTAATGACAGAATATCATTTCAAACTTAGTAGCAATGGGTTTTTGAAGATTTCAGGTCAAAAATATGAAAAATGAGAATATTATGAGAGATCAAAAACTGTATACTTTCTTTTGCCTTTGAGTATAATTATAGTAATCAGAAGCAGTTTTATGTACATGTTTTTCGTCTAATTTTAATCCTAGAACAAAGAGCAGTCTACGTCAGCTATTTATAGAATACTTGTGAAATGATAACGCTTTTTCTTCTTTTCGTCGACACTTTAGCCAAATGGATTTTTGTGACATGGGAGTTCTACCTTATAAGCCCTGTAAAATTAAGCATTTTATGTACTGTGTGTCGAAGCTGTTATAATCAGACTATATGATCTGTATGGTCCTGATCTACAATGCCCATGAAAAACATATGGATCGTGATGGACATTGTCTACAGAGATTACCAAAGTGGTGCCTAGTGCTCTAATGGTTAAAACTGCTTGAAATGACAGAAATATATAAAGATCAGACAGTGCATAGCCTGTGTGATACTTTTTAAGATATTGCAAACATAAAAATTTCTTGTTTCTTTTTCCTTACTCAGTGTATTAATTTCATTGTGTAGGCAAAGGGTTGAAGTTATTACCGAACCTGTCACTGTGCATATTCAACTTTTTACATCGCTGTTGGTCAAAGGTTTGGAATGGCTCTTGAAATTTTACATCAGAAGTTTTATAGATTTGTAAGAGGCCTATGCAGAAAATGCTTCAAACTACTTTTTATGAAACAAAGTATGTATAGTAATAGTCATTATGATGTGGTTGAATAAAACCAGATCCTTAACATTTACAGTGATGAATTAATATGATGGACCGTTTCAATTATGAAAAATATCAAAAATACCAAATTTTCATTGTTGTTATGGCCAGAAGATGTAACAAAGTAGCAGACAGTGTAGATTCAAGATCAGACTGCACTGTCTGCCAAAAACAACTTAAATCGGTTCCAGGGCTTTATGGGTTAAAACCTTAAAAAGTAATTTTGTTTTTTGGTGTTTTGTACCAACTGTGAAGGCTATGATAAGAATTTTGGAGATGCCATGCAAAAGTCTCTGATTTTGGAGTAGAAATGTAAAAATTCACTTGGTTACAAGCAGGCTAAGATATTTTTTGACAGGCAGAAAGATCATGTTTTAGAAGAAAGTTGAATATGTTTGTTTTTGTAAAAACTGAAAGACAAGAAAAAGATCACGGATGAAAATTGTAAACACATGTAGTTCTATGTGAATAACGATCTTTGAATAATTACTAACTTGTATAATTCCGTAGTACCACCTTTGATGCCCGTACTGAAGTTTGCTTTTTAAAATCGTTTTAAAAATGGAAAATGCTGTACTTGAATGTGCTGTTTTTCTGTTTTCTAATTTCTAGTAGAAATTTAAAAATTACAACGCTTTTACATGTTTTTTTTTTCACATAAACATTATCAATTAATAATAATAACAATAATAATGATACAATATAATTTAAGATTCCTCTCCTAACTTCTGCCTTTGTTTTAGAATTAGAATGCTTATTACTTTCTGTTGTATTTGTTTTTTTCCCTGAAGGTGGGTGGGGTAATGTAAATTGACCGCCGTTGATCCGCCAGACCGATTGAGATTACAAAACTTCTGTAGCCCTGCAGTCTGAAGTTAAAGGCTTTTGAAAAAATATGGGAAAAGAAATTGCTTGGAATGACTTTTAATGCCTCTGAAAGGCTTTCAAAAACATTATTAGAAAAAAAGAAATTGCTTGGAATGACTTTTTATGCCTCTGACATAAAAAGGATTTTGAAAACATCATGGTAAAAGAAGACATTGCTGAGAAGAAATGGATTAATTAAGCCTTTCCCTGATACAGACCACTGTTTATGACTGTATTTTTAGACTTTTAAAAAAAATATTGGAAAAGAGGAAATTGCTTGGAACGACTTTTCATGCCTCAGATGTCAAAGGCTTTCAAAAACATTATGAAAAATAGGAAATTGCTTGGTACTACTTTTCATGCCTGTAAGATAAAAGGATTTTGAAAACATTGTGGGAAAAGAAGACAGTGCTCTAGACAAATGGATTATGGTAAGTAAGCCTTTCTTTGATACAGATGACTTTTTACATTGCATTGCAGTCCAGATCCAGTATTAAGACCAACCGGCTATTAAGACCATTTTGCAAAAAAAAGCAAAGTGGTCTAAATAGTGGGGTTTTACTGTATTACTGATTATCAATTATTGGAAAACAAATTAAAGAATATACAGATTCAACAATTCTCCTTTTTCCACAAATCTTTCTACTTGATTTATGCATCGTCGTTCTCAATGTTATGATCATATCAATCCTACTTAAAAAAAATCAGATTTGCAATCTTGAGGTAGAATTCTTAGGATATTGAAACATTTTCCCCTTTTCCTACAGTGCATACAACTTAATTATTTGATTATTTACCCGATTTTTGTAGTAATATTAATCCTCATATGTTGACAACTGAGAGGTATTTTTAATTAAAGGGATTTTTTTTCCCCCACAATTGCTCCATCATTTTTTTTCCTGTAAAGTGCAAAACATTTCAAATTTATTCTTACCATGAATTTCTGATTGAAACCTCCTTTATATAGGGGTTTAAATTAAATCAGATGGTTTTTATGTGGTCACACTATATGTAACGAGAAAATATTCCAATTTGGTCTAGGCAGATTCTTGATCTGCCCAGCCAAACTAGAATCCTAATTTGGTCTAGGCAGATCTGGAATCTGTCTAGACCAAAGTAGAATTCTAATTTGGTCTAGACCAAAATAGAATTCCATTTTGGACCAGGCAGATTCCAGATCTCCCTAGATTCCAGTGAGGACTACGACATATTTTTACTTCAATATGGATTTAAACAACTTCAAGGTAAGTAAGTATGCATATTAATGATTTGTTGGCAAAGGTAAACGACCAGTAGTTGCCTCAAACAACAATTAGGTTATCCTTTTAAACGTTACAATGTATGGGTTTTGACACTGATGAAGGGATGTTTGTTTTAGACCAATGTATTTGTTTTAGAATGACAATCAAGGATAATATATGTAACTACAATCATTAATTTTATTTACAAAAATAATCCATTCTCTCCGCGTAAATGACAACCATCGACGGAAATTAGTATTAAATATGGTGCAGGCTACTCGGAATGTTTGTCTTATGGGCGGCTCGAATTGATTGACGCTGCCATTTTAGATGTTGTTTTGAAAGTTCAGTCATGTATACAGAGCTCCCAAAAGGGAAACTGCTTTTACATTGATTTTGCCAGTGTACATGAATATATGTTCCGGGCATATTATCCAATCAGAAATTTCTTTGCAGTATAATAATGAAGTTTGGACAGTATAGGTCAAAGGTCAGATTGCCTAATTTACACTATCCACAAAAAGTTTTGAGACTGTTCTCTGCATTGTAAGGGTTAAAGTATTTCATGACATACTTCTGGCTCAGTGTTTCATATTCTCTCTTGGGAATCATGCTGCAATTTTTATGTTTCAGTCATTGTATACAGATGTGAGACCTTAGCGTCAGACTGCACCATGTGTAAGGCATTGAAAAAAGATAGATTTAAATGTCATTGGTGCCAACAAGGTATCTGTAGTCATAAATCGTCTTGTGGAGCCAATGAAACATGTCCATTACCAGAAGTAACCAAAGTAATTATATTAATTGTTAGCTCACCTGAGCACAAAGTGCTCAAGGTGAGCTTTTTTGACCGTGCTGTGTCCGTCGTGTGTCGTCAACTTTTACCTTGTGTACGTTCTAGAGGTAGCATTTTCAGTACAATACTCATGAAACTTAGTCAGAATGTTTGTCGTGATGATATCTCAGACACATTTGAAAATGGGTCATGTTGGGTCAAAAACTAGGTCACTAGGTCAAATCTTAGAAATACCTTGTGTACGCTCTAGAGGCCACATTTTCAGTCCAAAACTCTTGAAAGTTGGTCAGAATTACTGTCTTGATGATATCTTGTACAAATTGTAAAATGGGTCATGTCAGGTCAAACACTAGGTCAGATCTTAGAAAAACCTTGTGTACGCTGTAAAGGCCACATTTTCAGTCCAAAACTCTTGAAAGTTGGTCAGAATATTTGTCTTGATAATATCTTAGATCAGTTTGAAAATGGGTCTTGTCAGGTCAAAAACTTGGTCACTAGGTCAAATCTTAGAAAAATTTGTGTATGCTCTAGAGGCCACATTCACAGTGCAATACTAATGAAACTTGGTCAAAATGTTTGTCTTGATGA
This sequence comes from Hippopus hippopus, assembly GCA_946811185.2. NCBI lineage: Eukaryota > Metazoa > Mollusca > Bivalvia > Cardiida > Cardiidae > Hippopus > Hippopus hippopus. The sequence goes on from OX328102.1 coordinate 18,902,126, forward strand.
TTTATTGTGTGAGTTTGAAAATGGGTCACATCAGATCAAAAACTAGGTCACCAGGACAAACCTTTTAAATAGCCTGTGTAGCTTTTGAGTCGAAATTTTCTGTCCAATACTTATAAAAATTAGAATGTTTATATTTTGATGATCAATACGATGAAGTTGGAAATGGGTCACATTGCCATGTCAAATCTTGGAAAAACCTTGTGTACACTCTAGAGACAACATTTTCTGTCCAATATTTATGAAAGGTGGTCAGAATCTTTGTTTTGATAGTATCTACAATGGGAAAAAGGGCTATGTTTGGTTGAAAAGTAGGTCACTGAGGGAAATTCTAGAAAAAGCTTGTGGACAAGCTAGAGGACAAATTTTAAGTCCAATAATTATGAAAGCTTGATAGAATGTTTGTCATAATATCTCTAAAGAGATTGAAAATGGGTCAAGTTTGGTCAAGAAACTCAGGTGAGTGACTTCAGGGCCATCATGGCCCTCTTGTATTATTATTTATTGTTGTGATAAATACTGATGTCTCAATAATTTTCAGCTCCACTGGCTGAACACCAGTGAGCTTATATCATGGCCCTGTGTCTTATCATGTGTCAGGGGTGCATGTGTGCATGCGTGCGTTATTTCAAACGCTTTCACCTCTGAAACCACTCATCTAGTTTTATTTCAGAATTTCTAAAAGAATTTGATTCCAGTAAAAAGTCTAGTTGCCATGGAAACAAAGCTATTTAAAATCTTTTAATTTTTTTTTTCTTTTCAAAAACTATTAGGCCATAGGGCTACCAAGTTAAGTATGTAGCTTCGAACTAATGAACGTCTACCAGAATTATTCAAGTTACAGCCTGTGGGTCAATATTAGCCCGGCCCATGGTTCACCAGTTTTACATGGGCTTGTAATTGAAAACTGAGAAAATCTTCTAGTTCCTAACCATAGAGCATAGGGTTACTAAATTTTGTGTGTAGCTTTATCTAGTGGACCCCTACTAAGATCTTTCAAATAAAAGCCTTTGAGTTAATATTGGCACTACCCCAGGGGTCATAAATTTTACATGGGCTTACATTGTGAAAACTTCAAAAATCCTCTTGTTCTTTACCATAAGACCTAGGGCTAACATATTTAGCATGCAGCTTCATCTGTTGTTCAAATTACAGCACTTGGTTGAAAAAGGTGGCCCAACCCTGGGGGCATGGTAGTACATGAAGTATTAATTAAGCCTATATAATCATCAAGGGAAATAACTCGCATTCATTTATAACAGATATATCTCCGTTTGTTACCATTTACTCCGTTGATAATCAAGCTGCGCTATTACATGATTTGTGTTGGGTATTCAATGAATTGAATATATGATATAAAGTAAGGTTTATATCATTCAGTTTTTAGCTCCACTGGCCAAAGGCCAGTGGGCTTATGTCATGGCCCGGTGTCCGTGCGTGCATGCGTGAGTTAACTTTTATTTCAAATATCTTCTTCTCTGAAACTACCCATCCAATTTGATGAAACTTCACACAAATGATCCTGCCATGGTCCTCTTTAGAATTTCTTGAATGAATTTGATTCATTCAAAAACTCTGGTTGGCATGGCAACAAAACTGAAGAATATTGAAAATCTTTGAAAATCTTCTTGTCTAAAACCTTAAAGCCTAGGGCTACCAAATTTGGCATGTAGCTTTATCTAGTGGACCTCTACCAAGTTTCTTCAAACTATAGCCCTGGGGTCAAATTTGGCCCCGCCCGGGGGTCACAAGTCTTACATGGGCTTATGCAGGGAAAACTTTAAAAATCTTCTTGTACCAAGCCATGAGGCCTAGGGCTACCAAATTTGGCATGTAGCTTTATCTAGTGGACCTCTACCAAGTTGCGTCAAATTATAGCCATGGGGTCTAATTTGGCCCCGCCCCGGGGGTCACAAGTCTTATATGGGCTTGTATAGGGAAAACTTTAAAAATCTTCTCGTACCTATCCATTAGGCCAATGGCTACCAAATTTTGCATGTAGCTTTATCTAGTGGGTATCTATCAAGAGTGCCCAAATTATAGCCCTTGGTTCAAATTTGGCCAAGCCCCAGTTGTCACAAGTTTTTCATGGGCTTATATAGGGAAAAATTTAAAAATCTTCTCATACCTAGCCATAAGGCCTAGGGCTACCAAATTTTGCATGTGGCTTTATCTAGTGGGCCTCTACCAAGAGTGCCCAAATTATAGCCCTTGGGTCAAAATTGGCCCTGCCTAGGGGGCACAAATTTTATATCTGGCCTATATAGAGAAAACTTTAGAAATCTTCCTGTACTTAATCATAAAACCTAGGGCTACCAAATTTCGCATGTAGCTTTATCTAGTGGGGTCTACCAAGAGTGCGCAAATTATAGCCATAGGGTCAAATTTGATTCATCCCCAGGGGTCAGAAGTTTTACATGGGCTTATATAGTGAAATCTTTAGAAATCTTCCTGTTACTAACCATAAGAACTAGGGCTACCAATTTTAGTCCTGTCTCAGGGGTCTTATGTTCAAAACCAATTGGCCAAGTATTGTAATGTTTGGCATGAAGGGATTTTATGTATTAGCCAGTGGAGCGATACAGGGCCATCATGGCCCTCTTGTTGTAGATATATCATAAAGACATTATGTTAGTATACCAGTTTTCTTTGAAATCATCAATGCCACAAAAGATATGGATTGATGGATGGATTCATTTTCTGTCCAATACTTACGAAAGTTGGTAAGAGTTTATGTCTCGATGATACTTCAGATATGAATGAAAATGGGTCATGTTGAATCTAAAACTAGGTCACCAGGTCAAATATTGGAAAAACCTTGCATATGCTCTAGAGGCCACATTTTTCCTCCAATACTCATAAAAGGTGGTCAGAATGTTTCTTTTGATAAGTTGGAAAATGGGCCATATTGAGATAAAGAGCAGGTGACAAAGACAAATTCTAGGGGAAAAAAGCTTGTTTACACTGTAGAAACCACATTTTCAGTCCAATACTGATAAAAGTTTGTTAGAATGTTTGCCATAATGACTGAGAAGAGATTTGAAATGGGTCATTGGTCAAGTGGCTCAGGTGAGCAACTTCCGGGCCATCATGGCCCTCTTCTTTAGTATTTTTAGCAGCTTCAAAAGAACAAAAGCTATTAACTTCAAAAATTCAAATACAGATAGATCAAATTGATAACAAGTGCAGTGCACATGATGCATAACTCTGTCTCCAGTATTTTTGGAGTGATTGTCCTTTATTCAACATTTTGAGTTTTTGTACTTCTGGAGCATAACTTCCAAACTATAAGAGCTGTGGACTTTAAATACAGATAGATTACACTGGGAACAAGAGCAGTGCATGAGATCCTTAACTGTCTTCAGTGTTTTTAAGTAATTGCCCTTCGTTATATTACTTTTTGGATTTTTGTCCAGAGCATAACTTCCAAAGTATAAAAACTTTTGACTTCATGATACAGATTTAGATGAATTACATTTAGGATAAATGCAGTGCTTAAGATCCATAATTCTATATTCATTATTTTTATATACACCCGTCGAAGACGGGACGTATTATGGGATCACCCATGGCGTACGGTCGGGCGGGCAGGTGGGCGGGTGGCTTCCAGTTCTTTGTCTGGAGCATAACTTTGTCATCTCCAGTCCGATTGACTTGAAACTTGGCATTTGTGTTTGTTGCAATAATACGGAGTGCAGTGCGAAAGAACCATAACTCTACCTCGTACTGTCTTTGAGTTATTTCCCTTTGATTGTCATTTTTACAGCATTTTCTGCTTGTCCGGAATATAACTTTGTCATTTTTAGTCTGAACATCTTCAAATTTGGTATGCTTGATTGTTGAAAAATTACGGAGTGAAATGCACAAGAACCATAACTCTTCCTAGCACGAATTTTGAGTTATTCCCCCTTAGATCTTCATTTTTATAGCATTTCTTGCTTGTCCGGAGCATAACTTTGTCATCTTTAGCAGGATTGAGTTGAAATATGGTATCCTTATTTGTTGCAATATTTGGAAGTGCAGTGCGCAAGAATTGTAACTCTACCTTGTGCTGTCTTTGAGTTATTTCCCTTTGATCATCATTTTTACAGCATTCAGTGCTTGTCCGGAATACAACTTTGTCATCTCAAGTCAGAACGACTTCAAACTTGGTATGCATGTTTGTTGCAATATTACGGAGTATAGTGCTCAAGAACAATAACTCTACTGAGCGCGGACTTTGAGTAATTCCACTTTGATCTTCATTTTTACAGTCCAGTTCTTTGTCCGGAGCTTAACTTTGTCATCTCCAGTCTGACTGACTTGAAACTTGGCATTTGTGTTTGCTGCAATAATACAGAGTGCAGTGCGAAAGAACCATAACTCTACCTCATACTGTCTTTGAGTTATTTCCCTTTGATTGTCATTTTTACAGCATTTTCTGCTTGTCCGGAATATAACTTTGTCACTTTTGGTCTGAACATCTTCAAATTTGGTGTGCATGATTGTTGAAAAATTACGGAGTGAAATGCACAAGAACCATAACTCTTCCTAGCACGAATTTTGAGTTATTCCCCCTTAGATCTTCATTTTTATAGCATTTCTTGCTTGTCCGGAGCATAACTTTGTCATCTTAAGTAGGAATGACTTGAAATATGGTATGCTTATTTGTTGCAATATTTGGAAGTGCAGTGCGCAAGAATTGTAACTCTATCTCGTGCTGTCTTTGAGTTATTTCCCTTTGATCAGCATTTTTACAGCATTTAGTGCTTGTCCGTGATATAACTTTGTCATCTCAAGTCAGAACGACTTCAAACTTGGTATGCATGTTTGTTGCAATATTATGGAGTATAGTGCTCAAGAACAATAACTCTACTGAGCGCGGACTTTGAGTAATTCCACTTTGATCTTCATTTTTACAGTATTTCTTGCTTGTCCGGAGCTTAACTTTGTCACCTCAAGTCAAATTGACTTGAGACTTGGTAAACATGTTTGTTGCAGTTACGAAAAGTGCAATGCACTGGAGCCATAACCTTACCTAATGCCCTTTTGGAATTATTCCCTATTCATTATTTTTTTTTTACAGCTTTTAATGCTTCTCTACAATATAACTTTGTCTTTTTATGTTGGAATCACCTGAAACTTTACATGCATATTTTCTTAACATTTGAGGATACATTTTATGCCTATTTCAATCACTTACATGATTTCTGCTGCACTACTATTTTCCTCTACCTGCCCTTTACGATTATTATCCCCCCTTGACAACTGGCGGTCGGACAGGCGTATCTTGTGACAATTTGCCGCTCTTGTTGGAGTTTTAGACCAGCCTGAGTTTTTTTTAAAATTGTCCAGAGCTAACTTCCAAAGTATAAAAGCTATTGACTCAACTTCAAATATACGTGGGGTGATCAGAAAGAACGTGGACAGTCCCCGGTATCGGAATATTGTTATAAAAAACAAATTGGAGTGTTTACTATTTTTGAAAGTAACCTCCTTTGAGTTCTATGCAGTTATTCATTCTTGATTTCCACGTGCGAAACACGTGTGCGAGCGCATCACGTGACATTACTCTCAATGACCCGGTTATAGCGAGGGTTAGCTCCTCTCTGCTGTCGTAGTGCGTGCCACATAGAGAATCTTTCAAAACAGGACCTAGTCAGAGGTCACATGGAGTCGGGACTAAATTATAAGGGGCTTTGGCTAGTGTTTCTATGTTTAGTTTTTGCAAAGTTTCCTGTCCAAGTGCGGCTTTGTGAGCTAGGGCGTTATCTTTGTATAAAGTGACGTCACTCCGCAGGACTTCAGGCTGTTTTTTTCGTATGGTGTTTGTGAAATTTATTTGAATAATGTGGGCATAAAACTCAGTATTGTCTGTAGTATGTATAGATACAACATGATGTAGAAGAAAAATAGGAGAACAGAAATACATGATGTATAACTTCACCAAGTGTCTTAGAAAGGTTGGCTTTATCAGCGGAAGGCGATGTTGGATGTTACCATACACTGCTTTGTAGTTTAGATTCAGTCTCGTTAAAGTGTGCCTGTGTCTCCTCGCATGATGCAATACGATCAGTAAAGTTTGACCCCTCTACCCTAATGCGTTCTGAAATTTCTTAACAGATTTCGACCATAACCCCCATTTTCTCGAGCGTCAGTTGCCGAGGTACCCACATTGTGCAAACACGCGACATTCCAAGATTCTCAGTTAAAATCTCCTGAGCACTTCTGTATGAAATGTTGAATGTGTCAACTATTTTCCTGACAGTATCTCGACGATCTTGTTTTACACGCTACTCTACATCCGTTATGATTTTGTCTGTGACTGATGTTGATGGACGGCCAGATTTAGGGTTATCTTTAACAGTATCGCACCCTTGTCTAAATCAGCCCAATCCATCTACGAATATCAGATTTCTTTAGTGCAGAGTCCCCTTAAACTGTTTCCAAATCGGTTTTGATTTCCGATAAATATTTTCCGAGTTTGACGTAAAACTTTATGATTACTTTCGGCTCAAATAAAATGTCTTCCGACATTTTGGACCACTAATGCAGTATATGACGTCATGAAAATGACGTCATACTTTACCTACTTAAATAATACAACATTTGAAAGCTTGAGTCAGTTACCAGACAATTAATCCTCATCTATGCAAATTTTTGTAACCCTCCGTGTAGTAGTTTTCAAAATAACGAGGTGGTCCACGATTTTTTTTATCACCCCTCGTAGATAGGTCACATAGAAAAGAAGTTCAATGCAGAAAAATCCTTACTCTGTAATCATTTTTAGCTCCACTGGCCGAAGGCCAGCGGGCTTATGTCATGGCCCGGTGTCCGTCGTCCGTCTGTCCGTGCGTGCGTGAATGCGTCCGTCCATCTGTCCGTGCGTGCGTGCATTAACTTCTATTTCAAACATCTTCTCTGGAACTACCCATCCAATTTTGGTGAAACTTCACAGAAATGATCCTGTCATGGTCCTCTTCAGAATTTCTTGAAAGAATTTTACTCCTTAAAAAAACTCTGGTTGCCATGGCAACAAAACTGAAAAAATATGAAAATCTTTGAAAATCTTCTTGTCTGAAACCATAAGGCCTAGGGCTACCAAATTTGGCATGTAGCTTTATCTAGTAGACCTCTACCAAGTTCTTCAAATTATAGCTCTGGGTTCAAATTTGGGCCCGCCCCGGGGGTCACAAGTTTTACATGGGCTTATATAGTGAAAACTTTAGAAATCTTCCTGTACCTAGCCATAAGGCCTAGGGCTACAAAATTTTGCATATAGCTTTATTATGTAGGCCTCTTCCAACTGTCTTCAAATTATGACCCTGGAATCAAAGATGGCCCCATCCCAGGGATCACAATGTTTTACATGGTCTGATATAGTGAAAACTTAAAAAATCTTCCCGTACCTAGCCATAAGGCCTAGGGCTACCAAATTTTGTATGTAGCTTTATCAAGTGGGCCTCTACTGAAAGTGCTCAAAGTATAGCCCTGGGCTCAAATTTGGCCCTGCCCTGGGGGGTTACAATGCTTTACATGGGCTTATAGAGTGAAAACTTTAGAAAATCTTCTTGTTCCTGGGCTTATAGAGTGAAAACTTTAGAAAATCTTCTTGTTCCTAACTATAAGGCCTAGGGCTACCAAATTTTGCATGTAGCTTTATCGAGAGGGCATCTACCAAGAATGCCCATATTATTGCCATAGGTCAAGTTTGGCCCAACCCCAGGGGTCACAAGTTTTACCTGGGTTTTTATAGTGAAACTTTAGAAATCTTCTTGTTACTAACTATAAGACCTAGGGCTACCAAATTCAGTCCTGTCTCAGGGGTCTCATGTTTTACAGTGCCTTTTATTGAGGAAGCTTTGAAAATTTCTTGTTTTTAGCCACACATTCTAGACCTGTATTATTTGGTATAGGGCTTTATCTTGTGGACCTATACCAGGATTCAAGTAATTATAGCTCTGTGGTCAAAAATGGCTTTGCCTTGGGGTCATAGCTTTCTCGTATGATTTTATAGAGAAAATTTTGTATGTCTTCTGGTTTAAAACCAATTGGCCAAGTATTGTAATGTTTGGCTGGTAGGGTTTTTACTTATTAGCCAGTAGAGCGATACAGGGCCATCATGGCCCTCTTGTTATCCAATTCTTACGAAACTGGCAAAGATTATTTGGTTTATCAAGTGATTGAACTCTATTAAAAATGAAGAAAATCTAGTAATCAGTTTAGAAATAGCAGCCATTGGATGACAGTATTGTTTACTCATCAAAGTTCACATTATTAGTCACATTTCTTTGAAATTTCTTTGAGGATTGTTTATAATACTATGGGTACTGAAACCCTATCAAATTTGGCTGGATTCATAACAATTGGTTTTGAGAAATTGTACTTAAATTTTTTCACTACTTGTTCAGTTCACCATACCTACTTATGCTGTCTTAGTGGGTTCAAGCCGACTTTTTTTGTGTGTTTTTGTCTTTTTCCTTCTTGCATCATTAATTCATGATGTATGCTAGCAAAAAAGCAAAATTACGGCCAGTAGAGCGACTTCAGGCCCTCAAGGGCCTCTAGTTATTTATTTTTAGTTTTACAGGCTGCACTAAAAGATCATTTAGAAAAATAAAATTTCCACTGCCGTGGCCTACTGTCCGGAAAAGAGGGTACCATTCGTGCAAAAAAAAAAATGTTTTTCTGCTACTAAAGGAGGGGTGTCCATAAGGCCCTTTTTTTGGGCTAGGATGGATTTTTGCCAAAATTTCCTGATTTGTACTACTATGTATTGGCTTTCATTTGGTGAAGTATTAAGATGCAGCGGCCATGTCTTCTATGGTATATACTTGAGAAAAGTGGGTGGGGTAATTTGATGTGATTTCACCTATGACTAAATTGCAAATATCTTCCACTTGAAGCTGCAATTGATATTCATTCATTTCTTGTAGGTATTTACCCTATAAGAGGGTGTTAATGATGGAGACAATTTAAAACAAAATTCTCCAGCAATGTAGTTATAATCACTTTTTAAGTCGTACCTAAATTTTGCTTATTTTGCCATCTCCAACTTTGCAAAAAACCACAACATTGTTTTATCGATTAATGGAAAACTAAGATATGTTGATATTATATGCTAGACATAGTTGACATTCCAAAATTATGAGGAATTTGCTCTGTGATGAACAACACTAGAGTTATTTGCCCTTGAAAAAGTGAAAAATGCTTATTTTTCTCATGTTCTGAAACTAAGCATACTAACAGTATGTAACAGATGACTAAACTCACTCAAACCTAAATTTTATAGATGTTTGTCAGGAATAAGTATAGAATAAGTCATAGCATGTTGACCCTGACGTTTTTTCAAGGTCAAAGTGAGACCCAGATATCCAATCTGTGAGTGATAATTCTCATAATGGGGTTGAACTAATAAATTTTTAAGTAGCAATTTAGGATTTCACATTTACTGCATACAAGAAATTTATAAGCCTGATGGTAAGGTTTAATATTGGTGGCATGGTAATGAATTACAGCTTGGTGACCTTGACCTTTTTCAACACAGTCACAATGAGGCCCACAGCTCTTTTTCAGGGAGGCAGATTCTCTTGTTGTGTTATTTAATTATTATTAGTCCCCTACCAGCAAAGCCGAAGGGGACTTTAGGTTTGCATTCCGTCCGTCCGTCTGTCTGCATGCAAATCAGTTTTCCAGACTTTTTTCCTAAGCACTGGCAGATATTGAGCTGATTTTTGGTGTGTAAGTCAATCACTATGAGTTACAGATCAAGTTCGAGTTTCGTTCTGGTCTACTAATTTTTGACGAAATTACGGGCCTTGGACTTAAAAATTTCATTGAAAAAACAGTTTTCCGGACTTTTTTTCTAACTGCTGGCAGATATTGAGCTGATTTTCGGTGTGCAAGTCAACCAGCATGAGTTACAGATCAAGTTCGAGTTTCGTTCCGGTCCACTGATTTTTAGCTCCACTGGCCGAAGGCCAGCGGGCTTATGTCATGGCCTGTTGTCCGTCGTCCGTCCGTGCGTCCGTCCGTCCGTGCGTTAACTTTTTTTTAAAACGTCTTCTTCTCTGAAACTACCCATCCAATTTTGATGAAACTTCACAGAAATGATCCTGCCATGGTCCTCTTCAGAATTTCTTGAAAGAATTTAATTCCTTCAAAAACTCTGGTTGCCATGGCAACAAAACTGAAAAATTTTGAAAATCTTTGAAAATCTTCTTGTCTGAAACTGTAAGGCCAAGGGCTACCAAATTTGGCATGTAGCTTTATCTAGTGGACCTCTACCAAGTTTCTTCAATTTATAGCCCTGGAGTCAAAATTGGCCCTGCCCCGGGGGTTACAAGTTATACATGGGCTTATTTAGGGAGAACTTGAAAATTCCTCTTCTACCTAGCCATAGGGCCTAGAGCTACCAAATTTGGCATGTAGCTTTATCAAGTGGACCTCTACCAAGATTGTTCAAATTATAGCCCTGGGGTCAAATTAGGCCCTGCCCGGGGGTAATAAGTTTTACATGGGCTTATATAACAAGTTTTACATGGGCTTATATAGGGAGAACTTTAAAATTCTTCTTTGACCTAGCCATGGGGCCTAGGGCGACCAAATTTGGCATGTAGCTTTATCTAGTGGACCTGTAGCAAGGGTGTCCAAATTATAGCCGAGGGTCAAATTTGACTTCGCTCCGGGGGGTAACATGTTTTACATGGGCGGGCTTATATAGGAAAATCTTTCGCATCTAGCTATAAGGGCTAGGGCTATCAAATTTTGCATTTAGCTTTATCTAGGGGGTCTCTATCAAGGGTGCCCAAATTATAGCCCAGGGGGTCAAATGTAGCCCCACCCCAGGGGGTCACAAGTTCTACATGGTCTTATATAAGGAAACTTTAATAATCTACTTGTACATAGCCATATTTAGGCCTAGGGCTACCAAATTTTGCATGTAACTTTATATAATGGGCCTCTACCAAGAGGGCCCAAATTTTAACTTTGGGGGTCAAGTTTGACTCCACACCAGGGGTCACAAGTTTAACATTGGCTTTTATAGTGAAAACTTGATAAACCTGTGTCATGGATCACATATTTTACAGGGCCTTTTATTCAGCAAACTTGTTTTACATGACTTTTTATTGGGCAAGATTAAAAAATCTTTTTGTTTATAACCACACATTCTAGTTTCATATTGTAGGTCTGGGGTCAAAATTGCTTTCATTCCAGGGATCGCAAGTTTAACATGGGCTTCAAAATATTGTCACTTCAATTTAAACATTAATCAAAGGAAATAACTCTTTTTATGAAAGATAAAGTTCGTTACTATTTACCTCCCTTGATTATCAAGCTGCAGTGATACATGATTGGTGCTAGACAAGTTTTTTAGCTCCACTGGCCAAAGGCCAGCAGGCTTATGTTGTGGCCCGTTGTCCGTTGTGCGTCCATCCATATGTTAACTTTTTAGCTCACTTGAGCACAACGTGCTCAAGGGGAGCTTTTAGGATCACCTGGTGTCCGTCGTGCGTCGTGTGTCGTCAACAATTCTTTAAACATCAACTCCTCCTAAACCACTGGGCGGATTTGGACCAAACTTGGCTGGAATGTTCCTTGGAAGGTCCTCTTTAAAAAATGTTCACAGAATTTGATTCCATCAAAAACTCTGGTTGCCATTGCAACCAAATGGAATTTTTTAGGGAATTCTTTAAAAATCTTCTCCTCTGAAACCACGGGTCAGATTTTGAAATAATTTCACAGATATGCTCCTTGGGTGACCCTTTTTAAAAATTGTTCGTAAAATTTTGATCCGTCAAAAAATGTGGCTCTGGTGAATGGGGGCTTCTTGCACCATATAGAAATGAAGGAATTCTTCAAAATTCTTCTTCTCTGAAACCGCTGGTCAGATTTCGAAATAATTTCACAGGATTGTTCCTTGGGTGACCCTTTTCAAAAACTGTTCGTAAAATTTTGATCCGTCAAAAAACGTGGCTCTGGTGAATGGGGGCTTCTTGCACTATACAGAAATGAAGGAATTCTTTAAAAATCTTCTCCTCTGAAACAGCAGGTCAGATTTTGAAATAATTTCACAGGATTGTTGCTTGGGTGACCTTTTTCAAAAATTGTTCGTAAAATTTTGATCCGTCAAAAAATGTGGCTCTGGTGAATGGGGGCTACTTGCACTATATGGAAATTTAGAAATTCTTAAAAATTCTTCTCTGAAACGACTGTTCAGAATTTTATTTAATAGCCAGTGGAGCGATACAGGGCCATCATGGCCCTCTTGTTTACGAAATTACGGGCCTTGGACATAGAAATTTCACCGAAAAAACAGTTTTCCGGACTTTTTTTTCTAAACGCTGGCAGATATTGAGCTGATTTTCGGTGTGCAAGTCAACCACCATAAGTTACAGATCGAGTTCGAGTTTCGTTCCGGTCCACCGATTTTTGACGAAATTACGGGCCTTGGACTTAGAAATTTTCACCTAAAAAATAGTTTTCCAGACTTCTTTTCTAAACACTGGCAGATACTGAGCTGATTTTCGGTGCGTAAGTCAACCACTATGAGTTACAGATCAAGTTGAGTTTCGTTCAGGTCCACTGATTTTTGACGAAATTACGGGCCTTGGGACTTAGAAAATTTCTCTGAAAAGACAGTTTTCCCGACTTTTTTACTTACAATGCTCATGTTTGGTATGTAGGTACCTGTCATTGATACCGATCTTCTGTGGGTTATATGTCCAAGGTCAAGGTAAAAAATTTTAACCCTTATCATGAAATCTTATCCTCAAAACTTTTCATAGTCATTTCTCTGTATATTCAAAGTACTCAAGTTATAACACACTTATACATGGTAAGTTGGTACCTCTCATTGGTACACACCTGCTGTGATAAGATCAAGGTCAACTCACAAGGTAAAGATCATATTTCTGAAAATTTGCTTTTACAGGGGCATTTGTGTTTCACAAACACATCTTGTCTTAGTAAAACTTCTTCAATGAACTTACTTTAAGAAGGAAAATGCTTATATATCTGGCTTTCATTAAAGCATTGCATACAAAGATACAAAGACAGACACGATGCTTATAATTCTGAACTGGGGTCAAATACATTCTTTCTCCTCCACAGAGTTTCACAAATTATACCTGCCAGCGATATATACGGCCGGTAGGGGACTTGGTATTGCTCTGCAATACTATCAGAATACTTGTTATATTTAATTGTTAATTATTTCCAATCGTATCAAAGATTAATACAATTACTTTACATTGAACTGTTTTTTTTTTTGTTTTTTTTTTTTCAAATACAAACCTTTTACAAGATTTTATTTCAATATAAAAAATTCAGTACTCATCATTTTGATCATATGTCATCCAACTTTTATATTTCTCAAAGTTTGCTAGGCACCAAGAAAATTTAAGTGCATAGGTTACATAGTTGCAATAATGTTATGATTTTGTTTTACACAACTCAATTAGTTTTTTCTATAATGATGTATATAATGTTTCCCTGTTTTCATTTTTACTTTATTTGACAGAGATTTTAGAATTTCAGCTGAATAGCAATTTAAAAATGATAATTTAATAAAACTTGTAATTTTCAAATCTTGCCAAAAAAGCTGCTGATGTAAGCCAATTTAGGATTAAAACCAAGTATGTGACTTATTGTTGCTTAATGACAGCTTGAAACAATCTTCTATGTTCCCTGTCAGGTTTCTGATCATTCTTTCGGAACTTTACTCCATTCTCTTGCACAAGAATAACAAAAAGCTTCCGGACACTTCTTGGTTAGACCTGAATAGCTAATATTAGATCTGTAGCCCATTACCCATATGCTTCGTGGGATTGTGGTGAGGGGATTGGACTTGCCTGTCCAGATATGCAATACCGTCTTTTCTCAGGTACTTTTGCGCACCATGGATAGTATGGGGACGAGCTATATCGTCCAACTGAATAATCCCATAGCCTGCAGTAGTATACCACCTACCTCTGTAATAAGAACCTCATTTCAATACTGTTGGTTAGTCAGTCTGCACTAGTCAACAATTTCACTTCATCCCAACTGATTTCACCTGTGGGCAAAAATTTAACAGCCTCCATAATGGCCAATAATTTGTTCACCAATGATGGCTGCATGAAATCTCAACATCGGCATTCATCATACCCTAGCAAGCCTGTTTCTTCAGTCTATGCAGTAGTTAGGCTCATCAAGTGTAGTTCAGGTCCACCTAGCTCGGTCCAAGACCCACTCATACCTTAACTTCGAAGAATATGTATGCTTGGTCTGTTCCAGTGAAGACCACTTTTGTTTAACCATGTGTGGATAGTAGTTTGCATAGGTATATATACTGCGAGTTGAAGTGGAACACGAAACCGCCTTGCTATCACAAAATGCAGCAAGCTTTCAGCAGTTGTCAACTGCAGAGGTGTGGCTCACTATTGAAACCTTGACTAATTTCTAGTCATAATAGTATATGGTGCATGCCAGGGGCACAGTTAACATCACGATGGGAAGCCCCTTCCTTCCTGTTATATGTCATCTTTTAAGATAAAGTGATGATTGAATACCTTACACTCACTGCGTACATATAATGTAACCTGGGGGCCATAAGTTCAATCCTCACTCAAAACACTGGGTTTTTCATGGGAGTGCTTTGGGCAAAGGGCTTTAGAGCCCAGCATAGTACTAGTGAAACCTTCAAAAGAAAGGAAAAAGTGGGCTGTCACCTATTTGACAGAAATATTGTTAAATGCTGCATACAAAAGCTTTCAAACAAACATAGCACTTAAGACCATGAAACTGATGGAGTACATTATTTCCATAACTTGAACGATTATTTTCCCAGTCATAAAAACATAATCTTACTATTATATTTATACTATGTACAGTTGGGACCATCTAAATAATTACATCACTGAATCATACTGAAACACAAACGCACACACACACACTAACATGTACATATACACATAATTATATCATGCAATTTGAAAATCATGTCAGAAATATTTGGTGCTTTGCAAACTTTGAGTATACTCTGTTTCATTGTCTAATAGCCATTTAGCCTATACCACGATACATATACATGTCTTTGTATATTCAGATGAGAGATATAAGATCATTCCATTCTTTTATCTTGTCAATTCTAGTCAGAAAGTATATCAAGGTGTCACAATGTAGCCCAATGATCTCGGCAGTAAACCTTTTTTTTTTTTCAAATTCAACTTGACTGATATAATATTGATAACTTCTAGGGGTACTTTGACACAACTTTCAGGATAGGTTTAGAAACTTTAGACTATCCATCCTCATACTTAAAATAAATATTTGAATATCGTAACTGTTGTCTTGTATATTTGTTTTTGCAACTTTCTAGGTTTCTTTGTGTTCATATTCATACATCAAACTATTTGACAAAGCATGATTGCTTTTCAACAAAGGCTTAATTTACTTTATCATCAATCTGACATTCAGTGCTGCAAAGATTGCTGATGCTGCTTCAACAGACATGCAATGGCAATATCTAAAAAAATATAGAGAAATCATATCAGCCAAAAACTAGATCTTTTTTATCAAAGGGCATTCTAGGTTTAACTATAAGATAGGCAAAATGTCAAAGTGAGTCAGTTTAATATGCTGTCAAATCCATGTAATAAATCGTAAATGCATACATACAGGTACATTCCCATTACATGACCGGTATTTTGACGTGAGAGATGCTTGTTTGAGCCCATTGGGAGAATTTATATTCATGGAGTAAAGCTTGGGGGTCACGCATTGACTTGAAAAAGGTCAGGGTCATCAAGCCTACATTCATTCTATGCTTAATACTGACTAACATCTGCATAAGTTAGATCTGAATGAATCCTATGAAATGTATCGAACCCTCAAGTAGAGAATTAGAATTTCTGAAATAGATATCTAGGTCTCATTCTGACCGTAAAGAAAAGGTCAAGGTCACCAAGCTGTATTTCAAAATCGTGTAACCAATATTAAAGGTTGCAAATGGGCTTACAAAATTGTCGGATTCTAAAAATGTGAGATCTTAAATCATGACATGAAAGTTTTGTGAACTCAACCCTTGTAGCAGAAGTAACAGTCATGAATTGGAGCCCTGGGTCATACTATGACCTTGAAAAAGGTTTAGGTCACCATGCCATGACTTAATCTATACCTATTCCTGACAAACATCATAAAATTTAGGTTTGAGTGAGTTTAGTCATCTGAAGTATACTACTAGTAAGCTTAGTTTCAGAACATGAGGAAAATAAGAGGTTTTCACTTTTTCAAGGGCAGATAACTATAGTGTTGTTTGTCACAGAGCAAATTCCTCATAATTTTGGAATGTCAACTATGTCTAGCATATAATATCAACATATCGTAGTTTTCCATTCAATAAAAAAACAATGTTGTGGTTTTTTGCAAAGTTGGAGATGGCAAAATAAGCAAAATTTAGGTACAACTTAAAAGTGATTATAACTACATTGCTGGAGAATTTTATTTTAAATTGTCTCCATCATTAACACCCTCTTATAGGGTAAATACCTACAAGAAATGAATGAATATCAATTGCAGCTTCAAGTGGAAGATATTTGCAATTTAGTCATAGAAGGTGAAATCACATCAAATTACCCCACCCACTTTTCTCAAGCATATACCATAGAAGACATGGCCACTGCATCTTAATACTTCACCAAATGAAAGCCGAGACATAGTAGTATAAATCAGGAAATTTTGGCAAAAATCCATCCTAGCCCAAAAAAAGGGCCTTATGGACACCCCTCCTTTTTGGAAATTTTCTTGTCAAAATACTGCTTTTTGGAGTTCATTCATTTGTTGTGAATGTTACATACTTGATTATATGCGCTTGATTTCCTTGACATCATCCTGTCATGTAAAAAAGATGGAACATTTATTTTATTTCAATACAGGCTTCTTATATTTGTTTTTCTGTCATTGACAATTTCACACTTGGTACATTTGTTGAAGGTATTAGAGTTATACAGGGCCACCATGGCCCTTTTGTTTGGGTTGACTCGATTGGCTGTAATATATTTTCAGGTTGATCCCTCTGCAGGAGGACATAAAGGTCGAACAACACTAACTTTGATGGGTAAAGATTTAGGTATGAATTCAAATGAAGTTACAGTGAAAGTTGGCGATTATACATGCCAAGATGTTAATCAAGTGCCGCCTTCAAGTCAAGACTTTGAACCCTTCAACCAACAGTACGTAGTTGTCAATTACTGTAGTCAGTATAAGTAATTCAGAAAATCAAACCCTTTTAAATGTTTGATTAACTCTTTACCAAACAGCAAAATTTTAGACTGGACCAAATCGACAGCATTTGCAGACGACAAATGTAGCTCAAATGAAAACTTCTGTCTTTGATAGGATGGAAAACATTGTGGGAAAAGGAGAAAATGCAGGTTACCAACATTGTCTCCTTTTTCCACAATTTTATCAAATTTCTTTCAGAGGTGCCAAAACTCAGGATTGTGTAGCTAAAGATTAATTTCTAGAAATTGGTGCTTATCATCAGTAAATAAAAAAGCTATACTCAGTTTACTTGAGGACAAAATGTTCAAAGATGGACTAGTTGCCTATTTGTTGTCAGACTCATCTTGTATAGAAAAATAGACAATAGTTATTAACCCATAGAGTGCTGGAACCAAGTTTAGTTGTTTCTGCGGATGGTATAGATCAAGATCAGACTACACATATAAAGTTTAGTCTGATCTTGGATCTACTCTGTCTGTTTCTTCTTTACATATTCTGGCAAAAACAATCTTGAGATAACAATATTTTCGATGTTTGACCAGATCCAAAAAGATCAGCGCTCTAAGGGTTAAGGATTAAGTCTCACAAAGTCTCCATGCAATCCCAATATCATCATGCTTTTTGCCTCCACATGCTCCAAAAGTTGAGCATGTCGGACAGCCTTACTAGTCATGCAGTA
Source organism: Hippopus hippopus (assembly GCA_946811185.2). Taxonomy (NCBI): domain Eukaryota; kingdom Metazoa; phylum Mollusca; class Bivalvia; order Cardiida; family Cardiidae; genus Hippopus; species Hippopus hippopus. The sequence continues at coordinate 18,920,046 of OX328102.1, forward strand.
TTTTATTGACCGAGATTACTTTAATGCTAAGATTCACTTAAAAAAATTGATAGATCTCGTGGTCTTCTCTTTAACAGTTTTGTGCAGAAATATGCTCTAAAGTTCATGCAATATTTTTTCTTTTTTACTGAAGTTACTTTATTGCTCTGATTCATTTTAAAAAACTGATAAATCTACAAGTTGTCTTTTTAACAGTGATGTTCAGCAATATGCACTGTAGTTGATCAATATGCACTCAAATTGATAATTTTTAAGAATGTACATTAATTTTTTGTTGGAAAAACTCAGAATTTACTTGCTTGAACAGTACATGTACATACAAAATGGCTAGACTTTTTATATCAGGAAAAAGCACTATTTTGCTTTCTTGCTTTGTTGGAGAATTTCTTTCATTCTTCTAGTATGCTAAATAGGAATAAAAACATAGAACTTGTGCAAATGCCTTATGTATTATACTCACTTTATTTCATTTACATAATTATATTGATTGGAACAAATTTGCATTGGACTATTTTAAAAACATTTTGCATGAATAATGGTTAAACACAAAAATTGAGGCATTGTGGCAAAAGGAAATTTAGAGTGTTACAGGTCACTTCTACTTTTGCTAAAGTGCTCAAACTTTTTCTGCTGGAGTTACTGTGTTTATTAGCTCTACTGGCCAATGACCAGCAAGCTTATGTCATGGCCCTGTGTCTGTTGTGCATGCGAGCGTCTGTGTGTCAGTGTGTGCGTGTTAACTTCTATTTCAAACATCCTTGCCTTTGAAAATACCCATCCACTTTAACAAAACTTCACAGAAATGATCCTGCCATGGTCCCCTTCAGAATCATTGAAAGAATTTGATTCCTGTAAAAGCTCTTGTTGCCATAGTAATAAAACTAAAAATTATTGGATATCTTTGAAAATATTCCTGTCCAAACCATATGATGGCCTAGGGCAACCAAATTTTGCATTTAGCTTCATCAACGGACCTCTGCTGAATTTCTTCAAATTATAGCCATAGGGTCAAAATTGGCCCCATCCCTTGGGTCACAAGTTTTACATAGGCATTTGTTGTGAAAACTTTAAAAATCTTCTGGCTCTAAACAATATGGATTAGGGCTACCAAAATTGATAGCTTTATCTGATGGACTTCGACTTAAATTCTTCAAAATGTAACACTGAGGCCAAACTTGGCCCTGCCCTGAGGGTTTTACATGGAGTTATATAGTGAAAAAAAAACCCTTAAAACATCTGCTGCTTCTAAGCCATATGGCCTATGGCTACCAAATTGGTATGTTGCTTTACCTAATTGACCTCTTCTAAGATTCTTCAAATTATAGCTGTGGGGTTAAAATTGGTCCTGTCTTGGGGGTTACAAGTTTTCTTTGGGCTTTGAAAACTCTTCTTCTTCTTCTTCTTCCTAAGCATTAGGCCTAGGCCAAATTAGGCACATAGCCACATCTAGTGGATCTCTCTGAATTTCTTCAAAATTTAACCCTCGAATCGAAATAAGCGATGCCTCTCATGTTTTATTGAGGAAACTTTGAAAATCTTCTTGTTTAGAACCATAAGGTCTTGACTGTATTATTTGGTATGTGGCTGTATTTTGCCGACCTGTACCAGGATTCACGTAATTATAGCTCATAATTATAGGTCAAGATCATAACTATAAGTCCAAATGGACTCGCTCTGGGATTCCAAGTTTCACATGGGCTTATATAGAGAGAACTTTATAAGTCTTCTTGTTCAAAACAATTTAGCCTAGAATTGTGATGTTTGGTGTGATGGATTGTACTTCTTAGCCAGTGGAACAATTCAGGGCGATCATGGCCCTCTTGTTATATTTGCTAAGGCATGAGTTTGAGTATAATTTCCATGTGTAATAGGTTATGACTGTTGTTAGCTCAAGTACACAAACGCCAGAATAGTTAATGTCGTGGTTTCTGTCATCCATCTTTATGGATTATTTGTGTGATCAAAGGGTAAAACCCTATTGAAAATGAAGAAAATGCAATTTTTAGGGTAGCAATTTCATGAGCAATTTTTGGGTTCCCAAGGAGGTCTACATTATTTGCCCCATTACTTTGAATCTTGCAGAGATTGCTTACTACAATAAGTACTAATGCTACATGGAATATGGCTTGACCCATACATGGATATTATTGCTTGTTGGTCACAAATGTCAAAGTTCAAGGGTTTTCCCAACATCCCAATATTTGAAAAAAAAAAACTTTCTATAAATGTCCGCTCAACATTTCCTGTATCCAATTGATCAAGTAACCCTGTGGTATCGATTTTGCTAACAAATCTATTTGGTCAGGAGCATCATTCAATATTACATATTTGCATGTTTTTCTTGAGAATGTCCTTGGGTGCTGCATTTCAGATGCCAATCTTAGTGTTGGTGAAACCAAGACACACATGAATTAGTAAGCTTTGGCTTAAATCTGAGTGCAGAGCAAAGTAGTGCAGTAAGTAGCAAAGGGGGTCACTTGTGCAAATCCCCAGCATGGAGAAATTTCTTTCCAAGGACTGATGATAGTTATTGTTGCAGGATTCGTTTTTAGCTCCACTGTCCAAAGGCCAGAAAGCTTATGTCATGGCTCAGTGTCCATCATGCATGTATCTGTGCATGCAAGCCTGTGTTAACTTTTATTTCAAACATCTTCTCAGTAACTACCACTACAATTTTAACAAAACTTCAGATATGATCCTGCCATGGCCCTCTTCCGAAATTTTTCAAAAGAAAAAAAAATGATTTCAATTAAAACTTAGGTTGCCTTGGCAACAAAACTGAAAATCTTTAAAATCTTCTTCTGCTAAAACTATAAGGCCTAGGGCTACCAAATTTGGCATGTAGCTTTGTCTAATAGACCTCTACCAATATTTTCAAAATATGGCCTTGCGGTCAAAATTGCCCCATCCCCCACCCCCTACCCCCCACCCCCGGGGGTCACAAGTTTTACATGGGCTTATATATAGTGAAGATTAAAAAAAATCTGCTTGTTCCTAACCATAAGGCCTAGGGCTACCAAATTAAGGATGTAGCTTTTTCTTGTAGACCTCTACCAAATTTTTCATATTATATAGTCCAGGGGTCAAAATTGGCCCTGGTCGGGGGTTACAAGTTTGATATTGGCTTATATTGTGAAAGCTTTGAAAATCTTCTAGTTATCAACCATATGGCCTAGGGCTACCTATTTTTGCATGTAGCTTTATCTAAAGGCCCTCTACAAAGATAGACGAAATAATAGCCCTTGGGTCAGATTGGCCTCGCCTTGGCAGTCACAAGTTTTACGAGGGCCTGTATAGTGAAAACTTTGAAAATCTTCTGGTTCCTAACCATAAGACTTAGGGCTACTAAATTTTGCCTTTGTATTTATCTAATGGACCTCTACCAAGATTGTTCAAATTATAGCCCTGGTGTCTTAATTTGCCCCACCCCAGAGGTCACTACTTTTACATAGCTTTATATAGTGAAAACTTTAAAGATCTTCTTTTTCTTGACCTTGAGATACAGCTTTAATATTTTGTTAGTTATTTTTGTTAATTGTTTGAACTAAAGCCCTGGTGTCAAAATTGTAACATGCTTCGAGATTGAAAACTCTAAAACTTTTCTTGCTCCTAACCATAAATCCTAGGGCTACCAGATTTTGATCCCTCTAACCGAATTAAAGTAATTTTAGCTCAAAAGTGGCTTTGTCCTGGGGTCACAACTTTCATATGGGCTTTTGTAGAGAAAACAATTTAAGTCTTCTTGTCTGAAACCATTTGGCCTAGAATTTTAATTTGTGGTATGTATGATTTGTCTATCATTGCCTTCTTGTTTTTTTATCACCTCTAATCATTGTTACCATGTTGTTGAAGGGGGAAAGTAGCCATTGGTTTTAAAAGATGTTTTATGAAGTACAGGTAAATGAAAATCCAGGAACACATGGACAGGTGCACAGGCCTTAAACACCATACAAACAAACAAACAAAGCTTAACTTCGACTGAAATAATGATTAAAGGAGTGAACAACATAAGTCAATCTGCATTAAGTGTGGAAAAAATGCTTGTCTTTATCATACTGCTGACTTGTTTGCATGTTTTCAGGACACAAACTCTAATTAAGAAAAATTATCACTCATAGTTAACCTGTTTACCTTTATCAAGATGTTTTTTCTTGATGACTTATGATGAAATTTTTTTTTGCGAACCTAATCCTTCATTTAAACAAAATTGCCAGATCATGCGAAAATACAATGGGGGAATATGACCGGAAAAAAAATGACTGGGAAAAAAATGTAACAAAATTTGCATGGGTCACCGCAATAATCATTCGAAACTGTTAAATCGTAGACTGTCGGGGGTTGTTTTGATCACATCAAAAGACACTTGTCATCTGTTTTATGCAGACAAATAGCCTCACTTCAGGGATCACACTGTTGATCACTAGTTGCATCGAATGTGACAAGTTAGGAAAAATGTCTCCAAATATGAGGCACTGCTGATTCTAATAGCAACAATTGATATCTTAAGGTTACAAAATTCATGAAAGATCTTAACTCTGACATAAAAGGTGTCAAGTATGAAGGACAATGCATCACCATTTATCACAGCTTAACAAGCTGGTGTGTTATTAATGAAAAGCGCGATAATGATGTTAATCCACTTACATTTTGTAAAATGACGTTTTGAAGTGACCTGCTACCCTAATTGACAAATTCTTGCCATATCATGTGGAAATACAAGTAGTGTAGAAAATGTATGTTCTGGCACATCTATACTTAGTTTAAGCAAAAATATGCATCACGGCAAAAAGCTACACCCAATGACCCTGACAAAAAAAATCCTAAACTTTACAGCGGGTCGTTGCACTTTTTTAACTTAAGCACCTAATGACCCCCCAGCGTAAAAAGTTGCCCAAAATTTTACAGTTTTTAAGATTTTTTTAAAGAGGGAAAAAAAACCCAAACGTTGCACCCAACGACCCCTAGCGCAAAAAAAGTGGCAGCGCGCAATTTAAAACCCCAACAGGTTTTAAATTCCTTACGCCGTTTGTATGGTTTTAAATGTCTCACCCCTAAAAAGGTTAAGTTATTTTTTAACAGTAAAAGAATTGAGTTAAGAAATATTTATACTAAATAAAATTGGGAAAAAGATGACAAGTAAAAGGAATATAAACCGAAAACAAGAACCAATAACAACTAAAGAAGAAGAACAGTCTTTTGTAAAGCCGGAAGACTTTGACGTAGAAATCCTAAGTCTTGGTGAAGTATTTACACATCCTAATTATGGCTTTCATAAAGCAGATCTTGAGTATGAGTATTCTAATGGAAAGAAAGGACCATTATTTCTTTGTACTCCTCTGTTTTCTTATGGCGTCAATGTTTATGAAGATAAAAGTTCTAAAAAAACAACGGGTTACTCTTTGTCTTTAGTATGCTTTCACAACCAAGAAGAACCAACCCCAAAAGAAACTAAGTTTACAAAAGTTATAAAATAGATTACAGAGTTTATACAAGAACAAGCTAAGAAAAAGAAAAAGGAGCTAAAAAAAATTAAAGACCCCAATAGTCTTTAAATCTTAAAGTACAAAAACGCTGCATCCCCCCCCAATTTTACCCAAAGCTTTTGGACAACAAGTATAGTGGTAAAGAAAAGCTTAAAATAACCACAACATTTTACAGAAAAGTAACATCTAAGGACAAGCCAGGAAAAATAACTAATGGTTTTGTAGAAGCAGATCCTCTTTCTTACGTTAAAAAAACGTGTAAAGTGGTTTGTTTTTTAAAAATAGAGGGCATCTTTGCCAGCGCAAACATAGCCACAGTTCAAACCAAGCTTTCCTCGGTTATTATAAACGAAGAAGTTCCGCAACTACCTATGCCTAATCCTTTAGCAGAAGGTCTAGGTTCTGACAATGAAAGCGATACCACGGATAAAGAGGAGGAAAATCTCTCATACATTTCATCAGAAGACAACGAAGTTATAACTTTAAAAAGTTATAATTTATAAGTCTAAGTAATATTGGGAGACGTGTTTATCCTCTGGGATAAATTCTATGAACCCCAAACACAGAGAGTCTTAAACTTTGATATTCCTGACCCAGCTAAATAATGTTCAAAACAACGTTAAACTAGCTCAAGAATTGCCTTTAACCCCGTTTTCCATACCTTCACATTGAAAGCAAAAGAGAAAGTATAGATGAGGTAAGGCGAGTCATGTTAATTAGTAACCGTGATATAACCCATTTTTAGCTCCACTGGCCGAAGGTCAGTGGGCTTATGTCATGGCCCGGTGTCCGTCGTGCGTCCGTCCGTCCGTGCGTTAACTTTTTTAAACTTCTTCTCTGAAACTGCCCATCCAAATTTGATGAAACTTCACAGAAATGATTCTGCCATGGTCCTCTTTAGAATTTCTTGAAAGAATTTGATTCCTTCAAAAACTCTGGTTGCCATGGCAACAAAACTGAAAAAAAATTGAACATCTTTGAAAATCTTCTTGTTTGAAACCATAAGGCCCAGGGCTACCAAATTTGGCATGTAGCTTTATCTAATGGACCTCTATCAAATTCCTTCATATTATAGCCCTGGGGACAAAATTGGCTCTGCCCCGGAGATCACAAGTTTAACATGGGCTTATATAGTGACTGAAATTTAAAAGAGTAATCAAGGGAAATAACTCCTGTTATACAAGATAAAGTTTGTTACTATTTACCTCCCTTGATTATCAAGCTGCACTTATACATTATTGGAGTTTGGTATTCAAGTTTTTTGGAGAGGAAATGTTCTGTTTTAAGGGAGAGTGATTTATTTTGATGCTAATGGTTATGCTCACATGAATGGAATGTTTAATAAATTTTATAAAGGTTTCTATCACTCACATTTTTTCAGAACTTTACCTTTCATGCTAACGAATAAACCTGCTTGTAATCACTGACATTATCTTTGCATTTCAAAAGATATGACTGTTTTTGTTTGGCGGACGGGGTGGAGGTTATGTTTTCAAAGTAAGTTTATTACCATACAGACTTTTTATGCTGTATGTCCCTGTCAATGCCAATTAAGCGCATGATACGTTAATTTTACTCTTTAAGAAATGACAATTTTTTTTTACTGTACCAAGTTTAAAGCCATTTCAAAAAGACAATTTGAATGTAGCTTAAATGACTATTTCTGTCTTTGATAGTTTAAGAAACCTTGTGGGAAAAGGAGAAAATACTGGCTGACAACATGTTGTCATTTTCTCACGATGTTTTTGAAAGCCTTCCTTTTCAGGGTCATTAACACTTCGATTTGTGTGGTAAAGGGTTAAAAAGCCAGTGGAACAATACAGGGCCATCATGGCGAAAAGAGGAAGTATAAATATTTAGTACACACAACCCTACATCTTTTACTTAACACCACCAAAAAAAATGGTAGTAGATCATAATATCAACAAGCATCCTTACCCTGTTTTTTGGAAATGTTTAACATGTACAATAATTGTATAAAATACTTACTTTGAGCTTAACTGCGACCTTACAACATTGTGGTTTTAACATGTAAGAATGTATTGATAAGGTATGAACTTACGGGCTGTTAGACCATGCCAGAGATTACCATTTTTTTTTGTATGAACTTACTGGCAGTTAGGCCACGCCAGAGGTTACCATTTTGTTAGTAATAACATTCTTACAAAATTAAAATTTATCAAGGAAGTGAGACCGCTTTATTATAAAAACGTTTTTATCATGAATAAAAATCCTATTTTATACAATTATCATACACATTTTAATTTACAAAAAAAAGTAAAAAAAATACTTATTAATATCATAATATACTACCATCATCCTCAAAAGTCCAGTCTAAAGTGATATTATACGAGTAGGCATTGCAAAATACTAAACAAAGTTGTGAGATACTATGTCACGTGATCTTGACTTGGAGGTAACTGATCCTTTTTTAAAATATTTAAACCTTTACAAGGTTAAATATTTTTTACAAGTCTAACTCTATCAATACCGCCACAACGCCTCCGAGTACATCTGGGGAATCAACTCCTGTCATAAAATTTATAAAGTAACACTTTTTTACTTCTAGAGGCTTCGAAAAAGTAACGCAACCGCAGTGCTTATTACCACTCTCTAACTCTGATATCCAAGGGCTTGAAATCAGATGATTCGGGCTTGTGGTCCCATTTACAGCGACCACAAGAATTATTTTAGGGCGAGTAGGTCCCTTATAAGCAACCGAAAAACTACCCCCTATAATCCTACCACTAACTGGCATGCAATATCCGCAGTTATTGGTATGTAGCCCGTTACCGAATGAAAACTGGAATTTATTTTCTTTTAATGGCCCTTTTTCCTCAGCCCAAACAGTTATTACGGGTTTGGGGCCAGTAAGTCTCGGCACTATTACTTTATTAGCGTCTACGTAAGCCTTAGTTGCTGCGTCTTACGGAGCTGTTGGTTCTGCAATATTTTTTAAAGAGTTGCCATCCATATTTATATCGTCAACGGCAGAAAAGGTTCCTTCTCGGCTTTTTATTATTGTGCCGCCCCCCGTATAACTTTTAACGGCTTCTATATTAAGGTCTACGTAGAACTTATTTGGGGCTTGTTGGGTTTCTACAGGGGTGCCAACACCTTCCAACCTACGATTGCCCATGCTTATGGATTCTGTAGCTAAATATACACTGCCAGCTCTTTTAAATGGCCTTTCAGCAACATCCACATAATTTTTAGTCGCAACGTCTTGTGGTTCCACGGGATCTGTAAGATTTGTTAAAGTATACCCCCGCATATTTATTATCTCCAACGGCAGAAGTACCGTCTTGTTGTCGCACTATCGCTTTGCTGCCTCTATCCATATAACCTTTAGTATCAGCTTCGTTTGGTTCTGTTGGCTCCTTAACGTTCTGTATTTCATTAAAACCCATGTTTATAAACCCAAGAGCATGATATCCCCCATTTTGCCTTAAAAACCCCGTATTATCATCAACGTAATGTTTAGTGGCAGCGTCCTGGGGATTTACCAGATTACTAACCTTTGTTCATGTATTACCAGCCATATCTATAGAACCGGTAATGGCGGTTGTTCCATCTTTACGTAAAAAATTATTATTTACGTAAGTGAGAGACACACCATCACCGCCAGTTTCAGCATCAGCTATTCCTCCAAATTTATTAACAGGCATTTTTTTTTACTAGAAAAAATTATTTAACACTGATTGTAAATGTTGCTACAAGCACGAATGACCGCAAAACACCTGACCCGCTTGTTGCACCTGATCAGAGTTGTAAAATATTGAGCTTGTTAGGTACCCTCGGATTTCAGTCGGATGCTATATACCGTAACTGTCAAAGTAATATTTAGTTTTACCGTTTTTGTACCAAGCAACCCAATGTGTTCCAAGGCCACCCGTGTCGTTGAGGTTTAGTATTCTGCATTCCTTTTTTTCTACACTTTCACGGTAGAGTGTTTCGTAAAAACACTCCCCTAAAAGCGGGTATCTTTAGTTCTTGCGCTGCATCTTCCAATTCTAGGTTGTTTAACGGCCTTTTTGGTAAAATTACGTTTTCGACTGCAATATCTACCATTTTTTTATACCGAAATATTTACAATGTTTTTATTGTCAACCCACGAATTAAACGCGTTCGAATAGCCTTTCCACTTTACCAGAGATTTCTTTTTTCCTTTTTTAATAACTTTTTCTATCCTGTATAACTCCTTACTAGTCTTTTGTAACTCAGGTTCATAGAAGGCGCCCTTTATTTCTTCCCCATTAAGATCTATGATTTTATATGTTATGGGCGATGTGCGTTTTACCTCAGAAAATGTAAAAACCTCTTCAGTCCATCTTGTGGTATATCCTTTCTCAAAGGTCTTTTTCTTTTTAGTTATCCTTACTTGTCTCCAACGGAAAACTTACGGTTTATATCTTTTATTTCGAGATGATCGGGATAAAGATTTCTCCAAACTTTGGTTTCGTTCTCTTTTTTACTCGCATTTACTGGCGTCATCTTAATGGATGAATGTCTCGTGTTATTATATTCTTTAACGAGGTCTGGTAGCACGTTGATGTAAACGTTTGTGGATTGAGCGGTTAAATACTTCCACATTTTTTCTTTCATCGTTCTAATCCATCTCACAACCACGCTAGATTTTTCTTCATTCTCAGTAGAATACAACTCAACCAAGTCTTTAACCTCTTTGTTATAAAACTCTTTGCCCTCGTCTACCCACATTTTAGTTGGTTTTCTCTAAAAATACTCTTTAATGCTATAGCGACAGATTTTCCCATTTTGTCTTTTAATGGTACCAACCATCCGTATTCGGAAAAAATGTCGATGATAGCGAGGAGATACTTTACACCACGATTAAACTTAGAAAATGCTTGCATGTCTTACTAAATCCACAGCCCATATCTTATCTATGCTGTTTACTTGAACTCTCCTTTTCTTCTTACGGGTTTGTGTAATTCTTCTGCTAAATTTATCATGCAGAATTTTTTTTTTTTTTATACCCATTCCCAATCTCATCTTCATTCCAATGAGCTTACTGACAATGGACTTACCCATTTTTTCCCTGAGCGTGGGATTGTAAATGCCCTCCAACTCTGTCAGCATATTTTTATCGCATACTTTGTTTCTGACTTTAGTTGTAGGATTTTTTAAATAGCACAGATTGTGATGATATGCAGCCTGATCAACCCTGTTGATCAGCTTACTCCAAGATTTTGGTGTTAAATCTGGTTTGAGTATTTTTTTTAATCTAGTGCCGGGTCCCGTGAAATTATGCCCAGGGAGATGCATCTCAAAAGGGAGATTATTTATAACTTTCTTTAACATGGATCGGCCTTTTTTTACAAACTGAGTCTTTGTTGTTCCACACACCACGCACTTTCCTCGTCTCATGCTTCTTCCATTTTTAGTAACGACAGTTTCTATGTTGATTGTGTCGGTAGCTTTTCTACATTTAATGCAATACATATTTTATGTAAGTATTAAAATACTTATATAAAATGCAAGTTAGAAACCTATTGTGGAATGAAACAACAGCAAAGCAGTTTAATCACCCCCTTTTGCCAAAAAGTATTAGAGGATTAATCATGGGTAAATCGGGATGTGGTAAAACCACTCTTTTGCTCAACCTTTTGCTTAGATCCGGATGGCTCGACTACAAACAGTTGTGTGTGTTCAGAAAAAGTCTTTTTCAGCCGGAGTACCGCATACTTAAAAAAGCCTTCGAAGAAAGACTGCCGAAATAAGCTATTTTAAGGCTGTTTGACCTATGAGACGAGATACAGAGTCTAGATGTGCCCCCATCAGCTTTAGTCGAAGAATGGGTGAAAACGATTAGAGACAAGCTGGATAGTGTAGTTTTTACGAAACTGCTGGAGATGTACCTGATCCACGCGAGTTAAGTTCAGAAAACAATAAACTAATGATTTTCGATGACCTACTCCTAGAAAAGCAGAATAAGTGTGAGTGCTACTACATTCGTGGGAGGCATAGTAACGTCGACTGCTTTTACCTCTCTCAAAACTACTTTAAGCTACCGCGGCAAACGATCCGGGAGAACGCAAACTTTATCTGTCTTTTTCCACAAGACCTTAAAAACAGTAACCATATTTATAACGACCACGTAAGTGAAGATATGCCTAAGGATGAGTTTAGGAGTTTTTGCCATAAGTCGTGGGAAAAGCCTTAAGGTTTTGTTATCATTGATTTAACCAGTAAGAGACATAATGGAAAGTACAGAAACGGTTTTGACAACTTTTACATGCCTAAGTCGATATAAAAATATTGTGGTTATAAAAAATGGAAGATCTTTTAAAACAGATCGTAAAAAATAGGGACAACAAAAGGTCATCCCAAATTATAGTAAGCGATAACAAGACACGCTTTACAACTAGGTTAAATCCACCAATTCAGCTGGAAAAGGATACAAAGTACGAAATAGCGTTAGTTAACCTCGAAACCTACTACGCTTTTCCAAACATCGATGTGACAAACAACATGTTTACTTATTCTCCGGATGATGGCACTTCGTGGTTTAAAATCTATATACCAGAATGGAGTTACGACTTCGTGGACATTAATGAGACCATTCATCAGGGGATGAGACAAAACGGACACTACGATGAAGTCAATGAAGAATATTACATTAGTATTTCTGCAAACATGAATACCCTAAAGTCTATTCTTATCCTGGAAAACGGCTACCAAGTAGATTTTAATCATCCACACTCCATTTCTAAAGTGTTAGGATTTACGCGAGCTAAATACACACACGGATTTCATGAGTCTGAAAATGTAGTAAACATTCTCAGTATAAACAGTTTGCCCGTGAACATAGATATTATCTCGGGAAGCTATGTTAAAGGTTCAACGCAAAACACGATCTGCACTTTTTTTCCGAATGTTTCTCCCGGATACAAGATAGTCGAGTCGTCAGTTAATTTGGTATACTTACCAGTGACAATGGATGAAATACACAGCCTAGAGGTGGCAATTACAGACCAAAATGGAACTTTACTAAATCTTAGAGGTGAAAATTTAATGATTAGATTCCATATTAGGGAAGCGAGATAAATATTCGTGATATATAAAATGACCAGTTACACGACTGTTAAAGTTAATATTTTGGAAGGGCAAAAGCTCCAATCCGCCGTCAAAGCTGGATGTCCCATAAGTATTCGTTTAGGTCATGAGGATTTAAAAGGCAATGATATTATGGCGCTTACCAATTCACAAGCAAAGAAAATAGCTAAAGCCTGTGAAAATGGTAGAGGAATAACGATCAGAATGAGCAAAGCGCAGCTCAAGCATAACATGAAGATTGAGAGAGGTTTTCTTGGAATGTTGGCTGGGCTGGCAGCGCGAGCTTTACCCATGATCGCAAAAACCGTTTTACCGGCGTTAGGCGTTGGCGCTCTTTCTGGCTTAGCCTTATCAGGAGTACAAAAAGCGATGGGATCCGGACTTTATTTAAAAAAAGGCGGACACGTCTGCCAAGTAGAAATGGATGGTAAAGGAGTTTATTTGGGGCCCGCATCCGGTAAAGTATTAGAGTCTGTTGGTGATGGTCTTTATCTAAAAAAGGGTGGCCAGTTTTACGATGGAAAAGGTCTTCTTTTGGGACCTAATAGTCCATTTGCCAATATACCGGTACCTATTTTAGGAGCTATATTATAATGTTTTAATGCATTATAATATATATATAGTCCTTTTATAAAAATGCCTGTTTATAAATTTGGTGTAAAACCTAACCTTACTCAACCAAAGACGATTTATTGGCAACCATTGCGGGTTGTAAAGCATCCACCTCGGAAAGTCCAGTAACTTGGGAAATTTTTAGCCAAGAAAAAATTACCATCAACCCTAAACATGTTAAACAAATATGATTAGGGTTTGGGTTTATGATGACTAAAGGCGTTGTTTTAACCGTGTTAACACATGCTCTTAAAATAAAGAGGGGCAGTTTACAAAATGAGGTTAGTCTCGAAAACGCCGAGGATATTCTAATAACCATTACAAACAATTCGAGCGAGATTGTAGAAATGGGGAAAATGAGCTTTTGTGTCTTGTTTATTACTTAATTTAAAATATCTTGCTAATAAAAAAATGGAGGTTAAAGAGAACATCTATCCAACATTACCGTCTGCTCCTCCCATTGATGAAGGGCAGGGGTATCATTTGCAAAAAATAAACGCTGTGCAAGAATTCCTCGAAAAAGAAAAAAGCGTTAGAGAAGCTTTAAGTAAAAGATATCATACAGCGGTAAAGATGGTAGATAGCGTCGATATTGCGCTCATCGACACTACAATGGGTCTTTGAATTGGTGTTGTTAGTCTTTTGTCTACGGTAGTGGTTGTTCCTGTCGTACTTGTGATGGAGGGCGTCGCACTTGGCACCGGCGGCCTAAGTATTGTTGGTAAGTACGTAACGAAAAAGTGCGCCACGAAAGCGGAGAAGCATGAAAAGATAAAGACGATCGCTGAAGCAAAGCTAAACACAATCGCTTCTCACATTTCTAAGGCTCTTGCTGCTAACAGGGTAAGTGACAAAGAGTTTCAGCTTATTTTGGGTGAGATGGAAAAATACAGAACTATGAAGAAAGAAGCTAGACAATCGTCAAGTAAAAATCTTTGCAAAGATCTTAGACAAATGCTTATCGAGCAAGGGAGGCAGGAAGCTCACGAGTCCTTTTGGAGACCGGTTGAGAAGAATAGTACGACCTAAAATAAAGTTCGAGATGAAAATTAGGTTAAAAATAGGATCGTGATAAAAACTACATTGAAAACTACGTTAAAAACTGCAATAAAAAAAAGTATCTTTTTAAAAAAGGATGTCTTTTTTAAAAATCACTGATCTGGCAAAAAGAGACCTGATTGTAAAAGAGTATCTCGAGACAAAAAAGAATATCCGGGATAGTCTACGAGCGGAGCGAACTGGCGAGCAAGAATTACAAACCGATCTTTCCAAGTTCTTTAAGCCTATTACGGACACGCAAAAAACTACAACGAAAGAGGTATTGGGGGAAATTAAACCTATAAAAGAAAGCATAGAAAACTTACTGCAAGCTATTAAGTTTCCAGCCTTTCCATCTATCATGACTTTTGTTGAGCCGTCGGAAGTAGAAGATGCACAGTTTATCGGGCCAATCGCGGAGGAGTACCTAAGAAAGTTCGCTACTAGTTCTGAGGCTGATAAAACGTACGGATTATACAACAAGCGTGGCAACTTCTATATCGGTAACAAGCTCGTTGTCATCTTAGACAACAATATTGTAATTGAAGATGAAGAGTACGAAGGTACGCCGGGCTTATGGGAGCTCGTTGTAAGTAAAGAACCTAAAAACTTTACAAAAGACGATTATAATAACTATAAGAGGTTGGTACTTCAAACCAACACCTTGCGCAGCAACAACAATCCAAGTAGTAAAATGCTTAAAAGTAGTAAAGGATATAAATGGAAAAATATACTTTCCGACATTTGGAAAGAAAGTCGTTTTGGGAGTGGAATAACTTCCATCGTAATTCCATGCGACCCTAACGCATTAATAGAGAGTCTTTGATGTGGAAAATAGCATTACTAAGGAAGGTGCAAAAAAAGCTTTAGAGGCTGGAAAGAGTGCGGCTATAGACGCAGGAAAGAGGTTAGTTGAAAAAGCTTTGACACCAAAATCGCGAAAGATTTTACAAAAACATACTAGTACATCAGAAACGCAAAACATTGACTCCTTAATAGACAGAAGCGCGATTCCTATCCAAGACTTAGTTCGGAAATTAAACAGCGGGTCTGGTATTAAAGTAGTATGAAAACATCTTTGGTTAGAGATTTAAAAGCTAAAAGGCTTTTAAATCTGGGATACAAAAAATGTTAACTTATAAAAATGGACATCTTAAAAATTACAGAACCCATTTTAAAAGATGAGAGTATCGAAGAGTACGAGAACTTCGAGTATGAACCGATCACGTGCGCAAATCTCAACAACTCCGGAGGAGATATTAGGATCAACATCGAGACTCAAGATCTTTTTACGCATCCTAGTGAGAGCTATTTACTTACAGAAGGTCATTTAACAAAGGCCAATAACACTGCTTACGCGAACGCTGACAACGTTTCTCTAACAAACAACACCCTCATGTATCTTTTTTAAAATATCCAGTACCAACTTTCCGGTCAGGAGATCGAAATTATAAACCATCTGGGTCAGGCCACTACGATGCTTGGGCTATTAAAATATTCCGACGACTTTTCCAAATCGCAGGGGTTAAACCAATTGTGGTATAAGGATACACTGCTTGGAGCGGTTGCCGAAAACATAGGTTGGAATGCAAGAAAATTATACATCAATAATAGTCCTGACCCAAAGGGAACATTTAGCTTTAGGATTCCATTAAAGCATATATTTGGCTTTTGCGAAGACTATGATAAAGTCTTGTATGGACTGAAGCAAACTCTTACCCTAACGAGAAATGACGAAGATGACGCGATTTTTAGAGCTGCAGGAGTTGATGCCGGTAAAATTGCGTTGGATAAAATATCGTGGTTCATGCCACACGTTCTACCCGCAGATAAGGAAAAGCTAGAACTTTATAAAACGATTGAGAAAAAAAAATACCATTTGGATATAGAATGAGGCAGTGTGATGCTATCTCAGTCCCCAGGGCAACTACTTTTACCCGGAGACTTTCCGTTAAATCGTCTCCCGAGGTGCCACGTTATATTATTGTTGGCTTTCAGACTGATAAAAATGGTAACCAAGAGCAAAATCCGGCAATATTCGATCACACAGGTGTGAACAATATCTACGTCATGTTAAACTCCACTAGGTACCCCATGGTTGACTACAACCTCTCATTTACCAGGCAGCAATTTAGTAGAGCGTATGGTGATGCCGCGTTATTTAGATCTAAGTTTTATAACATGGACGAGCTGGTATCAAACACAAACCTTACTCCCTTGGAGTACAAAAACCTATTTCCTTTGTTTTTGTTCGACGTTTCCAAACAGAGTGAACGGTTAAAGTTTCCCGTTACTGATATCCAAATCAAGGCAAATTTTGCCAATGCTGTGCCCGCAGACACAGAAGCATTTGCCGTTATCATTAGCGACAGGTTAATAAACTTCCAGTCTGATGGAAATAAAATGAGTGTGTTGTATTCAGATTATTTTCTTTTTATAAAATGATAAAGACTTTAGACTTAAAAAAAGTTCTTAAAAAAAATAATATGAAATTCCACTTTTACTGGGATAAAAAGCAGTTAGCTACGCTTATAAAAGAAAAGGGATTGCTATCAGAGGAGCCACCTAAACCAGAAAAAAGAGAAGATCCTAGGTTTGCAAAGTTAAAAACTATTAGAAAAAATCCTAGGAAAGTTAATTTAAAGGACGTTTAAAACCGAGGAAATAAAAAATTTTTCGTCGATTTATAAAGCGAGTAAATTTATAGGTCGATGCCCCCAAACGGTTTCGAACTGGAATGGAAAGGTTTGGAATAATAAATACGAGATTAGCATCCAGTAATTTTATTACGGTATGGCCGTAATAAAATTTATTGAGAGTGGATTAAAAAAAAAAAATTATTTATAATAAAATGAGTTTGTTTAGAAGAATTGGAAATGTAGCTAGACGAGCTGCGTCTAATGTTTTATCTGGAGCAAGAAGGCTTTTACGCACTCCTATAAGAGAGAGAGTAAACAGATTTACAGATTGACTCATTCGTACAGTCAACCCTAACCACATGGATGCGGTTCTAGACAGCCTTAGAGAACACGTCAGAAGAGAAGTGCCACCTCGACAAGAATTTAGAGTTCAAAGAGTGGAATCTGCATTAAGCCAGTTTGCTATGCAACACATTATACCTGGTAGAGAAGGTTACAATCCTACTAGGTTTTTTACAGAAACGAGTCCCATTCTCGCAGATATTTTAGGAGAAACCTACAGACAAAGGTAAAACTAATACTAAGGTGTAAGATGTGCAAACCTTTGGATCCTGAATCAGAGAAAGAATATGCTTTTCACTCTGATACGTTACGCAACCTAGATGCGAGTGGCGTACATGAGTTGTTAGAGCAAATGATGGAAAAAATCCAAGAGAAGATAGCCAAGTTCCAAAGAGAAGGTAGTGGTTGGGCTTTTGTAAGCATAGTGCAGTTAGAACTACACACGGTGGTTTACGATCCTTTACTTGCTCAGGGTTACTTACCTTTGCCAAAGTGGATGGCAGATAAAAAGGCAGGTATCAACATAAAAAACGAGGATGATAAATGCTTTTTATGGTGTGTGCTAAGAGCTCTTCACCCTGTAAAGAAGAACCCACAGCTAATAGGCGATCTCAAAGAAAATGAAGATACCTTAAACATGTTCGGAATAGATTACCCCGTTATGCTAAAAGATATAGACAAGTTTGAGAAGCAGAACTCTGATATTAGTGTTAACGTTCACAACTGTGATGATAAAAAGTTTAGCATCTTAAAGTTATAAAAGAAGAAAAAAGAAATCACATCGACCTGATTTTAGTTAAAAAAGAGGAAAAGCAGCAACACTATTGTCTAGTAAAAAACTTTAACAGACTGATGAGATCGCAAGTAACAAAGAGCTGTAAAAAAGTAGAATTTTGCCGTCGTTGTCTTAACCATTTTGGTAGTAAAGACTTTTTAAAAAAGCATAAATCCTACTGCAACGCCCATAAACCATTTAGAATAGAAATGCCAGAAAAAGGTACAACCTTAGAGTTTAAAAACTACGCTAGAAAACTGCGTGTTTCCTTTGTTGTATACGCCGACTTTGAGAGTATTTTACCTCGTCTATACACCTGCCAGGCAAACCCGGAAAATAGTTACACTATGTCTTACCAAAAGTATGAGCCTTGCAGCTTTTACTACATTATAATTTGCTTTGATAATAAGGTTTGCGCGCCTATAGAAAGAAGTTACATCGGAGAAGATGAGGCAGAAGTCTTTGTAAACTGGTTAACTAGCGACATAAAAGAAATTCACTGTAAATACTACCAGAAGAATACACATATAATTTTTACAGAGGAAATAAGGTATGAACAAGAAACTAACTGTTGGATTTGCGGTGGTGAGTTTACCTCCGATAATTTTAAAGATCATTGCCATTTCACAGGTAAGTTTAGAGGGGCTGCTCACAACAAATGCAACTTAAAGGCTAAAAATCCTAACTTTACACCCGTGTTTTTCCATAATCTCAGCGGGTATGATGGACATCTTTTTATTAAAGCTCAAGGTAGGACCTGGGGAAAGATCGACTGCATTCCTAACAATGAGGAAAAATACATTAGCTTTACTAAACACGTCTGGGTTGGAGAAAACTTATACCACCAAATTAGGTTCCTTGACAGCCGTAAGTTTATGTCTCCAAGCTTAGACAAACTCTCAAGCAACTTGGAAAAAAGCCAGCTAGAAAATCTAGCTAAGTTTTTTACTAAGCAGCAGATGCCACTAGTTAAGAGAAAAGGAGTTTTTCCTTATGAATACCTGGACTCATTGGAAAAACTTAAGGAGACCCGACTACCTCCTAAAGAAGCGTTTTACTCTAGACTTAACAAAGAAAACATTAGCAATGAGGACTATGCCCACGCTCATAAGGTTTGGGAGTCTTTTGGTATGGAAACGTTAGAAGATTACCTTGAGCTTTACAACAAAGTAGATGTGCTGCTTTTAGCGGACATCTTTGAGAACTTCAGAAATATGTGCTGTAAACACTACGACTTAGATTCTGCTTGGTATTATACTGCTCCAGGTCTAGCTTGGGACGCAGCATTAAAGACGACGAAGGTAAAACTAGAGCTTTTATCAGACCCTAACATACTACTTATGGTTGAGCTAGGTTTATTAGGAGGCATTAGCATGTGTATTAAAAGATACGCTAAGGCTAACAGTCCTCACATGGGAGATCAGTACGACAAGAGTAAACCCACAAAGTACCTGCTGTACTTGGACGCTAACAGTCTTTACGCTTGGGCAATGAGTTAGCCACTTCCTACTCATGGATTTAAATGGATGACAGATAAAGAGTTACGTAGCTGGGAAAAAATTCCCTCCATTTTGGAGGTAGATTTAGACTATCCTAAAGAGTTACAGGATTTGCAATACGACTATCCTTTAGCTCCTGAGCATCTAAAGGTAAACAAAGTGGAAAAACTTTTTCCTAACTTAGGGCCAAAGAGAAATTACGTCTTACACTACCAAGCTCTTAAAATGTATCTCAGTTTAGGTTTAAAGTTAGTAAAAGTTCACCGGTGGATTAGCTTTAAAGAAAGTACCTGGCTTAAACCTTACATTGACCTAAACATAAGGCTTAGGACAGCAGCCACCAACGAGTTTGAGAAAGATTTTTTTAAGCTGATGAACAACTCTGTCATTGGTAAAACTATGGAAAACCTCAGAAAAAGGGTAGATATACACCTAATTAACAACGAAAACTGAGCTAAGAAACTCACAGCAAAGCCAAACTATGAGCATACTACCAGATTTAGTGAGGGCTTTGTGGCGATCCACATGAAAAAAACCTGCATAAAATACGACAAGCCCGTTTACTTAGGGATGTGCATTTTAGACTTCAGCAAGACCTTAATGTATAACTTTTTTTACAACTACCTTAAGGAAAAATATGGAGAGAAAGTTAGACTGCTTTTCACGGATACTGACAGTTTTGTGCTTGAGATAGAAATGGAAGACTTTTACAAGGACATTGCTCCAGACGTTTCCGCAAAGTTGGACACAAGTAACTACCCTAAAGAACACCCTTTGTCTGGCGTAAATAAAAAGGTTATAGGCATGTTTAAGGATGAGCTAGGTGGTAAAATTATGACGGAGTTTGTTGGTCTAAGGGCAAAACTTTATGCCTACAAAACTAGAGGGGGAGGAAGAAAAGAAGTGTAAAGGTCTTAAAAAGTCAGTGGTTAAGAATGAGATAAACTTTAGCAATTACAAAGATTACTTGCTCACAGGGGAAAAGCAGTTTAGACAGATGAGCGTGTTTAGGAGCCATAAACACGAGGTAAGTACGGAAGAGGTAAACAAAATAGCGTTAAGTTCTGACAATGATAAGAGGATTGTCTCAGAGAACAAAATAAATACTCTAGCTTGGAAACACTATAAAGTAGAGGAGGTGTAAAGAATTTAAAACCTGTTTGGGGTTTTAAATTGCACGGGGCAACTTTTTTGCGCTAGGGGTCATTGGGTGCAACATTTGAGGTTTTTTCTCTCCTCAAGAAAAAATCTTAAAAACTGCAAAATTTGGGGCAACTTTTTACGCTGGGGGGGGGGGGGTCATTGGGTGCTTAAGTTAAAAAAGTGCAACGACCCTCTGTAAAGTTTAGGATTTTTTTTGTGGGGGTCATTGGGTGTAGTTTTTTGCCGTTATGTGTATTTTTGCTTAAACTAAGTATAGATGTGTCAGAACATACATTTCCTACAATACTAATACATATTGAAAAGTTAATCATGGGCATTCATACGAAGATAGAAGACTAGAATAAAAGAACCCTTAAATGGATGTGATCTCCATCATTTTCCCAACGACAAAAACAAATAATGCATTGACCCTTTACCACACAGTGGGAACTGCCATGGAATTTACCCCCCCCTTTTACACTTAAAGGGGGGTAACTTGCCTGCCCTTTTTCTGAAGGCAATGGGGGACAGCCTAACCCCCTCCATTTAAAAATTTCTAGATGCAACCCTGCACAATGAATGTAGTTGCTCGTGCTGGAATCAGATTGTCCATTTGTCTGTCAATCTGTACATAGTTGCAATTTCATATCCTCTTCCCCCCCTTTAGTTTTCATCCAATATGGCTGCAATTTATATTGGGAACTTCTGCACCTGAAAATTTGATAGGTTTTCTATCATGAGAGTTATAGCCTTTTGAAATGTTTTTCTAAGCCAGTGACAAGTCAACGTTTAGGCTTTGTCTGCATAATATAGTTCTAGTTTTAGAAGCTGCATCTGTCTGCCTGTCTGTCTGTTAGTCTTTTTCTTGGTTACACAGTTAAGTCCACACTTGTGGTCAGATTCTTGAGAAACTTTCAGAATTTATTTATATCATCAATAGCTTGAACCCTATTGATTCTAAGAAAGAAATCTGATAAATAGTAAGGAAAAAGTCGCCATTTCAATTGAAAACTTATATTTCTTTTTTACACGATAAAGTCTGCATTTTTGGTCAGATTTTCATGAACTTTCAGAGTTTGTTTATATCATCTATAGCTTAAATTTCAAACTTTACATTTCTTGTTTATGCGATTATGTCTGCATTTGAGGTTTGATTTTCACAAAACTTCCACAGTTTCTTTATATCCTCACTACATTGAACCCTATCGATTTAGGAAAAATTCTGACAATTTGTAATGAAAGTAGCCATTTTAAGTTGAAATTTTTTGCGTCTTGGTTACACAGTATACCGGTAGTCCAAATTTTTAATCTTTTCTTTTAAAACTTGTGCAGATCATTTGTATATTCAAGGGATTGAGCCCTATTAAAACGAAGCAATCAGTTTAGGGAAAGCAGCCATTTGCTGACTTAGTCATGTTTACTCAACACAATCCACTTTAGAAGTCACATTTCTTTGAAACTTGAAGAGATTGTATAATACAATGTGTACTAAAATCCTGTCAAATTTGGCAAGATTCCAGATAATTGGATTTGAGAAATTTTACTTAAGTATTTCCCTATTTGTTAAATAAACCATGCCTACACAGGAATCACACAGTCTTAAAAAGTGCTTAATTCTGAGTCCCTTTCTTAGGACGTGCTTTAATGTGGAAAAAAAAGGCCTTAAAAGTCCTTGATTTTGGTCACTCTCTTAAAAGGTGCTTAGTTTTGTCTGAAAACATGCTTAAAACTGTGCAATAGACAAAATGTCTTGTAAGTAGTAGCCAGTTTCAAGAAACGATCCAAAATACATAGTAGAAAAAGCAACCATTTTTCCTTGGCATAACAGGCTACTTAACCACAATTGGATCAAACTAGTTTGGGATGAAAACGCTGTTAAATTGCATCCCTTAGTTGAAGTGTTTATGTAGCGGCTAGTTTGAGAATGGCATCGGGTAATAAGAAATAGATGCTAACATATTCTTGGGTTAATGATTTGAGCGATAGGGCAAAGGGCCGCACATGCGAGAAATTAATTGACTTTGGTAATATGGCAGAAACGTAGATCTTGTATATTACACAGGGTTCTCATTTGGGCCAGGGCCACAGATTTTGACGCTTGGGAATTTGAAATGACCTGTTTTTGACACTCAAAAATATTTGCCAAAGTGTCAATCTGATGCATGAGATTTATTACTAAGGCTTTATATAAATTAGCCCCCGTGCATCCAGCAGAAATATGAGCTTTAATACACAAAATCAAATATTAACGACGCATGCGGCTCTTTTTATAACTGGCAAGACATGAAAACGCGATAAAGATGTTAATCCACTTATCTAGTGTAAAATAAATGAGCCGTGCTCTGTGAAAATGGGGCTTAATGCATATGCAAAAAGTATCGACCCAGGTCAACCTGCGCAGTCCGCGCAGGCTGACCTGGGCCGAAACTTTTCGATATTGGTCAATTTTATGTATGTCAAAGAACCAGTCTATTGCATGATTAAGTCGGTTATTTAAAAAGCAGCTCTTATGGATCCATAATTATGTGATGACTGGGCTGGTATCATGTATCACGGAGATGCATTAAGCTTCCTTTTGTCAGAGCTTGGCTCAAATGGTTTTAAAGTTACTTACTACCCAAATTGATAAATTTCACTTCAAATCATGCGGAAAGACTTCTCCAAAAAATTAATTGACACGAAAAATAGATCGCCGGAAAAAAACGCAAAAACCCATAATACAACAAAAGTCAGTTGGACATCGTCTGATCAGAGTCACTACGAGCAGGCTTTTTATCTTTAATAATGAATTTTAACTGTAAATTCACACAAATCTCTGTTTGAAACAATCAGTGGTAGCTAAAATCTCTGATAAACTTTGGTTGTCTTATGAAATGAAATATAACATTTTCCTACAAATAAGAGGTGGATGGTTTGAAGGGTTGATGTTAGTGTTAAGGTGATAGCACAAGTATTAAAAAAGAAGGTACTGGACATTCAAAGAAGAAAGAAGACTAGAATTTAAAAAAAAAAAAAATTCTAAAGAATGTGACCTTTATTTTCTCCCTTTTCACAATTTTCTTAGCTATAAAAAAATTCAAGTCATTCGTCATTCAAGCCACATTTGAATTGTTGTCTGCAAATGCTTTAAATATGAACAAGCCTAAAAGTTTTCAGCACTATAAATGTGTTTTAACTTTCGTTAGTCATTGATGCCAAGTGATACATATACAACAAAAATGGGAGAATGTGCTTGAAAAGTGCTTAAAAAGTGCTTAAATTTTGTCACTGAATACCTGTATGAACCCTTATATATAATGATGTATGCTAGAAAATGAGCAAATTTACTGCCAGTGGAGCAACTCGGGCCCTTAAGGGCCTCTACTTTAATGTCTAACCGTCATCAAATTCAATTTTTTTTTTTGTTGTTGTTTCCATTCATTATACCCCCACAAACGATAGTTTGTGGGAGTAAACTTGAGTGACCTTGTCTGTACATCGATCCATCCGTCCTTTGGTGGTCCGTCATCCATTCATCTATCCGTCCATTCCTGTGTCACAAAAATCTTGTCCAGAGCATAACTTCCAGACTATAAAAGGTATTAACTTCAAACACCATAATTATGCAGATGGATCACATTCAGGAAAAGTGCAGTGCACAAGATCTATAACTCTGTCATTATTATTTTTAGAGTTATTGCCCTTCGTTATTTCCACTGGCTGAACGCCAACAAAGCTTATATCATGCTGTGGTTTCCATCACCCATCCATCTGTCCGTCTGTCCGTTTCTTAGTCTTTCTCTTGTTTACGCCATAAAGTCTGCATTTGAGGTCAGATTTTTGTGAAACTTGCACAGTTTGTTTATATCATGGCTTGAACCCTATTGATTGTGGGGGAAAAAAATGCAATCAGTAAGGGAAAAGTAGCCATTTTAAGTTAAAAATTTGCATTTCCTGTTTACTTTATAAAGTCCACTTGTAGTCAGATTTTCATAAAACTGGCACAGTTCCTTTTATATTATCAATAGCTTGAATCCTTTTCATTTGGAAAGATATATCGGACAAATAGTAAGGAAAAATTAGCCTTTTCAAGTCGAAAATTAACATTTCTTTTTTATGCAATCAAGTCTGCATTTTGTATTTGAATTTCGTGAAATTTGAACAAATGCTTTATATCATCAATAGCCTGAAGCCTACCAATTTTGGGGGAAAAAAAACCGGACAATCAGTTAAGGAAAAGTAGCCATTTAAAGTTGAAAATATACAGTTCCTGTTAACGTGATTAAGTCTGCATATTTGGTGCTGTTTTTTTTTTAAACTTGCACAGATCATTTGTATTATTAAGGGATTGGACTCTGTCAAAATTGAAGATAATCTAGCATTTAGTTTAGGCAAAACAGCCATTTGATGACTTAGTCCAGGGTTTTCCCTCAGCGTTAAAAATTGGGGGTCATTGTGACCCCTTGCCTCATTAGTTCAGGGTCATTTCTTTAACTGGGCGGGGCAAAATAAATGAGTCTCTTTGTCGTCATGCACATATTACAATGCATTTTACCTTTAAAATCCAAGAAATTAAAGTCTGTTAGTCATTTCTGACAGAAAGCTCGATTTCAATTTTTGACAGAGGAAAAATTCTCGTCCGAATTGCTGCTTGATGTGGCTTAATCGGCAGCTGTAGGAAGCAGACAATAAAAAAAAAAGAATGCTACAGTTTACTTTGTTCCGACATTATTTTTCGCAAACAGAACAGACTGGTAATATGTACTTTTATCTACCGAAAGTCTTACAATAAGCTAAAAAAATACAGAGAATCCAACCAAGACTTTGACTGGGCCTGTATTTACGACACATGTCCAATGTACTTTACGGCTTTAATGTGTAAACCAGTCTTTTTCTATAAATAAATTATGGGAAAGTCACTTGTATCTAAAACAAACCCTTTAGTTGAAAAAAAAAAAATGTGTTCCTCTGACATTGAAGCAAGAACAGACTTGGATTTATGACCATTTATTCAATTTCCTAGATGATTTAGATTTTGGAAAGTTGCATCACTGATGACACACTGTTATTTATTTTTTGGGTCATTTGAGTTAAAATTGCGTAATTGACGCAGGATTTGTGCATAATGGAAAACCCTGAGTCCTGTTTACTGAACACAGTCCATATCATTAATCACATTTTCTTTGGAATTTTCGGGGATAATTTGTACAACGTGTACTGAAACCCTATCAAATTTAGCTGGATTCAAAACCATTGTTTTGAGGAATTGCACTTCATTTATTAAAATATTTGTTCAGTTCACTATGCCTACTTACTATGCTGTTTTAGTGGGTTCAAGCCGAGTTGCAACTTCCCCCAAACACTTGTGTGTGTGGGGGGGGGGTGTGTGTGTGTGTGTGTGTGTGTTTGCTTTTTTTTGCGCGGTAAATTAATAATGGATGCTAGAAAATAAGCAAAATCTCTGCCAGTAGAGTGATTCAGGCCGTCAAGGGCAACTAAGTATTCTACATGTTGGCTTTTTGTCTGGAGCATTACTTCCCAAGTATAATAGCTGTTGCCTTCAAACTTCATATGCAGATCACATTGAGGAGAAATGCAGTGCACAAGATGCACAAATCATCATTATTTTTGGAGTTGTTGCCTTTTGTTAATTCACATGTTGGATCTTTGTTCATAGTATAACTTCTAAAGTAAAAAGCTATCAATTTCAATCTGCATATGCAGATAGATCACATTGAAAAGAGGTTTATTGCACAAGAACCATAACTCTGGCCTCATTATTATACCCCGCAAAACGAATGTTTTCGGGGGTATACTGGAATCAGCCTGTTTGTCCGTCCGTGTGTCCGTCTGTGTACAAATAATTGCCTGTTTCTGTCAAAGTGCTGGAGGGGGTATTAAGTCACATTCAGTGAGAGCTCTAGTTTTTGAAGTTATTGCCCTTTGTTATTGTACATGTTTGATTTTAATTCCAGAGCATAACTTCAAAAATATTTAAGCTATCTTCTTAAAACTACAAGTGCAGTTAGATCACTTTGGATAGAGATACAGTGCACAAGATCCATAACTCTGTTATTATTTTTGGAGTTATTACCCTTTTTTTTCAAAATTGATTTTCTGTTCCATGCATAACTTCAAAAATTAATAAAAAAGCTTTTGCCTTTGAACTTCATTTGTTGATAGATCACATTGAGGACATGTGCAGTGCACAAGAATGTTGACTGGGTCTTTTTTTTTTTTTAAGTTCTTTCACTTTATTATTTACAAATTAGATTTTTGTCTGGAGCATAAATTTTAGAGTATGAAAGCTATCTTACTTCAAACTTTTTATACAAATAGATAGTGTTAAGGGCAAGTACAGTGCATAAGATTCACATCTCTGTCCTTATTTATTTATTTATTTAATTATTGTAATTATTGCCCTGTGTTATACTAAAAAAATTGAATTTTTTTCAGTTTAACTTCAAAATTATAAAACCTATCAACTTCAAAGTGTATATGCTGATAGATCATGTTAAGCAGAAGAGTAGTGCACAAGAACCATTTATCTGTCCTGATTTTTGAGTTACTGCCCTTTGTTATTTTACCAGTTTGATTTTTTTTCCAGACCATTACTTCCAAAATATATAAGCTATCAACTTAAAACTGCATATGCAGATAGATCACATTGAAGAGAAGTGCACTGCACAAGATCCATAACTCTGTCATCATTTTTTGGAGTTATTGTCCTTTGTTATTTTACAAATTGGATTTTTGTCTTGAATAAAACTTCAAAAAAATATAAGCTACTGCCTTCAAACTTCATTTGCAGATTGACTACATTGAGGACATGTGCAGTGCACAATAAATAAGCTTTCTGCTTTAGTTAGGCTATTATAGTCATCTGATCATCACTGAATTACAAGCATTTCGAAATATTTATACACTGTCTGATTCTACAGAGAGCTGCAAGTCTAAAAAAGTTTCTTTTTCAGGTTAAGGGGTAAATGGTTGTTTGCTGACTATGATATGTGTTAAGTGTGCTGTCAATTAACAAACTTGTTAAGATCATTGTCGATAGATGGTTGATTGCAATCTTATGTCTTATGATATACTGTAGATAACAGGTTTTCAACTGGGTTAAAACGGCTATTTGATTTGCAATCAAACACACATCCTAACAATTAACAGTATACTGACACACTCTTAGATGTTCTTATCTGGTTCAAAATGTTACAGTCAAATTTTGATTTAATTAGCATTGTTGCATTTGGAGCTGAACTTCTTACACAGTACAGAACAGAACCTAGATGTTGCATAATTGAAAATCAACATACAGCAGGGAATAGAAGCTAATGTTCTTAAAAATTTTGTATTCAAACTATATTGGTCAGAATTTTAGTTGAAGTCACAGATAGTTCAAATCAAAGATTAAACTGTATGTCATTCGCATTATGATCTGTATCTACACATTCAGCATATTCTTCATGCACCAAGTGTAACTTTTAGGTTAATGATGAAATGAAATTGATGACAATTACCATTTTAAATAGGCTGTTCTCTGGTTATTTGACAAGGTTAGATGTTTTGAACATACTTTCTTTTTATTAGTATTTCTTATATTTCTTACCTTTTTTTCCCCTCTGTAGTATAAACATTTTACTTGTCTTTCCAAGCAAAACCTAGCACTGATTATTCTATTGTGTAATGCAGCGTTGATCAAAACTTTTTTAACAGGTCCCATCACCAATCATTTTTATTATGCAAACTTTTAGCCTCTGCCTATATTTCACATCAGCGGAATACATTCACAAATCACATTTAAACCTTTTTTCCAATGGTCAGTCATTTTCATAATGCAAGCCTCCAGCCTCTGCCTATATCTCGCGTCAGCAGAATACATTCGCAAAACACTTTTAAATCTTTTTCTTTAATTATGAACTTTTTAAAAACAAACAGAAACTATCGCACCTCTCCAATGTTAACAGTTGTGAAGTTGGGAGCCAATGAAGTGAACAGCAAGACTGCGCATCTGGCAAAAATAATGTGATAACCTGATTAGTCAAATATCATTTTCCACGGATCCAAGTATAGCTTGAACCCAATTGATTTTGAAAAAATTCTGACAATCAGTAAGGGAAACGTAGCCGTTTCAAGTTGAAAATTTGCATTTCCTGTTTAAATGATAAAGTCCACATTTGTGGTCAGGTTTTCATGAAACATGCACAGTTGTTTTGTATTATCAAAACTTTGAATCCTATTGATTTGGAAAAATATCGGACAAATAGTAAGGGAAGAGTAGCCATTTAAAGTTGAATATTTGCATTTCTTGTTTACGCAATAAAGTCTGCATTTGTGGTCAGATTTTTGTGATACATGCACAGTTTGTTTATATCATCAGTAGCTTGAACCCTATTGATTTTGAAAAAAAAACTGACAATCAGTAAGGGAAAAGTAGCCATTTCAAGTTAAAAATTTGCATTTCCTGTTTACATGATAAAATCCACATTTGTGGACACGTTTTCATGAAACAAGCACAATAGTTTTATATTGTCAATAGCTTGAATCCTTTTGATTTGGAAAAATATCCGACAAATAGTTATGGAAAAGTAGCCATTTAAAGTTGAAATTTTACATTTCCTTTTTATATTATATAGTCCACATTTTTTATTTGATTTTCATGAAACTTACACAGCTGCATTATATCATCAATAGGTTGAAGCCTGAAAATAAGCAAAATTTTTGCCAGTGGAGTGATTCAGGCCCTCAAGGGCCTCTAGTTTTTGCCATGTGTTTTTTTATATGAGCCATATTCTGGCAAAAGGGGGCTTAATGCATCCCCGTAATGCATTGTACCAAGAAGGGCATCACATAAATAGGGATCCATAAAATCTACTTTGTCTCACAACCGATTTTATCATGAGGTAGACCAGTCCTTTGACATGTGCAGGCTGACCTAGGCCGAGACATTTTGCAGATGCATTAAGCCCGGTTATCACAGAGCATGACTCATATATATTTGGTATTTGTACGGTGCACAACTTTCAAGATATAAAAGCTATTGACTTCAAACTTCATAATTATTCAGATAGATGACATTGAGGACAGGTGCAGTGCTCATAATCTGTTACTCTGTCTTTAGTATTTTTTTGGATTCATTATGTCTACCCCCGTCAGGGTCGGGAGACTTTTGTTTTTCCCTGTGTGTCCGTCTGTCTGTCTGGATGTCCGTCACAAATCGTGTCCGCTCTATAACTCGAAAACCTTTTAAGATATTTTGATAAAACTTCACACATTTGTAAAGCACTATGAGACGAAGTGTCATGCACAAGAACCATAACTCTGGCTTGTATATATTTTGAGTTGTTTCCCTTTCATTATTTTCTGTCGCAAATCGTGTCCGCTCTATAACTCGAAAACCTTTTAAGATACTTTGATAAAACTTCACACATTTGTAAAGCACTATAAGACGAAATGTCATGCACAAGATCCATAACTCTTGCTTGTACATTTTTCAAGTTATTTTCCTTTCATTATTTTCCGTCACAAATCGTGTCCGCTCTATAACTCGAAAACCTTATAAGATATTTTGATAAAACTTCACACATTTGAAAGCACCATGAGACAAAGTGTCATGCACAAGAACCGTAACTCTGACTTGTATATTTTTCGAGTTATTTCCCTTTCATTATTTTCCATCACAAATAATGTCTGCTCTATAACTCGAAAACCTTTTAAGATAATTTGATAAAACTTCACACATTTGTAAAGCACCAAGAGGCTAAGCGTCATGCACAAGAACCATAACTCTGACTTGTATATTTTTTGTGTTATTTCCCTTTGATTATTTTCTTTCACAAATCGTGTCCGCTCTATAACTCAAAAACCTTTTAAGATATTTTGATAAAACTTAACACATTTGTAAGGCACCATGAGACGAAGTGTCATGCACAAGAACCGTAACTCTGGCTTGTATATTTTCCAATTTTTTTTCCCTTTGATTATTTTTTCCTTCACAAATTGTGTCTGCTCTCTAACTCAAAAGCTTTCAAGATATTTTGATAAAACTTCACACAGTTGTAAAGCACCATGAAACAAAGTGTCAAGCACAAGAACCATAATTCTGGCATGTATATTTTTTGAGTTATTTACCTTTTATTATTTTCCTTCACAAATCGTGTCCGCTCTGTAACTCGAAAACCTTTTAAGATATTTTGATAAAACTTTACACATTTGTAAAGCAACATGAGACGAAGTGTTATGCACAAGAACCATAATTCTTGCTTGTATATTTTTCGAGTTTTTTCTCTTTATTTTCCTTACTCATTTACGTACAATTCATGTCCGCTCTATAGAGACAAATGACCATTATTTCAGTTAGAAATTGCCTTGGTGACATATCAATCTTTCTGACACCAAAAAGGGGGGAGACATCTGATTTTTTTTTTTTTTTTTTTGTAGAAAAACAAGTTCTAGTTGCCCTTTGTTACTTTGGGTTTTTGACTGAGCACTACATATACAGATTGATCACTCTGAGCGTACACGAGATCCATAACTCTGTCTAAATTATTTTTGGAGTTATTGCCCTTAGTTGTTTTTCTTTTTTTTTTTCCCAGAGAATAACATACAAATTGTTAAAGTAATTGGCTTTTTACTTCAAAGACAGATAGCTCCCATTGAGGACAAGGACATTGCACAAGATCTGTTGCTCTGTCTTCAGTTTTTTTGGAGTTAGTACCCCTACATATTTTTTCGTCCAGTTCATATTTTCCAAAGTATACAAGCTATTGACTTGAAACTCTAAAAACGGATGGATCTCATTGAGGACAAGTGCAGTGCACAAGATCCATTATTGTGTCTTTTGCATTTTTTGAGTGCTTGCCCTTTGTTATTTTACATTTTGCTTTGGAAAGGGGCAGTCATTCAGTGAAAAGGCACCACATTCGTCTGCCTGCGACAATCATATTTATATATTAATTTACTGATAGATTGAAATAAGTCCAGAGGAAAAGTGAAAGGGACATAGAGCATACTTTGTGCTTTAAGCTGTTTGTTTTACCCTTCAAATTTTTATGCATATATATTTTCTGTACATTTCAGAATCACATGTAAAATGCCTCCCATACAGAACAATAGTTTAAAAAGTAATGTCAGTATCACGTTGAGCATTGCAACTGATAGCAGAGTTTCAGTCATAACAGGATTATACAGGTTTGCGGTAAATATTTTCATTTATACACTACAGAGTTTTCTTTAAGCTTGTAGCCATATCAGAGTGATTGATAAATTTATTCTTTACCCTATACAAAGTTTTAACAATCCAGAGAGAAAAGGCTTTTGAAAATGTAAGAAAAGGGGAATATGCAAATAAAAATTCCATATTTGAACCACATATGATTTGTAGTCTGCACATGCTTTGAATTTGGGCTAGTTTAAAATTAAACCACTAAGACAAATTCCAGGAAAAGTTTGTGTACACAGGAGGCCATGTTTTCAGTCCAATACTAATGAAAGTTTGTCAGAATGTCTGTCATTATATCTCGGAAGAGATTGGAGATAGGTCATGTTTGGTCAAGAGGCTCTGGTAAGCAACTACAGGGCCATGATGGCTCTCATGTATTTCTTCTTTTTTCTCAAATTTTGGAACATCTATCAAATATGAATTTAATTTACTCTTATGCGACCTTATTTATACTAGAAGCAGACATTTGTATGATCTTGTTTCAGACTTTGCACAGAATTTTATTTAGAGGTCAAAGAGAGGGTCTAGGTCACCATTACATTCAGCAGGATTTTGTACACTTATACTCTCAAATGAAAAAGCTAGGGATGCCTCGTCTTTAAGCAAAAATCAAATTCTGTTTCTAGGAAATGATAACGAATTCAAAAAGATTCCAAATCTACACTTCTGAAGCCTCTCATAGATGATTGATGATATGATGCAGTATTGAACATTTCTTATGTAAGCAAGTAGTGGAAAAAGTCCAGTATTTTCAAATTCAAGACCTGGTAAAAAGTAGCTCACTGGGCAAAGTTTTTAAAAAAGCCTTGTGTGCACCACATTTCAGCCTGATACATGTAGTAGGTCACTGGGCCAAATTTTAAAAAGGCCTTGTGTGTGCCTTAAAGGCGACTTTTCAGGCTGATCCTTTTTTCTCTCTAAATTTTGATTGCCATGCAGACTTCTTTTTATATCTCTGTCTTTCAATGCCAAATATGTCTATTTATTCTAAAGGTAGTTGAGCAATACATTGCCATCATTACCCTCTTCTTCATTGTTTATAGTAAAAGATCAAACATATCACTTTTTTCCTTTTGAAAATTATTTAATTTTGTACATAGAAAAGTTCAACTGATGTCACTATTTTTTAAATGGCCTTCATACTCCTGATATGAAGGTCAAGTTGGTACATCTTATTACAGATAAAAAATGATTTGACAGATTAAGAGCTGCGGTGGTATGGTTTATAGCTCACCTGAGCACATAGAGCACGTGGTGAGCTTTTTTGATTGTGCTGATGTCCGACATCAGTTGTCAACTTTTACCATGTGTACGCTCTAGAGGCCACATTTTGATTCCGATAATCATGAAACTTGGTCATTATGTTTGTCTTGATGATATCTCTGACCAGTTTGAAAATTGGTCTGGTCGAGTCAAAAACTAGGTCACTAGGTCAAATCTTAGAAAACCTTGTGTACATTCTAGAGGCAACATTTTCAGTCAGGTACTCTAAAAAGTTTGTCAGAATGTTTGTCTTGATGATGTCTTGAACAAGTTTGAAAATAGGTTATGTCGGGTCAAAAAATAGGTCACTTGGTCAAACGTTACGAAAATCTTGTGTATCCTCTAGAGGTTACATTTTCAGTCAAATACCCATGAAAGTTTGTTAGAATGTTTTTCTTGATTTTATCTCACACGAGTTTGAAAATGGATTTTGTCGGGTCAAAAACTTGGTCACTGGGACCAATCTTTGAAAAATCTTGTGTATGCCTTAGAGGCCACATTTTCAGACCAATACTCATGAAACGTTGTCAGAATGTTTGTTCTGTTGACATCTTGGATGAGTTTGAAAATGGGTCACATCGCGTCAAAAACTAGGTCACTATGTCAAATCTCAGAAAAGCCTTGTGTACACTCTAGAGTCCACATGTTCTGCCCAATACTCTTGGAAGTAGGTCAGAATATTTGTCTCGATGATATCTTGAACGAGTTTGAAATTGGGTCACATTGGGTCAAAGACTAGGTCACCAGGTCAAATAGCTTGTGTAGCTCTAGAGTCAGTTTTTTTTGTTTTTTTTGTCCAATACTTTTGAAGATTTGTCAGAACGGTTTTCTTGATGATCAACAAGATGGAATTGAAAATGGTTCACATTGGTTAAAAAACTAGATTGCCATGTCAAATCTTAGAAAAACCTTCTGTACACTCTAGAGGCCACATTTTCTGTCCAATACTTATGAAAGGTGGTCAGAATCTTTGTTTTGACAATTTCTACAGTGGGAAAATGGGCTATGTTGAGCTAAAAAGTAGGTCACTGAGAGAAATTCTAGAAAAAACTTGTTTACAAGCCAGAGGACAAATGTTCAGTCCTTTTTTAATGAAAGCTTGGTAGAATGTTTGTCATTATATCTCAAAACAGAATGAAAATGGGTCATGTTTGGTCAAAAGGCTGGGTTGAGGCGTTTTCAGCCCTCTTGGTTAATGGACGGTAGAATGTATATGTTTTGATCTGTATGCTTAAATAAAGTTTTCTGTCCAAAAAAAAAGCAAAGACAAACCAGAGAAAAAAGAATTGAGCCAGCTTTTGCTTTTTAGGTTTGGGCAGCCAGGATAAATGATAAATAAATACATAATAATTCTGTCAGAGTGGTTAATAGTTCTGCAAATATATGTTTGACAATATGAGGCCTTTCAGCCCATACAGCAAAGAAATATTTTACAAACAAAATTGAACAATCAATATTTATACATTTTCATTCGTCATTTGCTTAATATATATTCTCTTTTCTTTCAATATGGTATCTTAGAATATTCAAAGCTTTTTTTTATTTTTGGGTTTTTTTTTTTTTTAGAATCCTGTAGTTACATCATTGTTTCCAAGCTTTGGTCCACAGATGGGGGGAACTGTCATAACGCTAAAAGGAATTGACCTAGATGTTGGCAACAACTTAATTTCGGTACAGCTTGGCTCCTTGAGCGTATGTACTGATATCTCCTTTGTTAATGACAGGTAAGAAATCAACATGGTAATCTTAAAGAATAGCCTCATTTGCAATGTAAAGTAATATCAGCAGTTACATGGGCTAAAAGCAGAGTCCTTTAACTCAAGTGGTAATGCAGGGCTAATGAGTGCCCACAGCATGGCCTAGCTCTCTTTGAGAATTAATGATTTTCAGTACTACACAGTTCACTTTTCACTCATCTATGAACAATATTGTTGTGACAATGTTTATACCTGCATACGGTAAGTGGCTTTGAAATAATGTTGTGCAAAGTATAGTTGAAAGAAACTCCAAGAACAAAATGGATTGGTGCACTGTCCACTGTGAAAAACAAACTCTCAAACTCATTTGTTAAGAAACAATTTTTCAAGGTTTAATATGATAACAGCTGTGGCAATATCAACCTTTGAACAGTAGAAACATTCACAACATTTAGATCATACACAGAACCAGGTATTCATCTTTGTGCACATTGTGCTGAAGTGAACATGCATCATTGTTGAACATCTGAGGTACATGTAAGTGGGTCAGCAGCTCAGACAAATTGTGTTTTTGAAAGAAGTTTACCAATCAGTACAAGGACTATGCACAGACTTTGCAAGATACAGAAAAGATGTTATTGTTTTACTCCAAATTTCCGGGTTAAATTTAGACTAAATCAGCTGCTGTTAATGCTATTAAATGAATGAATTTATCAACTCATGCACCAAAACTTTTTTTGGGGTTATTGGTATCAGGAGTATCGACTGCTGAATTAAATATTCTGATCAAATGTTAAAATCAACAACATTTTGATAATTAACAACTACGCTGAGTTTATAGTCATTATCTGCAGAGATGTTGTAAAATGTCAAAGTCTTTGCATGACGATGCAGAAGAGGATGAGAGAGAGACACAGAGAGAGAGAGAGAGAGAGATAGAGAGAGAGAGAGAAACAGCCGAGAGCTAAAAGTGTATTAAAATGATAAAAAATACAGAAACTTATATTACAATTTTGTAAAATGACCTTTTGTCTGTCTGATTTCAGAACCTCAGTTCAAATACTGTTGTAAATTTTTGTTTAGTCAAGAGTTTTGAAGGCCCTAGTTTCATATACAATGCCTATAAGCTCCTCCAAAGATTAAATTTCATTCAGCCTTTGTTCTAGCCAATGTTTTCAAATGTCTTTATTAATTTTCTGAAATACTGAGGCCTTAGCTTTGTAGGGGCTTATTAAAAGTGATGAAATCATTCTTAGTTGTATGGGTATTTGAGGATCTAGTTACATGGTATGGTGCATTATCCTCTGTATAAATCTCGGGTTCATTTTTGAAAACATTTAGCTAGAAATGGCCAGAAATAATTGTCAGGGGGTCTGACTATATTTTACACTGTTCATTGTTCTATCAGTTGTGACTAATCTTCCCACTCTGTTAATGCATAAACAGCCCAAAAAAACATAATGCCCGTCACTGAAGGATGTTCAAAATCACCATACTGACCCACACACTGTGGAAAATATTTCTTGCTGTCCTTTCAGCAAGCACAAACTTTCACATACTCTGCAATGAGTTATTAAGAGATATATGTTACAGATCTTCTCTGAAACCATATGGGCCAGGGAGTAAATGCTTGCTTGGTAGGTAGTATCATATCTTAGTCTCATATCAAAGTTGTTCAAATTGTGTCCTTGGTGTCAGAGATGGCCCCCACCCAGAGGTCATAATGTCTGGCCAACAGTTATACAGATGTCTGCAATTACTTCAACAATTCTAAAGCTAGTTTTATGAAACTTTACATAGTTAAAGGTCTTGATAGGCAGATTATGCTATTATTTCAGCTTTGAATGAAACTGAAGGTCAAGATTGTGCTTTCTAGGAATGAAAAAACGGGGGTACTTTGCAATAACTCAAATTGTCTTCAAGCTAGGTTTAAGCAAGGTTAATAAGACTTTGAGCGGTAATACTTAGTATCCAGATAAAGCATATACAGTGTAACCCCACTAATATGCTGGAGTCGGGAGCCACCATCGACGACAGCATTATATCTGGGGTTAAAATATATAAAGTTCCCCGCCCGCACTACCCGCAACTGATTAGCTGACCAGTGCCAAAACTATGGCATTAATTAAATACCAGTATTTCCAAATATATTTGGAAAAAATAAATTAGCAATTTTATGATTATTATGGAAATTAACATTTTGAACAATAGCTGATAGCAGAAATAATAAGGTTTAATTTGTTTGGGGAGTGTTTTAAAATGATATGGGTAAAATCTTGCAATTTTATGCAAAGTATTGGTAGATGTAGTCCAAATACTTAGACAAAGACAGGCCTATTTAACTTTCAACATTCATTTATCGAACATTAAGCAACTAGTTTTCTTTTGCATGTAACATCTAAATGGGCCCTATTTAGTTCTATAACTAAATCTGGTCTCTCAAACACTGGTACATTTAGGTAAAAGAACTACATTTACTTTCAGGACCATATTTAGTAGAAAAAATTATTCAGCTGCTGTTTTGCTGGATAATAGCCAGTTTTATTCAGAAATCAAGCAAAACACTATCATTTTGCAGATGGTGCCTCCGCCAAATCTTTCATTCATACAGACAGTTGCACAACAGTCCCAAATCAACTATGACTAACGAAATCAGTTTCAGTAATCAAACGAGACAAGGCCAGACGTACGTGATAAAAGTCAAAACAAAAAACAATGTACGTCAAGACTTATAAGTAAGACTACAGTGGAGGGGTCGAAACTGTTTGTAATTTAGATCTAGTTTGGACAGGTTTCCAATCTTGAAATACATGTGTCTTAAATATGGCATAATAGAAGTAGCTTTCTACAAATACAAGTGTGGTCATAGATCAGCTGAAGATGATTTAGATCCAGGATCACACGGCATGTTCTTGAAATCTGATGTTTATCCTCACCGTCCAGAAAAGTTGTAACCCTTTACCACACAATCCTGATTTTTAATGACCCTGAGAAGGAAAGCTTTTGAAAAAACCGTGGAAAAAAAGGAGATAATTCTAGAAACCTGCATTTTCTCCTTGCACCACAATGTCTCTACCTTTTTATGAACAAATTACAAATTTTGGGTCACATTTATTTTGTCATCTGACAATGCTTTCAGTTTGGACAAGTCTAAAATTTT
The DNA here is from genome assembly GCA_946811185.2 of Hippopus hippopus. Lineage (NCBI taxonomy): Eukaryota > Metazoa > Mollusca > Bivalvia > Cardiida > Cardiidae > Hippopus > Hippopus hippopus. The sequence continues at coordinate 18,957,974 of OX328102.1, forward strand.
GAAGTTTGGTAAAGAGTTAAAAATTGTCATCCTGCCTTGGAGGATGAATGAGTAATAAATGTATAACTATCCACCCATCAGGATTTCACAACAGTCTTGTATCCACAAATGTTTGCAGTAAAATTTGCATTAGGGGTATGACATAATGCGCCAATAATTCGAAGTGAGAGGCTTGTACTGCAAGCATTTGTCATACATACTTACAACTGTTTCACCCAAAAATCTTACACCTGGTTATGGACTGACCTTAGATCAAAACCAAACTATCACACAATAAGCCAATATCTCGCCTGCTTTACATGAGCTAATGTCGCTGTTTTGTGTATCATGATTATTATTTCTAGAACACCCCAGTCATGTCACATGTATTGTGTAGTTGGCTGAAGAATAAAATAAGTCATTCTGCTATTTTCTGAAAATTTTATTGTGGTCCAGATTTAAAAAAAATGCATACTCTAATTTGATGTATTGGTTGAATTAATTAATTACCGATGAACAAAAGAAGAAGAAACAAGGTTTTGTATTCAAAAATACTTTATTTTTTGTTATCGTGGGCACAACACAGGGCTTCAACTATTTCCCACAAAGGAACAACTTTTTACACTTCTGCAGAAGGTGCCTGTCGAAAACATTTCGAAAAAAAAGGCGAGACTGCTTATATAACATGGAAAAGCTGGGAAAGATTTTACCCCCATGCATCTTTCAGAACTTCTGTTGCTTTTTGCCTCCTCTGTAGATCAAGAGCAGACTGTAGATTAAATGTTTTGTCTTATCTCTGACATTTATCTTCTCTGTCCGCTTTGAAGAGGCATTTCTAAATGAAACTACCGTAATGTATCAATTTTTAGCTCCACTGGCCGAAGGCCAGCGGGCTTATGTCATGGCCTGTTGTCTGTCGTCCGTCCGTCCGTCCGTCCGTGCGTTAACTTTTTTTTAAAACGTCTTCTTCTCTGAAACTACCCATCCAATTTTGATGAAACTTCACAGAAATGATCCTGCCATGGTCCTCTTCAGAATTTCTTGAAAGAATTTAATTCCTTCAAAAACTCTGGTTGCCATGGCAACAAAACTGAAAAATTTTGAAAATCTTTGAAAATCTTCTTGTCTGAAACCGTAAGGCCAAGGGCTACCAAATTTGGCATGTAGCTTTATCTAGTGGACCTCTACCAAGTTTCTTCAATTTATAGCCCTGGGGTCAAAATTGGCCCCGCCCCGGGGGTCACAAGTTTTACATGGGCTTATTTAGGGAGAACTTTAAAATTCCTCTTCTACCTAGCCATGGGGCCTAGGGCGACCAAATTTGGCATGTAGCTTTATCTAGTGGACCTGTACCAAGGGTGTCCAAATTATAGCCGAGGGTCAAATTTGACTTCGCCCCGGGGGGTAACATGTTTTACATGGGCGGGCTTATATAGGAAAATCTTTCGCATCTAGCTATAAGGGCTAGGGCTATCAAATTTTGCATTTAGCTTTATCTAGGGGGTCTCTATCAAGGGTGCCCAAATTATAGCCCAGGGGGTCAAATGTAGCCCCACCCCAGGGGGTCACAAGTTCTACATGGTCTTATATAAGGAAACTTTAATAATCTACTTGTACATAGCCATATTTAGGCCTAGGGCTACCAAATTTTGCATGTAACTTTATATAATGGGCCTTTACCAAGAGGGCCCAAATTTTAACTTTGGGGGTCAAGTTTGACTCCACACCAGGGGTCACAAGTTTTACATTGGCTTTTATAGTGAAAACTTGATAAACCTGTGTCATGGATCACATATTTTACAGGGCCTTTTATTCAGCAAACTTGTTTTACATGACTTTTTGTTGGGCAAGATTAAAAAATCTTTTTGTTTATAACCACACATTCTAGTTTCATATTGTAGGTCTGGGGTCAAAATTGCCTTCATTCCAGGGATCGCAAGTTTAACATGGGCTTCAAAATATTGTCACTTCAATTTAAACATTAATCAAGGGAAATAACTCTTTTTATGAAAGATAAAGTTCGTTACTATTTACCTCCCTTGATTATCAAGCTGCAGTGATACATGATTGGTGCTAGACAAGTTTTTTAGCTCCACTGGCCGAAGGCCAGCAGGCTTATGTTATGGCCCGTTGTCCGTTGTGCGTCCATCCGTATGTTAACTTTTTAGCTCACTTGAGCACAATGTGCTCAAGGGGAGCTTTTAGGATCACCTGGTGTCCGTCGTGCGTCGTGTGTCGTCAACAATTCTTTAAACATCAACTCCTCCTAAACCACTGGGCGGATTTGGACCAAACTTGGCTGGAATGTTCCTTGGAAGGTCCTCTTTAAAAACTGTTCACAGAATTTGATTCCATCAAAAACTCTGGTTGCCATTGCAACCAAATGGAATTTTTTAGGGAATTCTTTAAAAATCTTTTCCTCTGAAACCACGGGTCAGATTTTGAAATAATTTCACAGATATGCTCTTTGGGTGACCCTTTTTAAAATTTGTTTGTAAAATTTTGATACGGTAAAAAAATGTGGCTCTGGTGAATGGGGGCTTCTTGCACCATATAGAAATGAAGGAATTCTTCAAAATTCTTCTTCTCTGAAACCGCTGGTCAGATTTCGAAATAATTTCACAGGATTGTTCCTTGGGTGACCCTTTTCAAAAACTGTTCATAAAATTTTGATCTGTCAAAAAACGTGGCTCTGGTGAATGGGGGCTTCTTGCACTATACAGAAATGAAGGAATTCTTTAAAAATCTTCTCCTCTCATGGGTTTCATGTTTTACAGGGCTTTTCATTGAGAAAAATTTGAAAATCTTCTTGTTTATAACATTCAAGAACTGAATTATTTGGTATGGAGCTTTATATTGTGGACCTCCACCAGGATTCAAATAATTATAGCTTTGCGATCAAAATTGGCTTTGCCCATGGATCACAACTTTCTCGTAGGATTAGATAGAAAAGTGTTTGCATGTCCTTGTGTTTGAAATCAATTTGCTGAATATTGTAATGTTTGGCTTGTAGTGTTTTTACTTAATAGCCAGTGGAGCGATACAGGGCCATCATGGCCCTCTTGTTTTGTGTGTAATTTCATGACTGAAAATTACCGTTGGGTTACTTGGCTCTCAAAGGATTCATGTTCATAATGGTGTTATGTACGATGTATAATTGTGCATTCATCATCGATCATCTTACCCGAAATATTTTCTGAAAGTTTAAATCAAATTTTTGGAAACTATATTTTTTTTTCAGCCTGTCAGAATATTTAGTTTTCCTAAATATTTGGATTGTCTGGAGTTAAGACATTAATTATATTTGACAATTCAACGAACATGTTTCCAAATACATTGGCGAATTATGGTACATTAGATATTGCTGTTAATGATAAATATACATATAGAAGTAAATTGATGTAAAGTCTGTCTAATGTAAGAATGTGTATTTTATGTGAAGACAGTGATGGACAAAAGTCCTTTTGTTATCAATTGTGTGTGTATTTGTCAAACAAAGCAATTGTCCAGAGCCATGAGTGATTAAAGTAATCAACAAGGTAAAGATGTGACAAATGGTCACATTATGTGCACGGTATCAGTTTTACATCATATTTAATTGATGGGTAGTTTTTTTTTTTTTTTAACATTGAGCATTCTTTTCAGAATAACGGTGAATTCGGATCAGACTCGAAATGGTCAACCCCCTCCAAAATTTTGGGACCCATGGTACACCCTCATCATAATAGAGTCAGCATTTTAGCCAAGTTTGGGGTCCTGCTTGGCTCAGTGGTGAAGTGTGGGACTTGCAACCTGGAGGCCTTATGGTTTGAGCTGCACTGAATCAACTAGGTTTTTCATAAGAGCATCCTTGTGCAAGATACTTCAGAGCCCCAGCCCAGTACTGGCAAAACCCAGGAAAATACATGAGTAATGTTAGTTGTCTCCGTAATATGACTGAAATAATGTTGAAAGTGGCGTTAAACACCATTCAATCAAATAGTGATTTAGTGAAGTTCGTTCTAACTGGGTTCACTGTATCTTATTAGCTCACCGAAGCATGAAGTGCTCAAGATGAGCTTTTGTGATGGTGCTGTATCCATTCAAAAATGGGTGAGGTTGTGTCAACAACCAGGTAACTAGGTCACTTTTTAAAAAATATTGAGTGCAATCTATAGGCCATATTTTCAGTCGAATTCTCACGAAAGTGGTCAGAATGTATGTCTGGGCGATAAATGAGACAAGTTTTAAAAATCTGTGACCTCAGGTCAAGAAGTAGGTCACAAGGTCAGATCTTTAAAAAATCATTAGTAGTCTCTTGGGGTCACATTTTTAGTCAAAAAGGCATGAAAATTGGTCAGAATATTTGGCTGGATGATATTTTGGATGAGTTTTGAAGTGGGTCACATTAGGAAAAAAAGTAGGTCAACATGTCAAATTTTTGAAAAACCTCGCAGATATACTCTTTAGAGGCCATATTTTCAGTCAATTACTCTTGAAAGTTGATCACACTATATGTCTTGATGGTATCTAAGATGTGTTTGAAAATGGGTCATGTCGGGTCAAAATGTCCTATACTTGCGAAAATTGGTCAAACTTTTTCTCCTGATGATTTCTAAGCCAAGTTTAAAACTAGCTCACATTAGCTCAGATTGTTTGTCTTGAAAATATTTCTGACATTTTTTGAAATGGGTCTTTTGGGCTTAAAAACCTGATCACTAATACATGTACTCATGAAAATTGGTCTGTGTTTGACCTGGTGATAAATCATACAATTTTTAAAATGAGCCACATTAGTTTGAAACAAAGTCTTCAGGTCATATATTTGAAAAACCTTGTTAACACATTAGAGGCCCAACTCTGGTCCAGTACTCATGTGGGTCAAGTTTGAAAATTGGTCACATTGGGTCAAAAGTTGGTCATCAGATCAAGCTTGGAAAAATCTTGTATACACTATATAGAGGCAATATTTTTTGTCATTTATTATCAAAGTCAGTCAGAATGTTTGTCGTGACGATATTTATGATGTTTTTGAAAACTGGTCACATCAGGTCATAAAGGGCAAATTTATATACACACTTAGAGCTGAATTACAGTCCAAATCTCATTAAGTTGCTGAGAATGTTTGTCTGGATGATAACTACTAAAGTTAGAAGATGGGTCTTGTTTGGTCAAAAAGGTAGGTAACTGAGACAAATCTTGGAAAAAAGTTTGTGAACACTCACATGGCCAATAGTCGTGTAAGTTGGTCAGAATGATTTTAGCTCATCCGAGCAGGAAGTGCTCTAGGTGAGTTTATGTGATCATGCTGTGTCCGTCGTCTAGGCGTCAGCATTTATACTACATGGACTCTAGAGGCCACATTTTCAGTCAGTTACTCGTGAAACTTCTTCAGAATGTTTGTCTTGATGATATCTGGAACAGGTTTGAAATTGGGTCACATTGGGTCAAAAAGTAGGTCACTGGGTCATATCTGAGAAAAACCTTGTGTGCAGTCTAGAGGGCACATATTCAGTATGATACTCACGAAACTTTGTCAGAAAGGTTGTCCTTTTGAAACCTCAGTCAAGTTCAAAATATGGTCACAACAGATCCAAGGTAGGCCACTTGTCCAAATCTTAGAAAAAACTTTTGTGCAATCTAGAGACCATGTTTCCAGTCTAATACTAATGAAACATTGTCAGAATGTTTGTCTAGATGATATCTTTAAACTTAGGTCAAGTTGGTAAAAAAGGAGGTCACTTACAGACATGCGTTTTACATCATATAAAACAGTATCTCATCAGTTTTATCAACCAGTGATGACTTTACTCAGGTGAGGGCTTTAGGGCCAATGGCGCTCTTGTTCTTGGTGATATCTCTGAGATCTTTAGATTCAATTCTCATGAAAATTTGTCAAAATGTTTGTCTTGATAATATCTGGGATGAGTTTTCAAAATCTGTCATGTAGGATAAAAAAAAAAAAGGTCACCAGGTAAAATTGAATTAAACAAACAAAAAAGAAACCTTGTCTGCTCTCTAGAGGCAACTTTGTGATACTAATACTCATGAAAGTTGGTCAGAATATTGTTTGTTAAATATCATGGAAGAGTTCAAAAACAAGGTCAAAAAGTAGGTCACAAGGCCAAATCTTTGTAAAAACCTTGTGTACACTCTAGAGGCCTTATCAATCCAAAACCCTTGAAAGTTGGTCAGAATATTTACGATTTATTGAAAGTTAGAAAATGGGTCACTTCAGATTGATATCTACACCAAATCAAATCTTGAGACAAACCCTTGTGTACACTCTAGGGGCCATATTTTAAGTCTAATACTCATAACTGTTGGTCAGAATGTTTATCTTGTTTGTGAAAATGGGTCTCATCAGTTTTACAAGACTAGGTCGTTGGGACAAGTTTTAGGAAAACCTTGTCTACACTCTTGAACTCCGATCGTAATCGTTGTTGGAATGTTTGTTATATCATGTTGGATAAATAGGCTCAGGTGCGCAACTTCAGTTTTTGATTTAATGATATGACAAGGTCACTAGCACTACACATTCAAAATCAGAAAGAAGAGCAAGTTCATGCTAGAAAATAATTGAAAATGAAAGTCATGATGCTAAATTTTTAACTTTATTTTATCATTCACTAACCTAAACTCCAACGGAAAACGTGAATGGGGTCATTTTATGGCTTGCCATTTTCAAAGTACAATCGCTTTTCACCTACTTCTCCATGGAACACAGAAAGTGGAACAAGTAGAAATCGATAAAACTTACGTGAATGCTAAAACTACTAAATATTTAGCAACGTCTATGTATGTTTATGCTAGAAAGCATCTATATAATTTATTTCCGCTTGGTTTTATGATGTAGTTAACATACTTGACATAACATTTCCTCATGAAGTTTCTGCTCAATGGTAAAGGTGTACCAGTAAACATCCAACCTACTTTGAGTACTGATTGTGCATACACATCAAATTGTAAACTCAGTTAACATAACCGTTGAATCCATAATTCAGTGCACGTACCTGACTTCCACGTTCTTGACTGATTTGATCATTATTCATTTTCTACAACAAATATACTAAGTCTGTGAAACACAGATGTTATTTTAAATAGAAACACTGTCTATAAAGATGGCAATAAAACCTTTCATCTTGACATTTAAAAACACTTGTTTTCCCATGTTTCACATACTTGACGATTCTGAACGTCCCACTTCTGAATATTATGATTATTATGCAATCATCATTTCATGCTTATGCCGAAGCATGTTTTGCTTGCAGTTGTAGAAATCTACATTAGTTAAGATTTTTTTCACTTTGTTTTTGTTTTCATGTACTTTCTGGTATGTTTGTGTGTGATGAAAATGTGTTAACGTTCTTGACTTGAATATTTGCGGCAGTGATTAAATAGTTGTCCTTGGTTGGATTTTGAAATTAACATAATTTAAAAAGTAATTTTCCAAAATCAAATAAAGTCTTAGCAATAAAAAATGGACAAAGTTTAGGGTTATATGCCAAATTTATCTTATGCCAAATGGTCAATCTTTTCCAATCCACTTTGCAACAGGCAATTTTTTGCCATTTTCTAGTGATCATCAGTATTTTATGACGATCAAAGTCCGTCTTCCTATCTGGATATTGGTCGAATCTGGTTTGCCATGGCATAAGGTTGTTTGGTAATGATTAAAATTATGGCGTTTTAGAAAAAAGTACAAAGAAAAAGAACTGTGACAGAAAAAATAACGAAAATGCCAGATTAACTGGCTTTGAATTTAAAAATAGAAAGGTTACATGCATGAATTTTAATAGTTTTATAGCTAGATTTGTGAAACTTTGCCTCTTCATAGATCTTGATATGCAGAATTTACTTTCTGTACCATCACTGTGTAGCTAAATATAGAAAAAGAAAAACCCAAGCTTATTATTTAGGAGAAGGACTTGTCCTGTTCCATGCTATAGTGTTGCTATCTCGGGTGAGCACTAAAGGACCAATATGGTAATTCTTGTTTAGCATAGTTGTAAAATATGTCAAAAGAAATGTGTGTGCTGAATTTGTGTAATGCTGATATTTTTGCATCTGTGTACTATTCTGTATGGCTTAGTGGGAAAATGTAGAACCCTTGAATTGGAGGCCCTGGGTTTGAGCCTTGCTGAAAGTACCAGCTTTTTCGTGGCATTGTCCTTTGGCAAGTCTCCTCAGAGCCCTAGCCTATTACTGGTGAAACCCAGGACATACATAAACATGTGAGCTGTTTATCTGTGATATGACTGAAAAACTGTTGAAAAAAGCAGCACAAAACATCATTAAATAAATGTCTTATTCTGAACTATTTTGTCCTGGTATTGTTTTCAGTATAACTTGTATAAGTCCCTCATCAGCACGTGCGGTAAATGTAACAACTGTAAGAGTAAAAATTGATGAGGAAAATTATGATAGTCCTGTGTTGTTTAGCCTTCTGCCATCCCCTATGATTGAAAGACATGAGTCAAACAATTCCATTGTAAGGTAAGTGAATTTAGTTATCTCTTGTTGAATTTTTTTTTTAATCATTTTCAGATTTAAAAAATTATATCAGTCAAAGCTGTCCTTCAACAATTTACAGGAAATTTCTTTTTTGTCAGTTTATTGACTGATTATGCTGACTGCAAGGGTGTTGCCTTAACCTGGTGAATTCCAAAAACCCCTCCCTTTATATTTCTGCCATGCAAATTCACAAACTACAGAAAATTACCAATAGTCTTTTGGATGATGGGGAAAACCTAGGTCCTGTCAGACGATGCTATACACCCAGCATGTTAAAGAACTAGACATAAATTACGATCGGTTTCGTCCAGTATCTTGCACTATCCCCTTTAACATAACTAACAGACTTCTTGGGATAGACTCCCATATGGGCAACCATTGGTGACGATAAATGAATGAAAATTAATCACAAATGATATGGGAGGAATGCACAAATGTTACAATTGCATATAACCAAAATACACGCACAAAAAAGAAATTGCTGCAGATTAACTTTGAGGATAAGCAAGGGCTTTGAAAATTTTTGGATCAAAGTTTGTATGAAAACCTGATCAGATAATTATTTATTAGCTTTACTAGCAGAAGGCCAGCAGAGTTTATGTCATAGCATGGTTTCCATCGTACATCCATCTTCTGTCAGTCTGTCTGTCCACCGTTTGTTAGTCTTTTTCTTGTTTCTTTTCACGTCTTTTAGTCTTTTTCAGTTTTTGTATATCATCGGTAGCTTTGGCCCTATTGATTAAAAAAAAAAGTAATTATTAAGGAAAAAGTAGCCTTTTAAAGTTGAAAATCATCATTTTTTTTTACATGATTAAGTCCTCATTTTTGATGTGATTTTTTTAAAACTAATACACAGACTATTTGTATCATTCAGGGATTGGATTCTTTTGAAAATGAAGAAATTCTTGCTACTAGTTTAGGAAAAGCATCTATTTGATGACTTTTTGACTTGAGAAAGTCCTCATTACTGGTACTGTTTCTTTGCAGGGATTGTTTAATACAGCGACCACTAAAACCATGTCAAATTTGACTGGATTCAAAACAGTTTGTTTTGAGAAATTTTACTTAAGCTTGTAATGCTGATCAAGGAAAACTGCTCCTGTTGAAACAGATATACAGTCTAGCTGTGTTAATCCAGGCTTCATTTTTCTGGAAATCTCAAGATCCGGGGGAAAAACATCAGGGAATGAATATTTTCTGTAAAAATTTTACTTTTAATTCCGGAAATCCGCGTTCCAGAACTGAAAATGAAAAAATCAGCAGAAGGGTCAACAAACAGTGCAAAACTTATCAGATAAAGCGGATGTGGCCTGACTGTGTATCACACAATTTAGACATGCTATTTTCCTCGGTACTATTGTAGACTGGTTTCATAAATATCGATACAGGCTACTTCGAGCGATTTTGGACTGGTTCCAAGTAGAATTACTTACTGGCAAGGGTTATTTTGCTTTTATACTCAACTACACAGACGAAGGTGTATTTGATGGTTGCTTTAATTGCCAATTATCAACTCTGTCAGTTAATATTGGTTGAGAAATAACTTAAAATTTCTATTTGCAACAATAAGTTGCAACAAAGTAAAAAAAATCTAATCAGTTTGTTACAGAAGAGTGCAGTTCAAAGTATGTTTTGGCCAAATGTTATTTTTAAGCAAAGAATGCATGAAATGAACTGAATATGCTTTTCTGCTTCAAAAAATATATACGTAAAAGCATGGAAAGTTCATTAATTGCATTTTCTGTGTTAAAAAGCATTTGGCCAAAATGGCCTACTTTGCACATTTAGCTGGCTAAAACGTCCGTGGCCAAAACGTCTTGGCCAAAACGTCCTTCTACCTTAAAATTACTGTATATAAAAAATTTTAGATGTTTTTAATAATACCATAGAGAGCCACCAAGTTATGTTGAATATTTAGTAGCAAAAATTGAGCTTTGAAATTAGAACATATATTTTGGGACACCCTGTATATATCAAACTGCACTGGTACATGATTGGTGTTGGGTATTCCAGTTTTTTGGATAGAAAGTATTATGGTTTCAGTGAGAGTTATTTATTTTGATATTAATAGTTATGTTCAGATTGGTTGAATATTAAATATCCAGGAAGTTTTTTATCATTCTGTTCGGGAAATCTTCTTGACGAAGCACTCTTTGCATTTGGAAAAAGATATTACTCTTTTGAGAGGAGATTAGGCTATTTTCTCTATGAAAGTTTATGCTAGTTAAGTGCATGATATGTTTTCTTTAAAAAGCATTGAAGGATTACAGGGCCACTACAGGGCCAATGTGGAGCCCCTTTGAAATGCTTTCCACATATTCAGAGCCCCTGATAATTTTTTGAGCCAAGGAGTATTTAAGCACCATTTTCTTATGATTGGGGTAAGATGAAATGACTGTGGTTAAGAAGAAAACTTTTAAGCAAAAAATATCTAATGGAAGAGTAAAAATCAAGTTTTACTTAGTTTTGGGACAGTAGTATGGTTCAATCCCATAATGTAACATTTTTATTTATATAGTGTCCTGCTAGTAGAGATGTACAAGCGGACACTGAATACGGAATGTGAACAAGGAATACAGTATTTAGACATGGGGTTCGTCTCAAAAGCTACGAGACTGTTGATAAAGGTAATCCGCTATATAAGAGATGCTCGCTGCAGATCGTCTGCTTTTACAAGGTACATTTTTAATAGACCATGCTAAAAATTCAGCTCTCGGAGAATCAAAACGGTGCACTAAAGTCGATTCAGAGAAGATGGCGATCTTTGATTGTTATAGACAGAGTAAATTTTGAGTCGGAAGCGCAACTAGGTAAAAACCCAAAGCGTAGGTATTGGGAATATACAAATTTTGGTGGCATTACTATATTCTTGTATTTAACCTAGAACAAGCTAGTCTTTGATCTTTGACACTTACATACCCAATTCGATAGATAGTAATTTGCAATTTTTGAAGTAAGTTCACATGTTTATTCGACAGGCCTCTGTCGGCCTTTTTCTAGTAACGTTACATTTTTCGGCACAGCTAAATGTGCTGGCTATTGACCTACTCTTTGATACTGATAACAAATAGATCTAGATGAATGGGAACTTGTGATTGGTCAAAGATGTAGACATGTTTATTCTAAGGGTCCCTGCCTGTTTGGTGGCAAATTTATGTTGTCTATCTATTTTTAAAGATATTTCTTGTTCTGACTCCCATATACAAACGCTGCTACCACGAATCGATACCCCTAGGCTTTGGTTCATATCATAGCAAATGAATATGATAACGATAATCCTTTTTCTTGAACTAGTTAAGAATGTGTTACCAAATTACCAGTTTCATGTACAGCATTTCTACACAAAGTCATTTGGAATACCTGGTAAGATTTCGGAATTTGTCAAATGAGTGCATTTATGTGTCATAGAGAGTAGATATGTATAGAAGCACTAAAAATCCACCGTGTAATTCAATGAGGGTACCACAGCAATACCGTTTGATGCACGACGCTACTTACCAGCTAGCGGTGCATCATGATTAATGCTTTGATATTTGACGAAATTATAGATTATTATCATTTTGTTTAGAAACGTAACTTGTACTCTTTTTCAAAGACTCTTTGGATTAACCTTGAAATAAATGTGTATATTAAACTTGTTAACATTACGAAAAACGATGAGGAAAAAGGGTCATTTGCCAGCGAGTTTGGATCGTATTGTGGATTTTAGTTAATCAATATTACATAAACACTACTCTTTGGTCTATTAAAATACAAGTAAACTACCCAAACAAGAACTAAAAACATGAATCAGTTATTCTGGTACAACTCTGCATAGTTACTAAAACCAATTGTTCCTCCATTCGAGATCTAATCACTTCAGGACGATGGTACCATAACATTCTGTCCTGATCTTAACATTCTCTCAACAGATCTTAACCAAATCAGTATTTACATGTCTGAACCCTGTTGTGCATCGTACACCTCATTTACAGGGTAACAAAACACCCCAACTATCAAAATCAGTATTCATATGGCGGGATAGACGAAGGAGGCATCAATAGCGAAGATATCGAAAAAAAACTAGATTCCATTAATGCACTTCTAAATAAGTCATAGAATTCTTGTTTATTGAGTTTTCACAAAAAACTTTTTAAATACCCCTCACATTATGAGACCGATGCGTCTTTTTCGGTATACCAAAAAAGAGCATACCCTTACAGTCACACCGTGACACGGTCGGGGGTGATGCCAAACTGAACTCATGCTTTGGTACCCCTTTACCTGAGCAATTGCATGTTCAATAGACACTCTGTACCTCCTGTGGTATCTGTTGTACCTCTAACACATAACCCTTCCTTGACCCTGTGTTCTGCGGAGAAGGACTGTGCTGTACGGCGTTATGATTGGGTGTCCATTTGGATAAATTTGGTCCACTAGCAAAACACAATCGACAGGAAAAGGAAGGTCTTGCGTGCCTATTTGACGCATAAGTCTGTAAGTTTGGGCATCATTCCGATAGCCAAGAAAACCAGTCTCAATATATCTAATCATACCTTCATTATCAACGATAATTTGCGTATGAAGGCAGTGATAATTTCTATGGCCAGAATAAAACTGTTGTTGGTTTTGCACTGGTTGGTATATTTCGTGGCTTGTCGCCTGTATGGCCCCAACAGCGGAATGTATTTCATGCCGATTTCCCTGCATTTCCCTCCATTCTGCAATAGAGGGCCATTGTATATACGTCGACAAAGTGGCATCGAACACAGGTAGACTACGTCGTATCTCTGTATCGACGTAAGCCACACTTACCCCAAACATGGTTGACAGCATGCGATAGGTAGGGTAAACCCTTAACCACATCATAACAAGTAAATTTCTCTTCCTTTTGTCCAAGATGTTATCTCTCGTCTGTTGGAGACCAACAATATTTACTAGATTTTAAAAAGTCTCAGGATTTTTGCCCATTATTTAAAAAAAAATCACACCCAAGAACTGAAAAAGATCGAAAAAGATCTCTTCAGGTATAACGATTTTCGACCGAGGTCGGCCAGCCTACATGAAGTCGTTTGATGTTGACCTTTATGACAAATGCGAGGTGGCCTTTTTCATTTATTCCATAGAAACCTATTAAACCTACGCATGTTATTCCTGGCTTTCTCAAACCAGTACTGACACAACTTTCTCTTCCTATAACTAACTCACATGCACCAGAGAGGTGAAAATCATCGGAAAAAAAGTTTGCTTCATCTGGGTATCGAACCCACAATCATCAGGTCACGAGTCAGATACACTAATCACTGAGCTACCAGGGCGGGCTGCCATGTTGTCAGAAAGAACCTCAGAGTACAGATTAGTTGCACGTGGTAACGCTAACAATTCAGCAATGCTCTGGAAAAAGAGTGCTTAATAAATCTCCATGACCCATGGTACCAAGCAAGTCATCATATAGTTATGGGTACATAACATCTACCTTTTTTCTTTAACAACCTACTTAATAATGAGGTTGACTTGTCCTTTGACATACAAAAACTAATCAATAGCGAAAATTTTCGGCCCAGGTCAGGCTCAGCGATACTTCTCGCAGATGCATTTAGCCCCTTTTATCAGAACATTCCTCAATTATATTTTTGGTTTCATATGCAGGAGCTTGCATACTCGTGTCACAAATGTACCGGGAAAATGGCTTTCAGGGGGCTGCCGAATGAACATGGCCACATTTCGAAGCAATTGCAAATTACTGTTTTATTTCTACTAATAGATCAAAAGCCAGCGGGAAATTGGCGAAGGTGTGCAAAACAATTTTTTGTCAATTTATGCAAAATTGAACGATATAAAATCTCTTTAATCCATTACACGAGTCGTCGACGCCTGAGCTGTGAGATACGTGACAATGATTTTACAGTGACTAGAGTGACAATTTACTATTCAGAAAACCTACGGCAAGTTTCAACTCAGGTCAGGCTATGCAGTCCAAAAAAGGATAATATTGGTCGATACTTATCCCTCGGATGCTCGAAGGCAAAGATCATGAAGGGCTTTTGAAAACATTGTGGGAAAAGGAGTAAATGCTAGTAACCAACATTTTCTCCTTTTCCCACAATGTTTTCTACATGTACCTATTCAAAGACAGAAATCATCATTTAAGTTACATTTAATTAATCGTCTGCAATTGCTTTTATTTGGTCTAGTAAATAATTGGTAGTTTGGTAGAGATTTATTTGTCAAAAACCTAGCCTGTGTTCCAGCCCGATCATTTTTCCTCTTTTATGTTCACTTTGTCAATAATGAGGCGTCATTTTTGACAAAGTAAAGTCCAAATATAAAGATGGGTAAAATGATCGGACTGAAAACCGGGCTGGTAAAAACCATACAGATACGATGGAAAAACGATAGACGCAGATAGGGCGATTTACCTTTATTGATGATTTCGTAGCTTTTGAGACGACCCCCGGTTTGAAATTCAGTATTCCGTGCTCATATTCCTTATTCGGTAACTGCTTGTACATCTCTAGTAAGATTGATTGAAAAATACAGTTAGATTGAAAAATACAACAGTTTTACTTTATTCTATTTGTCAGTTTTGTGCTGGACATTACATAATCAAAGTGCTGAAAGTACTGACAGACTAGCGATTTTGAAATAAGTGGCTATGGTAAAGATAAAACCTGTTTGGTTTATGCAAGATTGAAGAAGAACTGTAAAGTTTGGTTTTTAGCCCATTCCAGTTCCACCAGCTCATTCGGGTTATTAAGTCCAATCCGGTCCAATCCGGATCCAGTTCAATCAATTAACAACGCACTTGACTACTTACTCGGCAAAATAAGAAACACCAAGAAAATCTTGTTTGTTAAATTTCAATTGAAAACAAGTTATTTTGTTGAAATGATATCCTTACCGAAAAAGAACTTTTTGATAGAAACATACAAGAGGGTTCGTGTTTTGCATGTACATGTGGCCTTTTTGTTATTGGTCCATAATGAAATTTTACATTAAGCCCTCTTTTTCCATAACACGGCATTTCATTAACGACGTATATTACAAAATTTTCTAACGGACAGATCTTTTTTTAAAACTTTGCACATACAAAGCTCATCATGTCTTGACCAAAGTGAAATACTTAATGAATTAAAAGCATATTACAAAAATCTAAACTCTGAACAAGCTTGTGATAATGATTCTAATCTACAAAATGACTTAATGAATTGTAACACAATTAAACTAAACGAAGCTCAAAAAGATAGCTTGAAGGCTTATTACAATATCACGAAGTAGCAAATACTTTGAAAAATATGAAAAATGATAAAACCCTGGCATTGATGGTTTTACGACAGATTTTTATAAGGTATTTTGGGGTAAAATAGGAAAGTTTGTTGTAAGAGCTTTAAATCATGCTTTTTAGCTCCACTGGCCAAAGGCCAGCGGGCTTATGTCATGGCCTGTTGTCCGTCGTGCGTCCGTCGGTCCGTCTGTCCGTGCGTTAACTTTTTTTTAAAACGTCTTCTTCTCTGAAACTACCCATCCAATTTTGATGAAACTTCACAGAAATGATCCTGCCATGGTCCTCTTCAGAACTTCTTGAAAGAATTTAATTCCTTCAAAAACTCTGGTTGCCATGGCAACAAAACTGAAAAATTTTGAAAATCTTTGAAAATCTTCTTGTCTGAAACCGTAAGGCCAAGGGCTACCAAATTTGGCATGTAGCTTTATCTAGTGGACCTGTACCAAGTTTCTTCAATTTATAGCCCTGGGGTCAAAATTGGCCCCGCCCCGGGGGTTACAAGTTATACATGGGCTTATTTAGGGAGAACTTTAAAATTCCTCTTCTACCTAGCCATAGGGCCTAGAGCTACCAAATTTGGCATGTAGCTTTATCTAGTGGACCTCTGCCAAGATTGTTCAAATTATAGCCCTGGGGTCAAATTAGGCCCTGCCCGGGGGTAACAAGTTTTACATGGGCTTATATAACAAGTTTTACATGGGCTTATATAGGGAGAACTTTAAAATTCTTCTTTGACCTAGCCATGGGGCCTAGGGCGACCAAATTTGGCATGTAGCTTTATCTAGTGGACCTGTACCAAGGGTGTCCAAATTATAGCCGAGGGTCAAATTTGACTTCGCTCCAGGGGGTAACATGTTTTACATGGGCGGGCTTATATAGGAAAATCTTTCGCATCTAGCTATAAGGGCTAGGGCTATCAAATTTTGCATTTAGCTTTATCTAGGGGGTCTCTATCAAGGGTGCCCAAATTATAGCCCAGGGGGTCAAATGTAGCCCCACCCCAGGGGGTCACAAGTTCTACATGGTCTTATATAAGGAAACTTTAATAATCTACTTGTACATAGCCATATTTAGGCCTAGGGCTACCAAATTTTGCATGTAACTTTATATAATGGGCCTCTACCAAGAGGGCCCAAATTTTAACTTTGGGGGTCAAGTTTGACTCCACACCAGGGGTCACAAGTTTAACATTGGCTTTTATAGTGAAAACTTGATAAACCTGTGTCATGGATCACATATTTTACAGGGCCTTTTATTCAGCAAACTTGTTTTACATGACTTTTTATTGGGCAAGATTAAAAGATCTTTTTGTTTATAACCACACATTCTAGTTTCATATTGTAGGTCTGGGGTCAAAATTGCCTTCATTCCAGGGATTGCAAGTTTAACATGGGCTTCAAAATATTGTCGCTTCAATTTTAACATTAATCAAGGGAAATAACTCTTTATGAAAGATAAAGTTCGTTACTATTTACCTCCCTTGATTATCAAGCTGCAGTGATACATGATTGACTTAATAGCCAGTGGAGCGATACAGGGCCATCATGGCCCTCTTGTTTAAATAACTCCTTTTCTAAAAATATAAAATTAGGAACAATCATATGTATACCTAAGGAAAATAAACCAAAACAGGTTTTAAAAAATCTGAGACCCATTACTCTCTTGAACGTATTATACAAACTTGCTTCTGGCAGCATTGCAAATAGATTAAAGTCAGTTTTAAATCAAATCATATCAAAAGAACAAACTGGCTTTCTATAAGATAGATTTATAGGCGAGAAGACTTGATTAGTGTATGATATTATGCAATACTGTGATGAAAGAAATAAACCTGGTCTTTTAATGTTGATAGATTTTGAAAAAGCCTTTGATTCAATTTCTTTCAAGTTCATAGAAAAGACACTAGAGTTTTTTAACTTCGGTGAAACTTTTAAAAGATGGATTGAATTATTTTTATACAATACCGACGTTTGTGTACAATTAAATGGCTTTTTGTCAGAATATTTCACCGTAAAGAGAGGTTGCCCAAGGTGATCCAGTTTCCGTGTATCTATTTAATCTATGCACGGAAATTCTAAATATCAAATTAAAAAATAATGAAAATATCAAAATAATGAAAATATCAAAGGTATACAAATACAAAATAAAGAATACTTAATCTCACAATTCGCTGACGATACGACACTCTTCCTAGACGGCTCACAAAAGACGCTGAACAGTACTTTAGATTTATTACAAAATTTTTCACACATTTCAGGCCTTAAAATTAACTTTGACAAAACAAAACTGATTTGGATTGGTAATATGAAGTATAGTACTCGCTCAATAAAAACTAAATGGAAATTATCATGGGGAGAAACCCAATTCAAGTTACTCGGTATTTTATTTCACGTTGATCTAAAAGAAATGGTAAAATTAAACTTTGAACCAAAAGTACAAAGCATGAGTAACTGTATACGATATTGGAAAAAAAGAAAATTAACACCTTTTGGAAAAATAGCTGTAGTAAAAAGCATTCTAGTACCCATCTTAACTCACTTATTCATAAGTATTCCTTCTCCATCAAATAACTATTTAAAAGAAATTAGTGACATGTTATATAACTTTGTATGGGACGGAACGTGTAATAAAATTAAACAAAAAGTGCTAATTAAAGATTATGAAGAAGGCGGCTTAAAGATGATTGACTTACTTAATTACAACCTGAATATGAAAATTAAATGGATAAAAAAACTCATTTCCGATGATAACAAAGACTGTTACGAATTTACCAACAATATTTTCGACATTAATAAACTGTTTAATTCTGGCAGAAAGTATTGTGAACAGCTCTGCAAAATAATAAAAAATGAATTCTGGAAAGACGTTTTATACTCACTTGTGACGTATATGTCAAAATGTTATTTTACAAATTGGATAGAACTAATCAATATGCCCCTATTCTATAATGAAAACTTAATATTTGGCTCTAAGCACTTTTTTAATCACATTCTGTACAATGGTGGAATAAGGTATGTTAAAGACATTTTAAATGAAGATGGTAGCTTTAAAACCTTGAATGACATGAAAAACACCATTAATAACGGAATCAACTTTTTAGATTTTTATAGCATTATCAGCGCTATTAAAGCGCTGTTTGTAAAACATAACATCACTAACAAGAATAAGTCATTACAAGGTTTCCATAACCCAAATATAAACTGCTATTTTTATCAAATAATTATTAAGTCTTGTAGTAACAAATTCACATATAACGTTCTGATAAAGAATAACGAAAAACCTACATGTCATAGTAAGTGGAACAGCACTTTTCCAAACAAATATTAATTGGAATGTTATACACAGTAATGTTTTTAAATATTCAAGTGACAGATACTCCCATTGGTTTCAAACAAGAATAATACACAGAATTCTTCCAACAAACTCGCTTCTTTTTAAAATGAACGTGGTCGAAACAAATATGTGTTCTTTTTGTAACAGATGTGAAGAAACTATAGCACATTTATTTTATGAATGTCAAAATATTAAACCTATTTGGGAGTGCATTTCAATACTTGTTAATAATTTAGATCAGTTGATGTCAATAAGCAAACAGAACGTGCTTTTGGGTTCAAATGAAACAAATCTGAAGCTAGACAGATTACTTCTTGAAACAAAAAAATATATTTACAAATGTAAAAACAAAGATATTAAACCATCTTTATTAGGCCTGAAATAGTCTCTTCTATAATCTTAGCATCATTAGAAGCTCAAAAAATTATGAAAATGAACGAAGGCTTACGACAATTGTAGAATACATCAGTCAAAACCTCCCATAAACCAAAAGCATTTTTTTTCCATGCACACGAACAATGCTGCAGTGCTGAAGCCTCAAAAGAGTACCTACCTTATGTTACGTTTCCTTTTTGCTTTTGACGTTTCAGTACTGTACATTGAACCAAGATCAAAGTAACACTTTATCAACACAATCACTTTCACATTCACGCAACTCTCACACAATTTGTTTTTTTTTTTTACACATTTATATATAAAAATAAGCTTTTTTGTCCACATATTAAAAAAAAAAAAAAAAAAAAAAAAAAAAACTGTAACAAATAAGAAAATTAAACCTGTTATTAGTCATTATTGTTAAAATCTTCATATTTTAGTAGCCATATCAATATAGTAGTACAATAGTAGCTGTAAAAAATCTGGAATCTGTAATTGCGACTTTTGTTTCTATTTTAATGTTTAATTACTAACACAGAATACTAACAACGATCTGTAAGGTGCATTGAGAGATGGCCACGACCCTCAAGTACCATAAGGACGTGGACAATAAAGTTTTAAAAAATAAAAAGCTCATCATGTCTCTAGGAGATTACAGTAGAATAAGCTGTGGGTCACCGTGATCATTTCTGAGAAATTTGCCTTTGAAAAAGGTATCTACAGTTCCAAAATTCAGCTTATATTGGATTTAAAGGGCCTTTCTTTAATAGTCAATTAAACAGGAAAATTACAGGGAAAATATACAAATTTACATCATTTTAATGAAAATTTTTGCACAAAAAATATATAAAAGCCTTGTTTTGAGCATGGTAAAGGTACAAATATGCATGTTATATATGGATCATTGAGTTAAAAAGGGAGATAATTTGACCAAATTAAGGGTTAATCTTAAAAAAATACAAACTTTCTAACGGACAGATTTTTCTTAAAATTTCAACACTTACAGTATTTATAATTTTAAACAATAAGAAAAATTAAAAATGGCACATATACGTGCTTCTTTCGTCAGAAAACAAGGTTGAAGGTCACTGTGGAGGTATTTTTTTAGGAAAAAATAGGGATAAAAGCTCAGCAGCCATAGTGAGAAAGGAGAAATTGCTCAATAGGAGTAATTTCTCCTTTTCCAACAATAATTTTCAAAGTGGAAACAGCTATACTTCCACAGCTTTAAATTTCCTGCCTTTGTGTCCTTGTTTGGTGTGTAACGCAGTGTCAGCAGCATTTTAAATATTTCTCGGTAACAGTTCAAAGATCCATTTTTTTCTCTTCACCAATACTACCCGAAAAAAATGCTACTTGTTTCAGTACACCAATAGCAATTCCATTATGTGCAAAAAATGCATAGGTGCACTTTTGATTCAATATCCACAACAAAAATACATGTGCAGTAGGATGCACGCAAACATTTGTCATATACGTCGTTAAATGAAAACAAATAATGCTTGTCAGTGGCTTATAATAAACAATATAAATACGATGTTTCATAA